>VBSM01002608.1:152497962-152508903 GCA_008086735.1 Cheirogaleus medius | reverse complement strand
GTGATGACATGTAGGTTGTGCGGGTCACACGCCTCCTGAAAACTCACTTTTCCCCCCTGACTTCTTTCTTCCTCCCCTTCCTTCTCTTCCTCTCTACCTCCCTCCCTCCCTCCTTCCCTCTCTCTCTTCATTCTAACTAATTTTTATCAGAAGCTAGAAAGATGGCTCTGAATTAGAACCTGCCTTAAGGAGTCTATAATGTGATAGGTAATATATGACAGATATATTTATGACTGTCTTAAAAAGAAACAATATTAAGGACCCTAGGAGAGGTTCTGGCTAGACCCTGTGGTTGCAATGAACAGAGATTCGGGTGAGTCACCTCAGCTGGCGAGGGATTTACTGGAAGGCAACCTGAGCAAAGTAGCTGAAGAGCCCCACGATCACACCTCAGGACGGTGGATCTGAGCCAGGCACCCTGGGGCCACACTGCCCATCATTCCAGTGCTCGCCAGGGCACACAGCTACATCCCACATGTCTGCTCTTTCTCACACTGGACAGTGAACTTCTCACCCACTACCCTACACAGTTACCAATCCACTCTCCAAGGACAGATACTCAAGTGCCCGACATAGCTGTGGTTAAGGGGAAGTGAGGACTCTGTTCATTTCCCATGGCAATGAGGTGGCAGCTGATTACCACCGTCCTCAGGCCCACACAGCGTGGCCAGACACTGGGACTGGGCCACGTGGGGACAGAAGAGGGGGAGGAAGTACTGAGCAGGCGGTGTGCATTTCCATCAGCGTGGCTGTGCCGGTGCCTGTATTGGACTATGCAGTGAGAACGAGAGTGGTGTGCGCTGACACCCTGGGCTGTGCAAACATCCCTTCCCACGCCTACTTCCATCCACATCCCTCACTTGCATGTGGGGAAGGGAGTTGCATCTGGGGAACCATGGGCTTGAAGGCCTTGGATATTTGGCTGGCAGGATGCTAAGGGAAAACAGAGTTTTGAGCAAATGTTCTAACATTAAGGACAGAGGAAATGAGGGAACGTCTCTAGCTTCTCATCCTTGTGAGGTGGGGTTCTCCCTACTGTAGGAAGTTTCCAGAACACGGCTGGACCAAGTGGCAGGGCAGGGTGAGCAGGTGAGGGTGATCAGGGCTTGAGACTTGAGTAATACCCATGTTAGGAGGTTGTGGTGATGGAGAGGAGGCAATGGCATTGGGGGAGGGGATGGGCTCACTGGCTAGAAGGGGTCTGGATGCTCCCACCACCATGCAGAGTTAGTTTCAACTACAAATCAGAATTATTGGTAGGGAAATTTTGCCGTATTTTATACACATTCTTACCCACCCACAATTGTGTGTGTGTGTGTGTGTGTGTGTGTATGCTCATATTCTCAACTTGTGAGGGTACCTATGCAACTGCTAGAAGAAAGAAGGGAGGGAGAAAGAAAAGAAGGAAGGCAGGCAGGCTGGAGGGAAATGTAAATAGGACCAGGTGATGGCTGCTGATGGATGTGGTTATCATACACTCCTACAGCCTGAGGGTGGGCAGAGTGAAGTCCAAGTTCTGCCTGAAGATGTATTCATTGAAGGGAATTTATATAGTAGAGCCCTGGCTCACAGCTTTGCAAAGACTAAAGTGGTAATTTATTTACTTAGAGGACAAAACCGCTCATAATTTGTCAGTATAAGGGACATAAGCAATAAATTGTCACTTCTCAAAACCAGAAGCCAACAGAACAGGCTCTCTGGGACCACGGAATGGGTTGCCTTAATACACAGGAAGCACTCACAGCTAGTGGTCATCCTCTGGTCCTCAGTTACCACGGAGCACCTCCTGTGTGCTAAGAACATCGTTAGACACCAAAGATTCAGGTCCAGCCCTCATAAGACTTACTGCCTAATGGGCAAGACAGACCTTAATCAATTAATCTCACAAACAGAGGTAAACTTCAACTGGGACATACATTTTTGATAGAAATGTCCACAGTGCTATGAGAATGTAGGATGGATAATCTGACATACAGGACTTGCTAAAGAATCTAGGATGGATAATCTGTCATATAAGACCTTGTAAAGGAGGTGAAGGAAATTTCCTTGAGGAAGTAACACCCGAACTGCTATCTAAAGGATAAGGAGTTGTCTAGGCCACAAAAGAAAAAGATGTTTTAGGGAACAGGAACAGCACATGAAAAGGCCCTGGTGAGGACAAACATCTCAGAGGGCCACAGCCTGCCTATACCGGCAGCAAACAGGAGCAGAGAGATTGAGGAGTGCCAGCTGGGGCCAGTGGGGAGTGGGGACAGATCATACAAGGCCACAGGTGCCATATCAGAGAATATTTTCATCTTATCCCATGAGCAAAGGGAGTCAATGAAAGGTATTTAAGTAGGAATTCAAGGAAAGGTCGCAGAATATTTTATACATGAGGGATACCAGGGATGTAAAAGGGCTTGCAAACCTCTGATGCTGCAGGTGAAATGTTACTTGAATCTCCATCTGTGCTTTTTCTCTGGGGTCAGGTCCATAGCCATCATCAGATTCCCAAAGGGGTCCACAATCCTCCAAATTTTAGAGCCATTGTCCTGATTCTCTTTGGAGAGGGGACTGGATGATTTCCCACTAGAGTTTCTTCCATCTTTAAGACTCAAGAGCCTAAGACCCATCCAGAGCCTTGCAAGTGATTGACAAACCAAGGTTCCCTATCACCAGTAGGGACATTAGGGTTCAAAGTTAGAAAGTAGGTGTTTGATGTCACTAGCAGCAGAGTAGAACTGAGAACACCCCCAGCCCGCCTGCCCCACACGCGCTGCCCGTCCTAAGGAATGGCGCCCCATAGGCGGAGGGCATGGACTCTTCAAGAGAATCCACACTGGGGCTTCACTGTCATCTAAGGCCCAAGAGCGTTTCATAAGCAGCTCAGCCACAACCACATCTGGGGGGTTATGAATGCATGTCTGCTCACCTCTCTCCAGGGGTTCCCATGTCCTGCTAGCAAAGTGAAAATAGAGCAAGTGGATCAGAGCCAGCAAAGGCACAGTGGACACTCGATGAGTTGAGCTCCTGGAGGGGATCGTCTGCATGAGCCATCGTGGCCACAGGTGCTAAATCACTGCCGCTGTTGGTCCCTTGGCTACAGATGCTGGCTTTTTCTTTACAGTGATTCCCAAAAGGTGTTCCCTGGTGCTGTAATTCTGGGGAATGTTAATAGGAATTCTGAAAATAAATAAGCTTCTATGGTCAAGTAAACTTGGGTTACAAGAGGCAAAACAGTTGTCTCTGTTGCAAGACTTCCCCAACATTTAATGGCATTTTTTTTAAACTTGGAGAATAAAATCTAGTTTATAATTTCCCCAAATTTTTGGAAGACTTTCCCAGAAAACTTTGGTTTAGAAGCAACTCCTGGCATGGGTGCTCCATGACAGATTTTGGGAAACGTGATGCTTTAAAGTGCTCTTAAAAGGTTTCAGTGCCTGGATTCATGCCAGGCTCTCCTTAGCACAATGTGTAGCTTTATTTTGTATCCAAAGTTCATATTAAATCCTTCCCCATGAAGGAAGTCTACTCTATATTCAGTACTTATAGTCTGGGCCATACATTCGGCCCACAATTATAAGGAATCTAATTTCAGGCTTGGAAATGTGATGTTATGATTGGCAGGCTCTCTGATCTCTACTGGAACTGGCCTCCCCAGGCCTGTCACCCTCAACTCCTATCTGTTTCTTGAACACACCAGGCTGGTTCCTGCCACTGGCCCTTTGCACTTGTCCCCACTCTGCCCCGCAGCCAGGCTCTTTCTCCTCAGCCACTGGTACTCAACAGTGCCTCTCCCCAAATTGCCTCCTTGCAAATGAGCATTGCACTGCTCATTTCCTTCCCAGTACTTATCAACAGGTAACCCTGCCTTGTCCATTTATTCATACACTTATTTATTGTCTGTCTTCCCTCCCAAATATAAACCCCATGGGAAAAAGGCCTCGTCTATGATGTTCTTCACTTAGGACCTGCCACGTAGTAGACATGTAAACATTTGTTGAATGAATGAATGCTCTAAATGAGTTGCTGCTGATCATAAAAAGTGGGGGAGTCTTGACAGCAGAGACTATTGACGTGCTATACCAAGACTTGTCGCCTCCCCTAGACATTGAAGGGTATTCAACACTGCAAAAAAGGGACACTATCCTCCTCTGGAGATTGTCAAAAACCTGGCAGCCTCCTTACTAGGTTCTGCTAGGAAGTACTATAATACTCTTATTGTATTAGCCACCACTTATTGAGCATTTATTATGTGCCAGGAGCTATGTGAAGCTCTTTACATATATCATTTTATTCTCATATCAAGTCCATGACATAGGTTCTAGTATTATTCCCACTCTACAGAGGAGAAAACAAAGCTCAGAAAAGTGAGGCTTTTTGCCCAGCACTTGCAACCAGATCTGCCTGAGTCCAGAACTAGACTCCTGCTGAGCTATAAAATTTGTAAATACACGGTAAAGGGAACGGGGTAAAAACGGCCCTGCCACAGTTGCCATCACCTCTGCATGGACACATGGAAGGAGGCCTGGGTGGTCCCCAGCAGCAAAGCCACAGGGAAGAATTTCACTGTGGGCTAGACACGGTTTAGGTATTGACAAGAGATGTTCCTCCCTCCCCTCCATGCACCTCGCTATTCCCGTCCATGGGTAGGTAGCCCCTGGTTCCAGAGGGGACATAATGAGCTGCTTACCACACAGCTGGCCAAATACTGGGGAAGTCAGGGGAGGCTATGGAAGGAGATGTATTGACCCAGGAACTCTGGACAGTGGCTCCTATGCCCCCTGGAGCTGAAATTGCTCAAGGCCCAAGAAGTTGAACAAATGCTCCAGAAGCTGTAGGGTGCTAGGAAACCAACAGAGGATTTTAATTAAAAGCAACTTGCTGATCAGGTACATACTTAATGTTATAATTACCCAGCGATGACAGCGCCGTGAAGTACAGGCAAGTAGGAAGTACTGACCAAGCAATTTTAAAAGGTTGGTCTAATGCTCTTCATTTTTCACTAAAGCCTAAATTGAGTTTGTGCTTTCAGGGAATAATGAAAAAGACAGAAAGGTGAACATGACAATCTAGTTCCAATTGCTCCAGACTGAAAAAAAAATTTAAAAATAAAAGTGATTTTTCCTCTGAAACCATTCATTCATTCATTTATCAAACTTTATAATGTTCTGTGCCAGGAACTGTGCTTAAAGATGGATATTGAGGGGGGATGGGATGGAAGAAGAGAGGAAGGCGGTGGAGGAATTGGAAGGGTGAGAAAGAAGAGGCAGAGAAGGAAAAGAAGAAGCAGAGAGGGAGAAACAGCCTTGCTTTTGATGAGCTCATTGTTTAGTGGAGAGACAGACCCCTGGCTCCAAAAAAAAAAAACATAGTCTCAGCTCAGGCAAACTGGATTTAAATCCCTCCATAAGTGGCAGGGATTTCCAAGTCTCCAAGAAGTGTCCTCTTGGCTGCTGGTGAGGTAGGGTATGCAGCTGCCAGGGTCTCTGGGGAATTAGGGGGAAGAGGCATGAGTGGGTCTTAGTCCCGCTGGGAGGGGGCAGGAGGGAGGCTTTTCTTCCCAACCACCTGAGCAGTACAGTGGGGCTTCAATTCTGAAGTCAGTGCAAAGGGCAAAAATTGCATAGATTTAGAACTATCCTTGAGAATCCTTTAAGTTGCCTGGAAAGTGCACCCTATGTGCATCACATGGACCACCTTGTTCAGAAAGGCTTTTTCACCAGCAAGTTTGAGAACCACTGAGCTAACGTAAATGAAGGAAGAAAGTAGCATGTGCATGCAGAGTTGGGCTTTCAAAGCGTACCATCTTCAAGGTAATTAGCAAACTGCTGGTAGGGAAAGGGGATGAGTAGAGAATTCTAAGTGTTTCTGCCAGCCTGCGGGGCTTCCTGCACAGTGTTTTAATACCTAGCCTCTAAAACCTTAATAAATGCTAATGGTTTGTGTGTTGTGGAGAGGGTTGCCCAGGATGGGGAGTGGAGTTAAGCTCTCCAGTCTGCGGGAAGGGAGGGGCTCCCAGTGGGTCTGGCTCTCAGCTTCCTGTGGCTGGATCCTGGAATGAGTACCAGGAGGGCAAGGTGGGGGCCACGTGGCTCTGAGGGCCGAGGTCAGGGCCTCTAGCACATGTCCTGTGGGCAGCAGGCAGCAGCTGACTTAGGAGACTGGCTAGGGAGGGAAGTTGAGCTCATGTGAAATGTACAAGTCAGGGCTGCAGAGATCCTAGAGTGTGAAATATTGATTCAGCCGAGCAGCACTTGGTGGCTTGATTGGCGCAATCTGCTCCCAGGGTTTGTGTTCCCAGCCCAACCAGGAATCGCCTCTCATCTCCCCAGACTCCCACCTCCTCTGGACAGCCTCCCCACTGGCCCTCTAGTGTTCTCAGCCCCACACCAGCAGGAGGTAGCTGGAGCTGGCCCATCTCACAGGCCCCACCTGCTATTCCTCACCTGTCCAAGCATCACCTTTGTGAAGGGCCCACCTGGCCCCTCACCTCTGAAAAGCTGGGCTTCCCTGCCAGCCGGCCCTGAGGATGCCTGGCTGTATGCTCCCCCTTTCCTGGGCTACAGTGACTTGACACTAGTTCTGTGGTCAGAGCATGGATTCAAGCCTGACGTTGGCTTTGAACGTCCCCCTGGACTCTCACTGGCTGTGTGAACCTGGGCTCTCAGGCCAGCTGTGCCTCAGCCTCCCTATCTGCATACGGGGTAAGGAGCGTAACTTCCTCTCCGAGGGTGGAACAATCACAGGGGCAAGAGGTGGGACATGCCTAGCAGGTGCCTGGCATGGGGCTAAGTGCTGGGCCAAGTGTTCCCAGGAGATGCTCCAGAGAAGGATTTTATAGCTCACTGTATTCTCAGGGCCCACCTGGCACCTCATAGATTCACAGGCGACCTGCACACTTTATTTTATTAGAAACTCACTCATTCAAGAAACATTTACCAAGTTTCTACACCAAGTCATTTATAAAAATGAACAAGACACATTTCCTGCCCTTCACAGGCTCTGGAGAGCAATTTACCTTGCCTGGTTTTGCCGGTGCCTGGCTGTCAGCACCTTCAGCTGGTGCAGTGATGTCCCTTAGCCCAGGTTCTTGAGGAAGAGGAGGAGAGGGGGAGGGGAAGAGGGAAGGAGAGGAACGGGGAGGAGAGGAGGAGTGGAGGGTAGGGGGAGGAGGAGAGGGGGAGGATGCTCTCTGGTACTAGTATTGCCCTCCCCCCATCCCCTCCGATCTCTTGGTATTAATATTTTATGCAGTATTCTTTTTTATTTGTTTTCTTTGCCAAACACACAACAGAGTAGAATAGTTTTAGGGGAAACAAAATTAGTAACAATAAGGGGAATCTGAGCAAACTGAAGAGAAAGGCCCAGACCAAGGGTTAGAGTGCAACCAAATGATGGCCCCAAGCTGGACCCAAATGCCCCTCAATGACAGAACTGACACATAAGCTGCAGTGTATCCACATGGTGGAATGCTATACAGCGATGAGAATGAAAGATCTACACCCACAGGCAACAGTACATATATCTCACAAATATACAGTTGGGAAGACTGAAACCAAAGAGCCCACAGAGTACAAAAAGAAGCAAGTTAGAAGTCAGGCCGTGACTTCCTTCAGGAGGGGAGACTGCAGAAGGCCGATGGCAGAGGCAGGGGGACTTCCGGGTGCTGGAAATATCCCATTTCCTGATAGCGGTGGGAGTAACACAGGTGTGTTCACTTGGGAAAATTCTTTGTGCCATGCACTTCAGATCTGTGCACTTTTTTCTATGATTATTTTATTTCAATAAAAAGGTTTTAAAACAAGTGCAAACCAGTCAACCATCGGGAATACCTGAGGGCCTGAGAAAGAGACTAGACACGGAATTCTCAGTGGCAATTGCAAAAAAAAGGCCCCCAATACCCTGCTTGGGGCTTGTTAGCAGTGCCCTTGACCACAACCCCAAGGACGGCTTCACCTAGGGGCAGGATAGTCTAGGACTCCCTCTCCCTAAGCCTGGTTGCAAAGCCTGGTCTCAGCTGCACCTCCCAGCAGATTTTCCAGTATTTCCCAAAGTGAACTGTTGGCCCTGGCAAGCCTGTTTCCCAGGATACAGAGAAATTCCTTGCTAATCTCTGGCCCTGTGTTTTCTCCCAAACAAACTCCTCCACTTGGAAGCCTTGCCTGGCTGCCCTGGCACTTCTTTACCCTCTGAAATGCTGCCACAGCCAGTCCAGGCCACCAGGGTTCAATGTAAGGATGCCTGGTGCCTTCCCAGGTGCCGAGATGGTGCCTGTAACCTGTCCTCTCATCCCACTTCTCAGTCCTCTGAAAGAAGGAGCCCCATCTTTTTGTGTACCCTTTGTTGTGCCTAGCACAGTGCCAAACACATAATTAGTGTTTAATATATATTCATGGATTGGCCCAATAGTTGCATTGTGCCTTTTTCCAAATTATAGTGTAAGCTCTAATTAAGACAATTAACTGCCTTTATTGGATTGTAAGAAAATGTTTTAAAATTACAATAGCGTGTTATTGACCAGAAAAAGCCTTTCTCTGCTCCAACCCCTTTAATGGCTTCCAAATTGACCTGAGCATAAACTGAAAAATCCTTCCGCTGGTTTACAAGGCCCCTTATATCTGGCTGCTTCATTCCGTTTCCTTCTACACTTGCTCTTCCTTGGCTCCTACGACGCTGGACTTAGGTCAATTTCTCCAAAGGATCAAGCTCGCTCCCGTGCCAGGACCTTCCTCCAGAATAGTACTCTTAGCTCGACATTTCCCTCCTTTTTGTCTGGCTACATTCTGATTATTAGGCTCAGGTTTTATTAAAGTCATTTTCTCAGGAAGTGCTTTCTCCAATGCCTCGACCAGTGGTTCTCAAACTTGAGTGTGCACCGGAAGCTCCTGCAGGGCTTTCGGACACAGTAGGTCTAAGGTGGTGCCTGGAAGTCTGCGTTTCTACCCAGTTCCAGCTGGTCTGGCGACCACTATAAAAACCCCTGACCTAGACCCAGGGGCTCTCTTGTTTGTCTTCCTCACCAGACTAACTTCCATATGGCTGAATACAAGAAAGCAAATGCCTCCTATTTCTAAAGCACATTCATGTTACCAAAGAACCTTCACACCTCTTGTCTCGTTTGCCCCTTAAAAAAACTCTGGGCGAGGGCAGAGCATAGATTGCACCTTCTCTACAGATCAACCAGCTGAGAGGCAGAATGTTCAAGGGACTTGCTGGAAAGGTCAGCAGACAGTAAGTACTAGAATGAGACACAGAACTGCATATTCTTACATTGCATCCCATGAGAATTTTTTTCATACAATTCCCCTGCTCTGGCCATATCTGCGTGCAGGGGAAGATAGAGAACAGAACGAAAACACTCATCGATTTTTCTCTTCCATTCCCTTAGGTGCTTGCACAGGAATAAGAAATGCAGCCCCTTATGAGGCATTTATCCGATAACCTGTAGCACAAAGTTTGTTTCCCTAAGGTAGGGAAGATGGCAATGAACCGATGAACCATACAACTTCCTACTTTTTCATGGCATGGCAGCCTTCCCCGGGTGGCAATCAGACAGCAGACAATGGGAGGTGGCCTGCCGAGGCTGTGAGCCTTCTCCTCTGCAATGAAGTCTATGTGGCCCTCCCCACACAGACCACAGAGCCCAGCCCCTCCAGACTCAAAAGCCAGGCTGGCAACTCCACTCTCCATCACTCACTAAGGTGGGCCACACCAGCCAGACCTAGGAATATGAGAATGGTTGCTGATACTGATGCATTCAGAGATGCGGGAAGGTCTCTCCATGCCATAGGACAGATCTGTCAAATCCCAGCTGCACAGCAGCCTTCCCAGTAGAGAATTCCAACAGTTCTGGAATCTTCCTCTACAAATATTTCCCCTTTCCTAAGTCAGTTACAACTCCTGAGGTCAAAAAACCTAATGTGTTTGTTTAGTAATGGCTATGAACGGAATGTTTATGATCCCACCCACCCCCAATTCCAATGTGATGGTATTTGGATGTGGGGCCTTTGCGAGGTAATTAGGTCATGAGGGTAGAGTCCTCATAAATGGGATTAGTGCCCTTAGAAAGGGATGAGGACACCAGAGCTTGCCCTCTCTCTCTGCTCTCTGCCATGTGAAGACACAGCAAGAAGACAGCCACTTGCTAGCCAGGAAGGAGTCCCCACCAGACACTAGGTCTGCTGGCACCTTCACCTTGGATTTCTCAGTTTCCACAACTATGAGAAATAAGTGTTTGTTGTTTAAGACCCCCAGTCTATGGTATTTATGTTATAGTAGCTCAAATTGACTAAGATAACAGCTATAACTAAAGAACAAGACAGAAAACTCATAAACTAGTGCTTGCTGTTATTACTATTAAATGGCAATAGAAATCAGCTTTTATTGATTTAGGCTTTAAACATCATCAACATGGTTGACAACTTGCAAATTTATAGCTCCAATCCCAACTTCTCCACAGCCTGTTTGATCTCTCCACATGGAGAGTTCACAGACATCTCAAATCCAATGAGTCCAGAGCTAAAGTTTCCATTTCTCTCCAAAATCAGTCTTCCCCCATCTTAGTAAGTGACACCTTGATTTTTCCTATTATTTTAACCAAAAATCTAGATGTCAGTCTTGTTTCTTTACCTTCTCTCACCTGGATATGCCATCTATCTGCAAGTGCTATTGATGTCAACTCCAAACTTATCCCAGACCCGCCCAGTTCTGCTACCTTCCTCGCTCACCGGGACTTCTGCAGTGGTCTCTCAACCAGCCTCCTTCCCGGCTTCCACCTCTGCTCTCCTCCCCATCCATTCTCCATGCAGTCTTCTTAACATGTAATCAGATCATGCCATCTGCCCACTCAAACCTCTTCAAAGACTCCCATTGCACTTGCAATAAAATCCAACCTCATTCTGATGGCCTGGCAGGCCTTGGGGCCAGCCCTCACCTGGCTCCCCAGGATCCCCCCCC
>VBSM01002608.1:152456917-152497862 GCA_008086735.1 Cheirogaleus medius | reverse complement strand
CCTCTTGAAAAATTTTTAAGTGCACAATACAAAATCATATTTGTGGCTTTAATTTTTCTTTCTTCTCTATTAGACTGTGAGCTCCATGAGGGCAGAAACGATGTCTGTCTTTGTTTCCACTCTAAACAATACAATCCATTGTAATTCTGGTGCACAGCATGGGCCTGGTCCACAGAAATGCTCTATAAATATTTATTGAATGAACCAATAAAGGAGCTGCACCTTGGCATTTCACATTCATTATCTCATTTAATCTTTACAGCCTCCCTATGACAATATTATTATTATTATTTCCTTTTTATAGTTGAATACAGCAAGGCCCAAAGGGTAAGAGACTTACATCTGAGTCAACGTGAATCTTGAGCCCATGCTATTTCCACTGCACAGGGTTGCTCCCCAGATGCACAAGTGACCCAACCCTTTACACATGGCCATGCTTATCTCTTGGGAATGACACAGGAAAAATTAGCCCTTTCTCCCTTCTACCAAGAAATTGCTGCCTCATACCTTTGAGGATAAGGACATGTAAAGATGAGAGCCTTGATTAATAGGTCCATACATAACCTTTAATTAATTGGCTAATATTCAAGGATTATACCCTTGAACTTTAGGAAAAATTAACAGAAGAGCTTCTAAAAATTAATTAATAGGAATCAACACACTGACAAAAGTCTCTGTGCCTCCCTTAAATAAGTGAATACGAGAATTTGTAAGTCCTGGTTCTTGCTTTAGAGCACAAGGTCAGGGAGGATTCAATGGACGGAAGACTTGACCATTTTGTCTCAGTAAAGCCATGGCTTTTGGGTTCTAAGAACAATCCTAACCCAAAGCAGCCTCTGTGTAGTCTTCCAATTTCTTCAATTATTTAGTTGTTTATTTCCCTGTAATTTGCTATGTATATAGAATCATCAAATTTTAAAACCAAAAAGTACCCTAAAGATCATGTTTTGTTTCTTTAATGTATGACCTCATTAATTCAGATGACATTAATTTAAAATTCATGATAATTACATAAACATAGAGTGAGCAGTACTATGATGCCTTCCAGTTGAAATATGCATATTCTCTGTAGCGCTATGCTGTCTCTTCTTAGTAAGGATGTGAGGTGACTGCCTGATTAACGTATTGAGGTTCTCTGAGGGAGGAAGGAAAAAAAAAGATGACATAGAGTTGTGCGTTAGGCTTCATAGCTCTAGTTTCAGAAAAACCTGGGATCGAAATTTGGCTCTACTGCTTTGCAGCTATGTGGCCTTGGGTAGGTCATTTAACCAGACCCTGGCTCTTTCATATGTAAAGTGAAAAATGATAATAGTACATTTATCATAGAGTCATTGTGAGGAATAAAAACGAATGTTGCATGGAAAGTGCTCAATGTGGTGTCTAGCACATAGCAAGTGTTCAATAAAATCACTAGAGCTACTGCTAGTAACATAAGGCATCAGAGTGAGAGTACCTACCATACACCAGGTGTTTTACATACACGACTTCACTTGCTTCTTACCTCAACTTTTTGAAATAGGTTTTACATGTGAAGAAACAAAGTCTGAGGTTGTTAGTAACTTGCTTGAGGTTGTGCATTAGCAGGTGCAGGAATGGATATTTGAACCCAGATCTTTGTAACTCCACCATCAAGTGCTTTTATCAAATCCTACCTCCTCTGAGACACACAGTGAAGTGGGTCGAGTGGTTATATCCTTTGTCTGTCTTTGATGTGCCCTCAATGGCTGAAAGGGTGAGTGTGTGACACCCAGGAGACAGGGCTTCAATAAGTGGAAAAACACCATAGGTGGAGGAGATGAGAAGTGAGAAATGGACCTTTGTCACTTCAGAGGGCAAACAGCTGTGGATGTATCCTAAGAAGGGATCCCTAACAGTGAAGTTCTGAGTTGGGGGGGGTGGTATTGAATGAGATGACCGCACAGTCTTTCCTGCCTCTGGGATTCTGTAATGTGCCACGGTTCTCAGTTTTACCTTTTAGCAAAACCTCCTTAGTTCTCTGTATGTAACTGTGTGTATTGGGCACGGACAGTGGGGGTGGGATTTAGCAAACACAGGACTCTGACCTAGTGGTAGGAAACATCCAGAAGGAGTGAATTCACATGGCTATGGAATTAGAACTGGACTCAAATTCACTTACTTGGCTTATAAATAACCCAAGTATGGAGTGTGCAATACACTTTGTGATTTGGCAGGTAACACTAAGGTTTTTTTGGATATCAAATTGGCAAATTGATGGGAAGAAATTTCAAGCTCCCAGATTACATGAAAGGGTAGAGAAAGGTGGAAGAGGAGTTTTCCGAAACTTGCAGGATTCAGAGATCTGAGTTCTCAGTGAAGGCTCAGGTAATTCACCTGAAAGTCTTTCCCAGACTGGACTCCAAAGACATCTACTTAATGTGTTTCTATGGTCAAAAATATTGGAAAGAAGAAAAAAGGGAAAATAAAAACAAAACGGATGATCCTATTCTGACTATGCCAAATCATGGTGCTATCACCCTTGGCTGAGGCCGAGTGTGGTTCTGACCCCACGGGCTTTAGAAAGCAAAAATGCACAGGCGAGGGACCCGAGAGAAACAGTTTAAACAATCCAAGGAGCACTGAGGCTGGGCTAAAATTACTGGGATTTTTCAGTCCATAGGCAAAGCACCACAAGCAGTATGACTGATGTCTACAAAATCATGCATATAAGAACAGGAGGGAGCTGGAGAAACTGGAGATAGCAGTACATTCTGGAAAGTAAGTGGAAACATGCTCTCATTAAGTGAACAAAAATCCCATGAAATCTATTACTCCCAAGAGGTGGAATTGGCTGAAAGAATAAGTGGTTCAGTTCAACAAATACCACTAAGTATTAGAACTAGAAATGCTAACGTTTTTTCTTATTAAACTTTTTACCTTGAGGGAAGTGTAGATTCACATGCAGTTGTAAGAAATGGTACAGAGATATCTCATGGTGTCCTGTTCATCCAGTTCCCCCAATGGTGACATCTCTTTATACCTGTAGTGCAATAGCACAACCAGGATACTGCCGTTGATAAAATCCAACAACCTTATTCAGATTTCCCTAGTTTTCCTTGTACACGTGTGTACGCACTTGTGTGTGCATGGTGTGTGCATTCAGTTCTATGCCATTTCATCCTAAGAGTCAGTTTCTGTACCCATCACCACAGGCAAGATTCAGAACAGTTCCATCACCACAAGAACCCCTCATGTTACCCTTTTATAACCATACCCACCTCCTTCCTGACCCCATCCTTCATAACCAGTAACTGCTAATCTTCTTTAGCTCTATAATTTTGTCATTTTAATAATGTTACATAATGGAATCATAGGCACTCTAATATTATGTGAATAACAGCACACAATTAAGGATGAAGAATGTCTCTTGAGGTAATAATTGAGATACAAAAATTGAACTACTCCCTCTTGCAAAACATCTCTTGTGCTTTAGCAGTGAGCTACATGGGAAACAGGTCTGATCCACTTGAACTTTCTGACAGTACCAGGAAATGTCCACTTCATCTTATTTAACAACTTATGTGGGTGGGTTGGGCAGGATACAGGGAAGGGCTGGGGCTAGGAATTGGATTTGTCCCACTGGAGGGGGCACGTACTAGGGACTAGTCCCCCAGTAGATGATAGGAGTGGCAGGAAGATGCAGTGTCTGACACGTGAGGCTCAGGCAGTGGTTTTTGGGCAAGTGGTCAGGTCTAGGATGGGTGATAGGCCAGGCCTGAAAGAAAGGCCTTAGAGCTGAAGTTGTCCTCTGGTCTCACTCAAGCCCCATGCACAAGTGATGCATGTGAAGAAGACTATAAGAGGCTGTAATTGCTGAAAACAAATCATGCTCAAGAACTTTAGAAATCTCTTTGACTTTAACCACATGTATTAAATATTCAACAGATGGTCCCCCAGAAATGGAGGGATCTAGGGCAGGCAACAAGTAGTCTGGGGAGGAGGCCACAGCAAAGCCATAGGTGGAAAAAGAGAACCTGAGTTAGGCAACGGCAGAGAAAGGAGCTCACTTGTGAAAACATAAATAGAAATGACCCACGAGTGATTGGAAGTAGAAGGGAAAGAGAAGAAAATGTCACACTTGTACCTCGGCTGAGTGAACAGGAGATCCAGAGGTAGGAGGACAGGGGAAGAAAAGATGGTTTGGTCATGTTGAGATTGAGTTACTGGAAGGACTTCCTATAAGAGGACATGACTATGGGAAAGTTGAGAGATGTTGTTTGAAGCTTAGAAGAGGTAAAATTTTGACAAATTGACAATCATGCTTCTAGTTGAAGTCATAATAGATTTCTGAGGGAAAGTGTATTAAGAGAGCCTTGGGGCTCCCAAAGAATGGGAGCAAGAAGAGGAGTCAGTAAATAATACAGATATGGGCTAAAAGAAGGGGAGGAGGGTTGGGACAAGAATCAGAATGGCAATGTCCGATGAAAAAAAGAAGTTAAGCAATACTGAGTGCTTCCAAATGGCTGAAGAGAACAAAGATATAGAGGTTAGGCTCTTAAAAATCTTTCCCTTAGAATCTGTGATCTGAAACTTATCCCAAAGGAAGAAATTCTTTTTGTTTGTTTGTTTGTTTGTTTGTTTTGTTTTTGAGTCAGGGTCTTGCTCTTTTGCCCAGGCTAGAATGCAGTGGCATCATCATAGCTCACTGCAACCTCAAACTCCTGGGCTTGAGCAATCCTCCTCCTTCAGCCTACCAAGTAGCTGGCACTACAGGCATGTGCCACCGTGCCTGGCTAATTTTGCTATTTTTAGTAGAGATGGGGTCTCGCTATGTTGCTCAGGCTGGTCTGGAATTCCTGGCTTCAAGTGATCCTCCCACCTCAGCCTGTCAAAGTGCCAAGATTATAGGCATGAGCCACTGCACCTTGCCAAGAAATTCTTAATGATGGAATTTCTGGTAGTATCACAGGTTTGGGGTTATTTGTTTGTTTGTTTAAGAAAGGAAAATTTTAGTGGTATCTCTCAAATCCCACTATATGTCACCTGTCTACTCCAGCTCTTGTTATGAACTCCCTTACTCAACCATAAGGATGGGTAATGTCCACAGGTTCTACAGCTAGCTAAGGAATAGTTAAGGCAGGGGAGAAAGAAACAGAAAAGAAATCAGGAAAACAAGGACAAGATAACCATAGTATTTATCAAGATTTCTTGGATCTTCCAGGCAGAAAATCAATAAGAAAACACTGGACTTGAACTATACTTTAGACCAAATGGACCTAACAGACATAGACAAAACATTCCATCCAACAGCAGCAGAAGATACATTCTTCTCAAACACACATGGCACATTCTCCAGGATAGATCATATGTTATGTCATGAAACAAGTCTAACAAATTTAAGAAGATTGAAAACATATCAAATATCTTTTCTGACTACAATGGTATAGAACAGAAAATCAATAATAGAGGGAATTTTGGAAAATTCACTAATATCTAGAAATTAAACAACATGCTCCTGAGCAACCAATGAGTCAAAAAAATCAACAAAAAAATTTTAAAATATATTGAGACAAACAAAATTTAAACATAACATACCAAAACTTCTGATAGGCAGCAAAAGCATTTCTAAAAGGGAAGTTTATCATAATAAACACATACATTAAAAAAGAAGATCTCAAATAAGTAACCTAACATTAGACATCAAGAAACTAAAAAAAGAAGAACAAACTAAGTTTGTCCAAAGTTAGCAGAAGGAAGGAAATATCAAATATCAGAGCAGAAATAAATGAAATCAAGACTAGAAAAACAACAGAAAAGATCAATGAAACTAAGTTGGTTTTTTTAAAGGATAAACAAAATCAAAAAACCTTTAGCTAGACTAAGAAAAAAGAGAGAAGACAAATAAAATCAGAAATGAAAGAGGAGACATTATGACTGATACCACAGAAATAGCAAGGATCACAAGCTACTACTACGAACAAATTGGATAACCTAGAAGAAAATGGATAAATTCTTAGAAATATACAACCTATCAAGACTGAGTTGTAAAAAAAAAATAGAAAATCTTTACAGACTAATAATTAATGAGTAAAGAGATTACATCAGTAATCACAAATCTCCCATCAAAAAAAAGCTCAGGACCTGCCTTCATGACTAAATTTGACCATTTAAAGAATTAATACCAATCCTTCTCAAACTCTTTCAAAAACATTGAAGAGGAAGAAATACTTCCAAACTCACTCTATGAGGCCAGAATTACCCTGATACCAAAGCCAGACAAGAACACTACAAGAAAAGAAAATTACAGGCCAGTATTCTTGATTAACATAAATGTAAAAATCTTCAACAAAATCCAGGGCAACTGAATTCAAGAGCACATTAAAAGGATCAGTCACCATGATCAAGTGGGATTTATCCCTTGGATGCAAGAATGGTTCAACATAAACAAATCAATAACTGTGATATACCACGTTATCAGAATGGACAAAAATCGTATGATTGTATCTATAGATGCAGAAAAAACATTTGAAAAATTTTGACATCCTTTTATGATAAAAACTCTCAATAAATTAGGTATAAAAAGAATGTGCTTCAACACAATAAAAGCCATATATGACATGCCCACAACTAAAATTATACTTAATAGTGAAAAGTTGAAAGCTTTTCTTTTAAGTTCAGGAATAAGACAAGGATGTTCACTCATACCACTTCTTTTCAACATAATATTGGAAGTCCTAGCCAGGGCAATTAAGGAAAAAGAGAGAGAGAGAGAGACACAGAGAGAGAGAGACACAAACAGAGACAGAGAAAGAAAAGTCGTTCAAATAGGAAAGAAAGAAGTTGACACTGTAGCAGATGACATGATCATACAGAAAACCCTAAAAAACAGCAATAAACTGTTAGAAATAACAATTTGATAAAGTTGCAGGATATAAAAATCAACATACAAAAATCAGCAGCATTTCTATACACTAATCATGAACTATCTGAAAAAGAAATTTTAAAAAATCCCATTTATAATAACATAAAAAATAAAATACTTCAGAATAAATTTAACCAAAGAAGTAAAAAATTTCTACACTGAAAACTATAGAACATTGATAAAAAAAATTGAAGAAGATACAAATAAATGGAACAATATCCTGTATTCATGGATTGGAAGAATTAGTATTGTTAAAATGTCCATATTACCAAAAACAATCTACAGATTCAATGTAATTCCTATCAAAACTCAAATGACATTTTTTCACAGAAATAAGAAAAACAATTCTAAAATCCATATAGAATCATGAAAGACTTGAAGTAGACAAAGCAATCTTGAGCAAAAGGAACAAAGCTGGAGGATCATACTACCTGGTCTCAAAATCTACTACAAAGCTATAGTAATCAAAGCAGCATTATACTGACATGCAAACCAATGAAACAGAAAGAGAGCACAAAAATAAATCCATACATTTCCAATCAACTTATCTTCAATAAAGGTGCCAAGTACATATGATGGGAGAAAGTACAGTCTCTTTACTAAATAGTGTTGAGACAACTGGGTATCCACATGCAGAAGAATAAAATTGGACCCTTATCTCATCTTGAGGCACAAAAATCAATTTGAAATGACTTAAAGACTTAAAATTAAGACCTGAAACTGCAAAACAACTAGAAGAAAGCATGGGAGAAAAGCTTTTTGATATTCATTTGGGCAAAGATTTCTTGGATATGACCCCAAAAGCACAGGCAACACAAATGGGATGGCATCGAACTGGAAAGCTTCTGCACAGGAAAGGAAACCATTAACACAGTGAAGAGATAACCTAGGGAATGGTAGAAAATATTTGCAAACCAACACCTGATAAAGAGTTAATGTTAATATCAAAGATATATAAAGAACTCAACCACCTTAATAGCAAGAAAATAAATGGGCAAAGGATCTGAATAGACGTTTCTCAAAAGAAGACATACAAATGGCCAACAGGGATATGAAAAATACGCTCAAATTCACTAACCAGGGAAATGCAAATTAAAACACAATGAAATATCACCTCATACCAAATAAATTAGTACAGCCATTATGCCAATCAATATGGAGCTTCCTCAAAAACTTGAAAATAAATCTACCATATGACCCAGCAATCCCAATTCCAGGAATATCCAGAGGAAATGAAATCAGTATGTTGAAGAGACACCTGCACTCCCATGCTCATTGCAGCATTATTTACAATAGCCAAGATATAGAGTCAACCTAAGCATCCATCAATGGATAAATGGATAAAGAAAATGTGGTATGTACACACAATGGAATAATAGCCTTAAGAGAGAAAGAAAGCCTGTCATCTGCGACAACATGGATGAACCTGGGAGATAATATACTAACTGCTATAAGCCAGCCACAGAAAGACAAATACTGCACGATCTCAGTTGTATTTGGAATCCAAAAAAGTTAAATTCAGAGAACCAGAGAATAGAATGAAGATTACCAGGGTCTGAAGGGAGGGAGTGAGGATTGGGGAGATGTTGGTCAGAGAATATAAAATTTCAGTTAGACAAGAGGAATAAGTTCCAAAGATGGTGGACTATAGTGACTATAGTCCATGATATAGCCCATGGTGACTATAGTTAATAATAGTACAATATAGTATTGTATACTAAAAAATTTCAAATGTCTCAACACAAAAAAAGATAAGTATGCTTGAAATAATAGATGTTAATTAGTTTGATTTAAGCCATTCCACAATAGACACATATATCAAAACATCATATTGTATACCATAAATATATATGATTTTTACTTGTCAATAAAACATACAAATACATTTTTAAAATTTCTTGGTAAGAATAATAACAGAAGATATTCTTTAATTTTAATTCTGGTATGTACCAGGGGATCTTCCAAGCTCATACTACTGGAAGCCATGAAAATGTGCTGCTCAGATCCTCTGCAGGGGGCACAGTTGACTGGCAGCCCAGCAGCCGTCCCTCTGGCTCTAACACTGGGTCTACAGCAAGGCCACACTCTCCCCAGGTGGTTCCCAGGCAATGACCAGGCACGCAATGACACCAGCATAGGCTCATTCCTATGAGTTGTGGGACACCTCCAGCAGGCAGCTCCGGCTCAAGGGCTCCCCTTTGGCCTGGCCACATCTTTCTTGAAACACCTCCCTTCCTCTTCTCCTTTCTAAGTCAGATCAGCATCTAGGTCTCAAGACTCTCCAGCCTGTTCTGGCTTCTTCCCTTTTGTCCTTCAAGGCATTTCTCCCAACAAGTCTGGTGCACATCTAATCCTGTCCGGACATCTGCTTCTCAGAAGACCTGGACTAACACAGGGCTTTACCCCATTTCATAATTAGGATAACCAAAATATAAGTCCTATTATCCCCATTTTCCAGATAGGAAAACTGAGGTACACCTGCTTGCCCAAGATCATCCAGCTAGCACATGGACAGAGCTGGAATTCAGCCCAGGTCTGTCTGACTCCGGAGTCTGCAGCTCCCCCTGGCTGCCCACACACGCGTACTTTCTTCACTCGCCATTCTGCAGTCATATTTCCAGTCCCGAACACACTGAGCTCTTCATGCCTTGGGCCTTTGCCCACACTGCTTCTAACATCTGGAATGTTCTTCTCTTGAAGGGCCCACTCCTTTTCGCCTTTGGAGACTTGGCAGAGGAGTATTTCCTGGCCTTCCTAAGTAGATCCTTTCTATTTTTCTCTATCTCTGCCTTGGTTTATTTCCTTCATACCTCTCACTTCAATATACAATTATTTCCTTTACTTTTCTGCTTAGCATTTTTGTCTCTTTCTGTCCCTAGATGGCATGCTCCATGATACCAAGAATCAGGTATTTCTCTTTTATAATTATATTGATAAATCCTGGTATAGGTGCCTGGTACATAGTTAATAAACATTTGTTGAATAAGTAAATGAATGTATTTGCATGATATTCTCCATGTATAGTCTCATTTAACGGTAAAGAAAGAGAATACAAAGGAAAGAAAAGAGAAGAGTTAAGTCTATCAGATGAGAGACAAAGATCACTCCCCACATGCTCCAAATGGCCTCCCATCTCAGGGTGTCTGTAACGCTGGGAGAGTCTGCAGTCAGGACACGTCCCATCTTGGGACGACTGGCAGACTGGCAGTGTTTTTCCTAAAAGAGATGTGTATAGAACTAGCAGTTAGGCATGCGAGTCTCATCGTGATGACAAACACCTCCCAACCTCTCCCCTGAAGGGCACTGGAGAGCAAGCAGGGCTAATATCCATCAAAGGTATCAGAGATGTCAGCCAAGTCCACTCAGCCACACTCTGGCCTGATGCTACTGAGTTCAGCGTGTTTGCCCCTCCCAGCCCTAGGCGAAACTCCACTGCCAACAGTTAAATTAGCAGAGCAAGTGGCTGGGATACTCTGGTTGAGTGAAGTCTTGCCACCCCAAGGTGACCCACACCAGGCATGTGCACTACATGGGACTGCTGTTTAGCACCCTAATCTCACTAAGCCTCTGATGAGAGCTGGCTCAAGGTCATGTGCTTAGAGTCAAGGTTGAAGGTTGCCAGGAGCAGGAGGAAGAAACAGGTCCTTTCTTGGGAGGGAGAGTGACCCTTTTGGCAGAACCATGGCAACAGTTCATAAAGCTCTTCCAAGAGGTTACCCAGTTACTTCTCCAGCTCAAGTTCCATTTTCACTGAGGTTAAACTTTTAGATTAGCTCCCAAGTCATCCTGAAAGCAACTGGGCCCAGCAACGAATCCTGGTCTACCTCCATGTGATTCCAGGTAATACCAGCATCATTTGGCCTCAGTTGGAAAATTCTCCTTTTATCACATCTTAAGGCAGCTTAACTTCTCTTCTGTTGTGTGATGATATCATCATCATCATCGTTTTTGTCACCATTGTGATCATTTTCATCATCCAATAATCCCTTATATGCTAAATAAACCCTTACAGTTTATAAAGCATCTTTAGACACATGGTCTCACTTAATTCTGACAATTCCCTCACTTTGCACAAAAGAATGTATTATTTAGGACTTTTTGTCACAGTAGCTAGAAATCCAATTTGTATTAGCACCAACAGGGAAAGATCT
Organism: Cheirogaleus medius; assembly: GCA_008086735.1. Taxonomy (NCBI): domain Eukaryota; kingdom Metazoa; phylum Chordata; class Mammalia; order Primates; family Cheirogaleidae; genus Cheirogaleus; species Cheirogaleus medius. The sequence goes on along the minus strand of VBSM01002608.1, from coordinate 152,486,831 downwards.
TGCCAGGACACAGGCTGTCTTGAAAAGCCCATATACAGGCTAATATCTGGGCACCTGGGGAACCCAGAGACTGGGCCTGAGAAGCCCCTGGCCCCCACCCCTTTTTTTGTCTCCACCTCTGCCAATTAGCTCTCATTGTTTCTCATATGTGGATGAGGGCTTCCTCTACCCCTCACCTGCTCCTGAATTTTACGTGTAACAATCTGCACATTCAGACACTCAGGATTCACATTCTCCCAACATAACTCACTCTTGTCCCCAGATTCCAGGGTAAAAAAACTGCTGGCCCATCTTTGCTCAGACATTCATCCTTAGATCACTGGATGGTGGCCACAGGGGTGTGGGTTGGGGATTGTGGTGGACAGAGAGCTGGGCTGACAAAGTCTGTCTAGCAGGGGGAAACTGAAAGTTGAAAAGAGAAATTTACTTAAATAAAGTATGAAATCACCTAACATTCTGCCTGGCCCATAGTTAATGCTCCAAAATAACTTCTTATTGTTATTAATCTTGTTTTTATTCTCCAAAAGCATGTTGCCAATAAGGCAGGATCTTTAAAACCAGATCTCCAGATGCCCGAGGGTTTTCTCCCAGGGCCCAAGGGTCTCTGGAGTAGGGGCCAGTCTATTTAGCTCTGTCTCTTCAGTATCTCACCCTGTGCTTGGTAGCGAGCTGGCTGTTTAATGTTTTGTTTTTTTAAACTCAGCTAAAAGTTGTCTCCACTATTTCTAGAACCACAGCAACATCGGTGTCTTTCTCTATAGGGCAGAGAAAGACAAGGACATGGAGACAGCAAGGGAAAACTGCAGACTGACCCCGACCAGTCCAGAGGCCACAGAGGGGGCTCCTCCTGCCTCTCTGGGAGCGGAATGAGATCACCTCGTGCCAGGAGACAGGTTCTTCCTCCGGCACATCATCTCTCATCCCCAGCGCGGCTCCAGGAACAGAACTCCCACCCGCTGGCTCTGGTAACTGGAGTGAAAGGAAGGGCAATGAGCCCATCCGTGTTTACACAGCAGCACTGGACAGCGCCACACACAAAGTGCTGTGGGTCAGAGCAGAGGGGGCAGGCAGTGTCTGATGCCTTTGGGAGCCTGGCGCCAGCTCAGCGTGTGTTAAGCACAAAGCTTTCCCAGCCTACTAGGAGTTGGTGGATTTAGCGGACCCTGTCTAAGGACCAAAACTACAAGTGAGTGGAAAAATTTTTAATTTCTATGGTAATAAGGAGCTTAAACTCCAGTTCTATTTACAGGCTAAACTTATGAGCTAGATCGGCCCCAGGCTGATCACTGTGATATGCAGATTTGCCAGAAATTGGTGATAACTAAAGAGAACCCACATAAGGAAGAATTAAAGTTAAAGATGAAAAGTACTTCATAATGAAAGGGGTTGAGAGATACTGAAACAGAGAAGAGTTTAAAAGAAAAAAATTCTTAAAGGCCTATGGAAATAAGCCATGTTGGGTACAATTCACCTGTTGGAAACTCCAAAACTTTCCATCAACCGTGTGGGTAAGGTGAGTGCACCAGAGGCCTCACTAAGCCTCCTTGAGGCTCTGGGTTCCTGTTCTCTCTAATCTGTGGTTCACAGACAGCCATGTGCACCAGAGTCCCCAGGGCACCTGTCAGAACTGTGCAGTCCTAGTCCTTTTGCCACTTATAAGCAAGCTAGATTTTACCTTTTGGCTGAAATATATACACTGGCTCAATATTTGAAGGACAAAATTTATTACCTGGCTGGCACTGCATGGCAGCTTCCAGGGCAGTGGAAGGATTAATAAATTTACATAAATAAAGCCTCCAGCCCCCTCCAGATTCCACAAGACACTCCATACACAACAGCAGAATGCCAGGTTTAAGGGGAACCTTCCAGAAAAAAAAGTCTCCATTTTATTAAGGCTCAGACAGAACGCAAATGAGCATGTCAAAGAAGGCAAAATAAAGTTATTTTCCATGTCCCCACATCCCATCAAGGAAGTTTAGTTCTTAAAACAAAAACAAAAACAAAAAAATTAAGAGATTGTCAAATCGTTCTCCAGAGCAAAGGTAGCGGGGGTAGAAGAACCTTGAGCAAAATAGTCATTTTCTCAGTATGTAACTTCTGTATTAAAAATAGTCAAGATGGTATTTCTGGAAGGTAATTTGATCAAATTACAAGGTTCGCTTGTCCCAAAGAGATCTTCAGCCATTTTGTTGCTATGTTCACGCTATTCAACTGATTCATGAATTGCAAAAAGGCTGTTTTGTCCCTGACAACTTGAGGGCTTACAATTGCCTCATAACTTGGGATGTGTTTTAAATTCCCTTTGGGGGAAACTGAAACAGAAAGAGACTGAGAAGGGGCCAGGATCCACAAAGTAACACAGTCACCACCTCAGGGAGGAATCGAGGTGTTTAACAGAGATTCGTGGACTCCGAGTCAAGGCACCCTCGCCCCAGAGGCTGCTCTTTGTGGCCTTGGGCAAGCTCTTTCTCTACCTGGTTCTTCAGTTTCTTCATCTGCAAAAGGGGGCCCCTATACTGGACCTTCTTGCCCCCCAGGGCTGTTGTGAGGATCAAGTGTCTTTGCCTTGCTTGAGTGAGGGGGGCTGCAGTGAGATGACGCAGCCACAGCTCGTGAGGATGGGAGGGATTAGTGGCCAGCTACCCTCACTTCTGCTGGGAGGTAAAGGACAGAAGACGGGCCCTGCACAATCAGGGGAGAGCAAGTTGGCAGGAGTGGGCCTGTGTGCCCTGGGAGGCTCGGAGCCTGGAGAGTACCCCCACTTCTGCTGGAGCAGGGCATTAAAGAGGGAGTGGGAGCAGAAAGGCCATAGGCTATAGAGTTGGAGAAGGAAGGCGGGAGGCAGGAGGAGGAAAGCGAAGGAGAGCAGATGGACTGGTTATCTCTATTGGCTAACAGAGGAGCCCCAAAAAGGGAGGTGGTCAGGAGAAAGAAGGGGATGAGGGGCCCTGCCCTTCATTCATTCACTTATCCATTCAATAATTTTCAGTTCCCACCATGTACCAGTCACTGTTCTAGGCACATGAGAGACATCCATGAACAGAATGGACAAAAATTCTGCCCTTGTGGACATAATATTCTACAGAGGAGAGATTGGCAAAAAATAATAACATAATAAATTAGTCAACTATATTGCATGTCAGATGATGATAAGTGTTATTGAAGAAAAATAAAACAAGGGAGAAAGTTAGAGAGCTCCAGAGTGTGGGTGAGGTCAAATTTAAATAGAGTGGTCAGGAGAGATCTCACTGAGCAGATGGCTTTGAACAAAGATCTGAAGTTAGTGAGGCAGTGAGTCACGTGAATGTCTGGGGGAACAGAACATCAAGCAGGACAAATAGTCTAAACTTCATGCTGTAGCCCAGCTTGCCAAGTTTCCTTGCTCTGACAAATTATACCTTCACGCAAAGATGGCCACAACAATATCTCCCATCCCACATGATCTCTTTATAACTTTGATACTTCTTCCATCAAGAGGTGGGGTCAATGTTTCCTCACCTTGAATCTAGACAGACTTGTGACTATGGCCAAAGTGATTCTGTATAACTTCTGAGGCTAAGCCATAAAAGGTAGTAAAGCTTCTACTTGGTTCTCTTGGGATGGTCACTCTTGGAATCCAGCCACCATGTTGTAAGGAAGCCCAAGTAGCCACACACAGAAACTTCATATAGGTATTCTGGCTGATAGCCCCAGCTGAGATCCCAGCTGACAGCCATTGTTAACCAACAGACAGCAGGGTGAACAAACTTTCAAATGATTCCAACCCCCAGCCATCGTCACTCCTAGCCTTTAAGTCTTCCCAGCTGAAGCCTTGGACATCTTGAAGCAGAAAAAATACATCCTTACTGTGCCCTTTCCAAATTCCTGACTCATATAATCCATAGACATAATAAAGTGGTTGTTTTATGTCTCTAAATTCAACTGGTTTGTTATGCAGCCACATGACAAGAGATAACTGGAACATCCACATTAAAGTTAGCACCCAACCCCAGCTAATAATAAAATGTTACCTTGAGTTGCATGTCCCTTGTGAGTATATACCTTCCTTAGGCACCTCACAGGGAGAAGAGGTAGTTAGGCTAAGGTAAGATTAATGTGTTTTTATTTCCCTTGACCTAAAAGCTATCTAATTGTCTCAGTATTACCTCCAACAGAGATCAGTAAAAAAGAACAAATAGCCCAGAAACAAGCCTTAATAAAAATTAAAAGAAGCATCACAAATCAGTAAAGAAGGGAAGAATTATTTAAAAATTGATGCTGGAACAAATGCTTAACTAGCTGGAAGAAAATCAATTTGGATCCTACACTTAAATAAATTCAATACAAATCAAAGAGTCTAATGAAGAAAATCAAATAATAAGAAGAAAATATGGACAAAGATATATTTTATTTCTTGCAGGAAATGGCTTTCCAAATTCAAAAGCAAAGAAATTACAAAGTAAATATTGACAGATTGAATTCTATGCCAAAAATTTATAAACAATATTAAAAGACAATGAACTTAAAACAATATCTGCAACAAAGATTATAAGCACAGAACAAATACTAAAAAGCAAATATACAAAACAAACACATTAATATTCTAATTTAATTAATGGACAAAGAACACAAACAGAAAAATTCTAAATGAAAAATTCCAAATGATAACTATTTAACGTGATGAATTATCAGAGAATTTCAAATTAAAATAATAATGAGGTAATAATGATCTTCATCTACAACGGCAAAATGATAATAACAGTATATTACAAGCTGAGTTGTCTCATACATTGCTGGTAGAAATATATATTTTTAAAAACTTTGGTGAGAACTATAGGACACGGTGTGTATTGTCATGGGGAAAGGGCATGCCTCTAACCCCTTCTAGGGAGAAGCAATGATAGAAAATGTAACTAAAATGTTTGTACCCTCATAATATTCTGAAATAAAAAATAAAATAAAATAAAGTAAAAAAAAAAAAAAAACTTTGGTGAGTTAGGTTGGCAATACTCATAATAACAAGTAAAACAAAAGGGAAAAAACCCTTGAAAACAATTTAGGGTAAATCACCATCATTAGGGAAATAGCTCAGCAAATTATGATATATCTATTTTAGCAAATATTATGTATTTATTAAAATCATGTATTTTTTAAATTTATTAAAATCAGAAGGTTTCTAATGATGTGGAAAATGTAATCAAATTTTAAATAAATAAAAATGTGCAAAAATATGTATGTTTCTACAAAGAAAAAAGTCTAGGTAGGAAGACGTACTTTAAAGTAATGGTCCTGGTTATCTCTTGGGATTATCAGTAAATTTCCTTATCTACTTTACCAATTTCTGTTTTGGTAGATTTTTTTAGGAAATAAAGAAATCATGGCAAGACTGATCAAAATTTGGGTCCCAAATTCCCTGTAGGAAGAATTAAGTGCTGTGACTCGCTGATGAAGAGCATTGCCCACAGGAACCTCAAGATCACGCAGGACATAGGCAACTCAGCTAACCTTTGGAGGAAAGTGAACCAGGTGTGAGGAATCCAGGACTGCCTTACACATCAGTCTTCAGTTTATGGATGAGTGTTTTCATGTTACTTTTTCAGTCCCTTTTGGGGATAGAGAGGTCTGGTTGGTCAACACACATGAACCATGGCGTAGACCCTATTGGCTATAGGAAGGTTGGTAGATGCCAAGGATTGAGGGAAAGGATGCCGACTGCAGAGGCGAGATCTCCAGTGGGATTCAGGCTATAACCAACCTCCAGTGAAGGCATCCTCTGGCCTAAAGGCAATCTGCATCTAAACTAATCCATATCAGGCTACTTTGGATTATTTCCAAGATAAGAAGAATAGTATCCAGGCCATAATATACCCATGCAACTATCTTGCACTGACTCCTGATCCTTCTGGATGGAATGTCCTGAACAGGCCTCATGGGAGCAGCGACTCATTCCCTACACAGTTCTTGCCCACCCAGTCACCCATAGGTGGGAGGTCAAGGCCTATCACTGGCTCAGCACAGGGCAGTGGGGCGCTTAGGCCAATTAGGTACAAGCAGTATGAAAAGGGAAAACACAAATCAGGGCAGGCCGAGCATCTAAGAGCAACAAAACCTCTGATTCTAGAATCTACTCCCAACCAATGGCTCCAATTCTACTTCTGACAATAAGAAGCTTGCAAGACATGCGGAGACTGAAGATATGCTTAAAAAGAGGCTTTGGACGCTCTACAGTGGCTGCTACCAATATCACACAGGTCATGGAACAATGGCCAACCCCCTGTCCCCAAAGACCTTAAACATCAGCAACTCCACTTGTTTTACATAAGAGAAAAACTGAAGTCCAGAGAGGGACAGTGACTTGTCCAAGGTCACACAGCTGGTTCACAGCATACCCTAGACCAATTCAGATAAAAGCCTGCCATTAGCTTTGAAGAAGCAATCACACATTGAGAGCAATGCTAGTACCTGCCTCACTAGGTTGGAGAGAAACCACCCTTGTCTGATAGAGAGGTGGACTTTCTAGCATGCCCTCCTGGCCAAATGAACCCTGCGGCCCACTGCCCTCTAAGCCCTAGGTTGGGTATGGTTGAGTACACGGGTGATACAGATCTCATTGACCCTCAGACCCATGCTGCAGGAAACCTCACACTCTACACCTACCTCTCCTGGACTAAGCTCTAGATACCTTCAGAGAGGAGAACCCAGGATATTTGAACAATGACAGGGGGTTGACTGAACTAGTCTCTGGAATGTCCTTAATTCAGAAATACTACAGGCGTCAGAAGTTCAAGGAATTTAAAAGCAGAGCTAGGTAGGGTATACAGCTGATTGGCAGGGAGTATGACATTAAGGACATACAGCAATCTTTCTAGCCCTCAATTTCCTCATCTGGTGAGCAGACAAAACAGGTAGAAAAATTAGATACAGATTCTACTCAACTTATGATGGGGTTATGTCTCCATAAACTCATGTAAGTTGAAAATATTTTAAGTCAAAAATGCATTTAGTACAACATCATAGCTTAGCCAAACTTACCTTAAACGTCCTCAGAACACTTACATTAGCCTACAGTTAGGCAAAATCACCTGGCCACACAGTACACTGTAGAGTATTGGTCATTTACCCTTGTGATCTCGTGGCTGACTAGGAGCTGTGGCTCGCTCCCACTGCCCAGCATCCCAAAAGAATATCTTACTGCATATCACTAGTCCGGGGAAAATTTCAAAATTTAAAGTATGGTTTCTATTGAATTAATATCACTTTTGTACCATCGTAAAGTTGAAAAATCTTAAGATGAACTATCGTAAGTCGGGGACTATCTGTAATCACTAAGGTCTCTTATAGCTATTCAATATATGTTTCTTGAAATTTCTCTTTCATCTCTACTATAGATTTTTCCAAAGCAGCTCTTCTCACTTTCCAGTTGGCCAAAGAAATATATATGGACAAATCCTCTTGCCCCACTGCCCAAGGATCTGCATGTACAGAAGCACTTGTTGATAAAACTAGCACATTTGCCAGTCAAAACATGAGCAGTTTAAGAGATGCACAGTATCTCTCCTTGGAACAGGCCCAGGGGATTCCCAAAGGCTCCTTTGAAAGTGGCTTAGACTGTGTGGGCTGCTCAGCTTGCTGTACCCCCATTCAAGTTCCCTCCAGGAATTGGGGGCACTAGAGGTGTCCGCCCTGGGCTGTTGCTCTGGCCACTGACCGATGTTTCATCAAAGTGACAGCCAGGTGCTGTGAGTTCCCATTTCAAACAAGCAAGACATCCAAGTATCACTTCTCATGATTAATGATAAAAAGTCAAGAACGTGATGGCTTGGTTTCAGATGCCTCTTCTCCGCAACACTCCCAAAGACCACAGACAACATCCAGAGCCAGAATGACATGTGTAGGGGGTGGAGGAAGTAGCTGGAGGGCAGATGTATGCTGGGATCCAGAGATCTGAAGCCAGGTCAGCACATGCGGAGGGAGCAACAGAAGCTGTGGCAGGGCTGGAATCCTGCCATTGGCAGTTGCAGGCACAGAGAATAGGAACCCAGTGGCAGTGATGGGAGGTGGGCATAAGGATGGTGCTCAGGATTTGCTCCAGCTCAGAGGAAGGAGGTATAAAGGGCAAGCAAAGCCAGTGGGGCAAACCAAAATGCTAGAAATCTGCCTGGAGACAGAATCCAGAAGGTGTCTAAAGCCAAATTCTAGGAAGAGAATTCAGCATCTGGAGTTAAAGCAGAATCTTAATGGAATAAGCAGGTGTCTCATTGTGGCCTCCTCCTGGGCAAAGCGGCAGGCCCATGGAGCTGGAGGTCCCCGTTCCTGAGCTCTATGACATGGATATGCCACCAGAAGGATCAGAACAAGTCATTACCCAAGACAGTAGTGATAATCACCTCTACTCTCTTCCCCCGGGTCCTTTTAATGTCCCCAACAAAGTGATGGTTCTAGATAATAAAGTAGGTTCCCTGTGAGTCACAGGAAACTGGCTCATATGGGGAACACTTTCTTTTAGCAAGACCCAAATTTAAGAGTGGGAGAAACATTGGTTCCATAAAAAGCCATTATTACAATGATGTCCCCAACCCCAAGTAGAAAATGCTCCACCATCAAAGCATCCATTACTGACCAGATCTAACGATACAAAGGGATGTATGGACAAACTCTCTTGTCTCACTGCCCAAGGATTTGTGCATACAGAAGCATGTGTTGGTATGACTGCTTTTGTGGCTTCAAAAGATTGTAAGATTAATGCCTTCTCTATGGCTTCCTTCTCTGGTTCCCACCCCACCCCTGCCACCCAGGACCAAGCAATGTTTGATGACTGTCAACTTACGCCCTGTAGTACAAAAATGCTCTGTTGGTGTGACAAAGACTGACATACTTGAAACAAACTTTGGCAATGACAAGCTGAACCCAAACGGAACTAAGTGAAATATCAGATACATCAGATCAGACATTTTCCTCCCTCTTGAGAGGAATTCAGACAATGTGAAAATTCAGACATTTTTAGTCAGAGACATTACTGGAGCCACTATCTAAAGCAGTTACCACATCATGGACAAGACCTCCTAGCCCACGTGCATCCAAAGGACATACTACTAATGTTGCTCAAGTGCTCCTTGGGGATTTTGTCTCTACATTACTAATGTAGTTTCTCAACAGCCCAGGAAGAGAGAAGGGGAGCAGGCATGAGAGAAATTTTTACATGGGGAAAGTAGGATATATGTGGGGTAATCGCTTTCAGAAAACCCTACAGGAAGCCAACACAGAGGCCAAGAGTGGAGTCTGTATTCCAATGCCGTTAATACTCACATCCGAGGGGACTTTGTATTAAATAAATGATGTTAGAGGTGAGTTTGCACAGATTCAAACACGTTGGACTTAACTACCAAGATCTGTACTTACTCCTAGGGTTCCCACCTTCCCCACCCATCAGGTGAACCTCCTTAGCAGTCTCACTTGTAGTCAATCCTTCTCATCCCAGCTACATAATAGAATCCCTAAGGCGCTTTTAAAAACATACCTGTATTTGGCAGCTCTCCAAAAAGTTAAACATGGAATTACCATGTGACCCAGTAATTCCACTTCTAGGGGCATATACTCAAGAGAATTGAAAGCAAAGACTCAGATACCTGTATACCAATGTTCATAGCAGAATTATTCACAAGAATCAAAAGGTGGAAACAACCCAAATGTCCATCAATGGATGAATGAACAAAACAAATGTGGTATATACACACTAGGGAATATCATTCAGCCCTTAAAAAGAATGAAGTTCTGATACATGCAATAACATGGATAAATCTTGAAAACATGCTAAGTGAAATACACCAGACACAAAAGGGTACCTACTTATGTAAGGTACCTAGAACAGGCAAATTCCTGGAGACAGAAAGTAGAACAGAGGTTACCAGTTTTATTTTAGTATTGAGTTCATGTGGTGTTTGTCTTTACATTCTTGCAATACTTCACTTAGAAAAATGGTCTCCAGTTCCATCCAGGTTGTTAGAAAAGAGACTAGATCACCAGTTTTTATGGCTGAGCAGAATTCCATGGTATACATGTACCACATTTTATTAATCCACTCATGTATTAATGGACACTTGGGTTGTTTCCACATCTTTGAAATTGTGAATTGTGCTAATATAAACATTCAAGCACAAGTATCTTTTTAACATCATGTCCTTCTTTCCTTTGGGTAAATACCTAGTACTGGGATTGTGGGATGAAATAGTAGTTCTACTTTTAGTTCTTCAAGATATCTCCATATTACTTTCCATAGAAGTTTTACTAGTTTACAGTCCCAACAGTGTACAAGTGTTCCTTTCTCTCTGCATCCAAGCCAGCATCTGTTATATTGGGACTTTTTGATAAAAGTCATTCTTACTGGAGTTAGGTGATATCTCATTGTGGTTTTGATTTGCATTTCCTGATCATTAGAGATGCTGACCATTTTTTCATGTGTTTCTTGCATGTTTTGTGCAGTATATTAAAAGCTGGAAGTGAGCATCTGAGGATCAAAAGTTAGCTACTTGATCAGATCTCATGCCTTAAAAAGTGTATGCAGTGATTTTTAAAAGTCCACAAATTCTTTTAGTGGAGAGGTAAAGCCTAATTCGCTTGCCCTGAATTGTGGGCTGGGCTTAGCGGCTGTTTTCAAAGGAACAGAATGAAGTCCGGCTGCTTGGGTTTGCTGTCTCCTCCTTGAGTCACTCATCCTGTGGCAAGCTGAGTGTTGTGCTGTGAGAACCAGGGCCATGACTTGCCTCCACTTGGTCACTGGTCCTGGTCCTGGTGAAGACGCTTCGGCAGCCCTGTAGAGAGGCCTTTGTGGGGAGAAACTGAGGCCTCCTGCCAGCAGGCATAGGTGCCCTTCAGGCATCCTCCAGCCCTGGTCCAGCTCTGAGAAGATGGCAACCCTGGCTGACAGCATGACAGCAACCTCGAGAGAGACTCTGAGCCCCAGCACAGCAAATCCTGGATCCTGGACACTTAGAGACTCAGCAGTCATCAATGTTCATTGTTTCAAACTGCTGCAAAATTTTGGGATAATTTGATATGCAGCAAAACCTGTACCAAATAATGGGATTGAAGTATATTCTCAGAATTGAAAGGAGCCTTAAAGGTCACCAAATCTGACCACCCAGCCCTTTCATTACAAGTGCCTGCTACATTTTTGACTTCAGCTTTTATTCCTGGCCCTCATCTGTCATTCTATGTCATTTGTTCAGCAAAAGCATTTCTTATTTGCCAGACACAAATGCTATAAGGGTTAAAATAAACAAAGATACCACCCCTAAGTATGATGCACCTTGATAGGTACTTGCTAGTGACAGCACAGTGAACTGCGGAGCTCAGAGGCAATGGGGCAGGAGCCCTCTCCTAGTCTTAGGAGTGTGGGGAAGAGTCAGAAAATTTTCCCAGAAGTGAGTATCCCTCAGTTGAGAACTGAAAATGAATGACAGAGAGGGGCAAGGACCTTCCAGGCAGAGCAGACTCCACTGTATGTCTGAGGAATTGTCATCAGCTCAATCCATGTGCAGCAGATGTGACTGGAGATGAGTCAGACCCTGAAGGTCCTTGAAGACCACAGGGAGGCACTTGAACTCCATTCCACTGACAAGGGGGCCCTCAGAGGTGTTGGAGGTTTCCAGGTTTGCAATTTACCGAGAGTACCCTGCTCCACAGTGGAGGGTCGGCAAGGCAGGGCAGGTGTGGAGACAGGGAATGCAATGAGAACCAACTCTCTGCCTTGAACCAACTCTCAGGCCCTGCCCTACATCCAGGTTTTTCTTGTCCATCCCTCCATCTTTCTCAGCTTCCTTGGTCACATCTCATCTCATAGTCCTAGGCTCAGCAGGACCCAAGCTAGCCAGGCTCCTCCACAGGAGCCACGGAGAGCTACAGGCGTGAGCTCAGCACCTCCAGATGCTGCCTTGGCCCTCCCCACCCCTGGCTGCTTTGCTCACTCATCTGCTCATGACTTCCCTCTCATCCTGGACTTTTGGTTCTGCCTGGCCATGTGTGTTTGTTGAGATTATGTTCTTCTATCTACTCTTCCCTTGCTCTTGCAGGCTCCATGGCCATGGGTCGCTTACTTCACCTTTCTGATTCTCAGTTTTCTCATATGTAAAGTAAGGATAAGAATAGTAGTCCCAACCTTATAATATTGTTGTCAGAATTAAAGGAGATAATACAGAAGTTGCTTAGAAGAACATCTGGCATGTATAAATTTTCATTAAATGTTAGTAGTGGTTGTGATGATGACAGTGGCGATGACAATGATGATAGTGATGATGGTGGTGATGGTGATGACAATGATGATGATGATGGTGGTGATGGTGATGATGGTGGTGATGATGATGATGGTAGTGATGGTGATGGTGATGATAATAATGATGGTGATGGTGATGATGATAATGATGGTAATGGTGATGATGATGGTAATGATGGTGATGGTGGTGATGGTGGTAATGGTGATGATGGCAATGGTGATGATGATGATGATGATGATAATGGTGATGATGGTGACAATGGTGATGATGGTGATCCCTTCTCCCTTCAGAATGCTCAGTGGTGGTAGACCCCACCTCTGCCTTGAACCAACTCTCAGGCCCTGTCCCACATCCAGTTTTTTCTTGTCATTCCCTCCATCTTTCTCAGCTTCCTTGGTCCCATCTTCTTTCTGAAATATTTAACCTCCCAGCACTCACAGTAAAAATCAGAGTCTCCAAGCTATAAGGGAGCTTCGAGTTAATCCAATCCAGCACATGTATATTACACATGAGTAAACTGAGGTTCAGTGAAGTTATTTGTCTCCTTTGACCCCCATGGTGTCACATTTACATATTAGAAATAAACATAATAAACATATAATTTTTTTGCCTGTATATAAGCTGAAGTTGGGGGCTGATATGGGCCAAAACGCATCCCCAGCTCAGACCCTGTGTACTTGCTGTTCCCTCTACCTGGAGTCTCTTCCTCCAGATGTCCTTATGGCTCTCAGGTCATGCCCATTCCTGCTCACTAATGTCAGCTTGTCCCACGGCCTTCCCTGCCCATCCCATACAAATGAGCACCACCGTCCCCTGATGGGGGACTCTCTGTCCCTTCCTAGGCTTCATTCTCCCTGACCCTTGTTACCACCTGATCTGTGTTTCTTGGCTTATTGCCTGCTCTCCCCTCTAGAATATAAACACCATGACAGCAGGGACTTTTTTCTATTTTGTTCACTGCTGTAGCCCTCCTGCCTAGAATGATGCCTGCCACATAGTAGGTATTAAATATATAATTGTTCTTTTGCTCATTCATTCATTCATTTAGTGAGTAAGTCAGTCCATTGTTCATTGAATGAATTCACAAGGTCTTTGTCCACCAATTATTTAATCGGTTCAGAATTTCACAGACTGTGCAGCAGATTATAGGTGAGAATCCCACTTCCGCACTCCTCCCACACACTGGCTCTGATCTGCCTATCTGTAGTTTAGGAATCAGGCCTTTAGGGCAGGAGAGCTGCTCCCTGTGGTTACCTCTGGGATCCTAGGGGAGAATCCAGGAGGTGGCTGTTCCCCAGACAATGACTGGCTGCTGAACGGCTCCCGGTGAAGCAGATGTAAGGAAGCCCCTCTTCCCTCTGCCCAGCCCTGGGATTTTGGCCTCCTTTCTAGGAGGAGACCCAGAGGAGGGATATGATCACCCGATCAGAGGGTGGTGGGGCCACCTGTTTACTACAAGGGGGCATTATCCCAATCCACCCCAACTTGGGAGACAAGCTGAGTAGAGCATTGTTTAGTAAGAATAGCTTTGTATGGAAAGAAAAGCTGTCTCTTTCATTTTGTTGGATTGCAGGATAAATCAAGTACACAGCTTTTTGTTTACCAAGAAACTACATGTTTACCATTTGTAAAGGGACTTGATTGCCTCTGAGAAATGTTAGTGTGAAGCCACAGTATTCCACCCACTCAGGAAGGGCAGGAGGCACAAAAACTGGAGAGAAAAGATAAGAAGAAAGTTATGGGCCTTCAGGTCTCTAGGAGGTTGAATGAACATAATGGGAACTATTAACATTATAAGCCAAGCCTTGTGTTAAGCACACTGTCCACTGCCTGTATTAACCTCACAACATTTCTGCCATTATCTGCATTTTACAGATTGAAAAGCTGAGTCTCAGAGGTCACATGACCTGCCTGAGCTCTAATAGCTGGTAATCTGTAAACTCCAGATTTAATCTCAAACCTAAATTTTGTTCTTTAACCACCATTTCTGGACAAATATGCTGACCTGTCCTGCTGGAGTATTTTCTAATACAACTTCCCCCAGCTCAGACCTGGATGCAGTAGACCCAGGTCACTACTGGGGCTTAGGAATTTCCAGTCTGCCCTGGAGCATAAACAAGTTGCCAATCGCTATGTTGAATAAACTCCCTTTTCATGAGATCAGGGAGCAAGGAAAGCTCAAAGTTAAGGATTTGGCCAGTGCAGTGGCAGTGGCACAGCAGAGAGTGGGGTGGGGATGGGGAGCATTACATTTGGCAGGTGTATGGGATACAGGGTTACCAGGTCTAAGAGAAAAATGGCGTCAGGAGACAACACTGCCCAGGAGTCCAGAGTTGAGAAGGCGAGGCTGATAGATGGAGTAGGGAGAGACTCTGGCAGGGGTGGAGAACCTGTGGCGTCGAGCCCACATGTGGCTCTCCAGATCCCCAAGTGTGGCCCCTTGACCAAATCTAAATTTTATTAAAAGGATTTGTTCTGTAAAATTTGGATTCAGTCAAAAGGCCTCACTCAAAGATCCACGGCCACAGGTTCCCCACCCCTGTGTGGAGCAAAGAGCTGCACAGAAGCATAGTGGACTAGTTAGATTAGTCCAAGGAGAGAAGCCAAGCAGATTGCAGGCACAAAACAGGACAGATGGCAGGGAGGGTCAGCTGGGGCCCAGTCCCCCTAGGGAGGGCAATTACCCCCAGCATCCTCTGACTGCAGAGCCACAAGGTCCTCCGAACTCTGAAGCAGGGCACACAGTCCTCCCCTGCATGGTACTACAGGGCCACTGTCCACATGTAGCTTGGGCCTCCATGGCAGCACCAGGACACACAGACCTGACCCACACGACAAGAATCCCTTCTCCAAGCAGTTCTCCTGGATTCTGAGAGAACCTGCCTAGAAAACTTCCCATCTTTAGACAAAGCAGCTTAAAGAAATCCTCTCACTGTGACCCAGTGCTTCTCAAAGTGCTGGTCCCTATGAGGTGAGGAGTGTGCACATGAGCATGCAGCAACACACTGTTCGCTCCATCGAAAGGTCTTGTAATGAAAAAGATACCAATGGAACTAACTTGTGAACTTGGTGAAGACGACTTACATCCTATACAAGATCCTTATCTCACAATGACTATCTGTTAGTGTCTGTGAACTGGCCACCTGCCTTAACCTATTCTGCTCCAACTCCTTGGGCATTAGACCCCTCCCAAACCAATACCCAAATTCTATTTGTGTTCTTTGAGGGCTAACAGCATGGGAAAGTGGGGGCCTGGAGGACTCACCTCCTAGGCACTAGTCCATCTGCTTGACTCAAAGGATGAGGTGTCCTAGTCTATCATTTTTCTCCCCAAAGCAACAAAGTTATTGTTCCTTGGAAACACAGAGGACATGCTTGCTTATGAAACAGAATAAGAAGGAAGAATTTCAGGCCAAAGTTTTTCTTTTAGGGAAAAATTTCTCTTCCCTGTGATGAGAAGCAGTCAGTAAGTTTCCTATAAATCTGGTAACTAACAAGGCTGAAACTTCATGGGCTGCATCTGTCAAAGAGAAGAAAGGCCATCTGAATTATTTCAAAGGGACGAATTACTAGTTCATAGTCATCTAATGCTAATCCAACTCTTTATCACCTGAGATGATTTTCTCCAACTGCCAACGTCCCATGGCAGATTTAAAGCAGATCCAAGAAACCCCGTCCTACAGATTTCCTCTGCATCTGTTAAAGGCTGCTGCCTTGTCAGAAAAGAGATAGGGGAAATGCCATCTTTTCTGCAGACCCATCCTTGGAGAGATGTCTGCCTCATTAATGACAAGGCCACTTTGTCATGTCTCAGAGAAAATGTCCCCCTAGCTGCTTGGGGAGGCAGCCTCCTCTTCATTGTGCTCTGTGCCTTTGCTGCCTGTCAGATTCTATCTGGATTGGGTCTGTGGGCATTTCAGAATTAGCTGTGAAGGAGGAAGAATCGGCTGGGAAGGCTGATGTGCCCCAGGGCAGGAGGGTGGTGATGATCTGAGCTCAGAAGGAAGCGGAAGCTTGGGGTTTGTCGGAGCCCTCCCCTGACTTGCTTAGTCACCTCGGGCAATGGTTCTTGGTTCTTAAATATTGAGGGTCATGGATCCCGCTAAAAGCTGGTGAACACCATGGACGGCCATGGCTTAAAAGCCATTGACTTAGTGGCTCTCTCCCACCCCTAGAGCTATCTAGGCTCCTACTTTATAGGTGCCCAAGGATCTATGGATAGATAGAATTGGATTTTCAGCGTAAGCAGGCTTACTATAAGAGCATAAGTCTGGGTGGGAGGAAGAGATCTGGGTTTTAATTCTCTCAATATCTAATCACTTGAGTGTGGGAAAGCCACATTTCCTCTAGTACTCCCACCTTAAAAATGAGGGTGATGCAATAATCAAAATATGGAACCCATCTTAGTGCCCATCAACTGATGAACGGATAAAGAAAATGTGGCATATATACACAATGGAATATTATTCAACTATAAAAAGAATGAAATCCTATCATTTGCAGAAACATGGATGGAACTGGAGGCCAATATGTTAAGTGAAAGAAGCCAAGCACAGAAAGACAAATATCACTCAAAAAAAAAAATGGATCTCATGAAGATAGAGAGTAGTTTGGTGGCTACCAGAAGCCAGGAAGGGTAGGGGGGTGAGGGGATGAAGGGAAAAAAGGAATACAAATGTATTTATTACCACTGAACTGTACACTTAAAAATGGTGAAGATAATAAATTAGATAGGTATGTTAAAAAACTTACATTGAGAAAAAATGAGAGTGAGGAACTACTTATTTATTGATTTATTTATCTATTTTTAAATTTCAGAATATTATGGGAGTACAAACATTTTGGTTACATATAATTCCTTTGCCTCGGATTAATAAAATGTGGAACTACTTATTTTAAAGAATCCTAAGGGTTCTGCAGAGTAACCATGTTGCTATAGCCATGTGCAAGATGGAGGCTAGGGAGCTAGGTTTTATGGCTTTTTCTCATCCCTCCTCTTCAATTAGAGCCATTCTTCTGGTCTTCAAAGGTTTGAAAGTGTCTGGATTAGAGGATCTCTAAATTTGCTTCCAGAGCTAATTCTCCAGTGTGCTGGGTCTGGCCAGGATGGATAGCTCAGATAAGGGGCATCACTGTGCTATGAACACCTATGCTCTTGCCTCTACCTCGAGAGAATGTAGGTCCATCTTCTACCCTGTAGCCCCTGGAACCACTGGCTCCTGCCAGCTGCACCTGCAGATTATATGGACCAGAGCAAAGCAGATGGCCTTTGCTGGGGAAGGAGGAGTGCAAGCTGCTGTGCTCTCACTTGCAATCCCTCCAGTTCCAGAGAGCTGAGCCTTGCAAAGTTCCAGGGGCACCATGTGAATGCTGAGGGAAGCAGCAGGCTGCTCCCGACCCATTCAGTGTCGAGCTGTGTTACTGGTATTGTTCTGCTAACTTGCTAAATAGCTATAATTAAAACCAAGCTATTATCATTAATTATGATCTTCCCCCTTCTGATTGGCAGGTTGGTGCTTTTACCAAGTTTCAAAGAACAGCATTTCTGTGTTTTACAGGAAGCAAAGAAGATAGATGGGGCTGAATTGTTCTGACTTTGGAGCAAAGGGCATGGTGGCATTGTTGGGCATGGCAAACGTTTGTGCCTGTGGG
Source organism: Cheirogaleus medius (assembly GCA_008086735.1). Classification (NCBI taxonomy): domain Eukaryota; kingdom Metazoa; phylum Chordata; class Mammalia; order Primates; family Cheirogaleidae; genus Cheirogaleus; species Cheirogaleus medius. Next base: position 152,468,931 of record VBSM01002608.1, on the reverse strand, counting down.
GCGGGCTCCCTTGACAGCTCATTCAGACACAACAGGCTGCTGGCTGTCTCCCGACCCTCTCCATGGCCTGTTATACTCATCACAAAGTCACAGGATGGGACTGACAGAGGAGATGAGATTCCACAGGCAAGAATGGGGCAAAAATTCTACCCAAACTGCTCTAGGACTTGGCTAGAATGCCACCTCCTCCATGAAACTTTCTCCAATTCTCACTCTTCCCATCACCTTCATCTTCTCTAGGTCAAAATGAATCACCCTCTCATCATTATGTTCATTGCACATACTCGTCCTCTTTCCCTAGTCTTAAACCTCGAATTCTCTATAATTTCTACTCTCATCAAATTGGAGGGAGAAACAACTAGAACATCCTCAATCCAGTAAGTCACAGGAGTCCTAAGAGCGAGGCTTGACCTTTTGTTGCTGCACGTTCTTTGCCTGATTTTCAGCTCATTTAGCAGCTTGGTGAAGACCCACAGCCACACCACAGCCCCCACTCAATATGTCCCTCTGCAATGGGGACTCTGTTTGAGGTTGTCTAAATAAACTTAAGCATTTCCAAGTTTGCCATGAAATCGAAAAGGGTGTGAAGGACTATAAGTGTGAGAGCTTTGGTGTTACTTCAATGCAAACCTTTGCTTGAGGCAGAGCAACTTCCAGAACTACAGTTGCGAGACATGAAAGTGTTAAAATCAAGAGAATAAAGGCAGACAAGAAGATACCAAGTGACAAATGGTGATAAAACAGGTGATTTTTTGAAAAAATAGAAAAAAAATAATGTATAAACAAAACATAATGTCTCAGCATGAACTATTACACTTGGTTAAAGGGAAACTTTGTTTATAGAAACTAGACCAAACCAACACGTGTTCCCTTCACCTGTGCACTAGACAGGAGGAGTCAAAGGGGCTGTTTATGTTTCCCTAATACTAGAGTTGCCAGAAAAAACCCAGGACACCGAGTTAAATTTTGAATTTCAGATAAATAACAATGTTTTAGTACATGTACATCCCAAATATTATAAACATGGGACATATTTATCTGAAATTCAAACTTGACTGAGCCTCCTGTATTTTTATTTGCTAAGTGGCAACTCTGGCAACTCTACCTAATACCCAAATGTTTTTCCTTTATCATAAATGGAAGAACAAGTAAGCTTAATGGGGATATTGACAGAGAGTGTTTTCAGGAAAGAAGGAAGAGATCAACAGAATGGTTTTCCACCAACCAAGCTTGTGCTAACTCCAGCCACTAAGGTCTTCCTGCCATTCCCCAACCTGGTCTTTTACTTACTCTTTAACTCTTAATCTCATCTCTGTTCAGTGAACTCCTCAAGGCCCATGTTAAGCCACCTTCTCTAGAAAACCTTCCCTGACCTTCCCAGACTCCCTCTCCTCTGGCCTCTGCCCAGTGATATTCATTAGCACATGAAGGTGAATTCCAGAGGGTGGGTGCTGTGGGGTCTACCACTGTATTCCCCAGCAGTGCCTAGCATCACACCAGGCTCGCAGGGCACTCAGTAGAAGATGCTAAATTGAAATATGCTTCTCTCCCAAGATATGAACTCAGAGAAGCCAAGTAACTCAAACTCAGTGGGGTGAACACTAGGCTCAGACCTACTCCTTGAAGAGTAAGATGGAATTTTCTCTTAGGTCAATTAAATACAGTTGACTCTTGAACAACACGGGTTTCAACTGCACAGGCCCATGTATACATGGATTCTTTTCAATGAATATATTGGAAAATTTGGGGGAGATTCATGACAATTTGAAAAAACTTGTAGATGAACTACATAGCCTAGAAATTTTGGGAAAAAATTAAGAAAAAATAAGGTATGTCACAAATAATAAAATTATATGCAGATGCTAGTCTATTTTATCATTTGCTACCATAAAATATACTGAAATCCATTATAAAAAGTTAAAATTTATCAAAACTTATACACACAAACATGGACTATCCATGGCGTCATACATAGTGGAGAGAAATGTAAACAAGTAAAGATGCAGTGTTAAATCATAACTACATAAAATTAACTATAGTACATACTATACTACTATAATAATTTTGTTGCTAGTGCAGTGAGCTCAAGTGTTGTAGATATCAGCTTAAAATGCTGTGTCACTAATCATCTCTGCGTGAGCAGTTCATCTCTCCAGTAAATTGTGAATTGCAGTAAAGAGTGATCTCTCTTGGTTCTCACATATTTTCATTATGTTTAGTGCAATATTGTAAACCTTGAATAACACCATGGGACCCATACAAAGTGCCACTAGTGATGCTAGAAGTGTTCCCAAGAAGCAGAGAAAGGTCATGGCATTATAAGAAAATGAACTGCTTGATATGTACCATAGATGAGGTCTGAGATGCAGTTTGTCCACCATTTCAAGATAAATGAATCCAGTATAAGGACCATTGTGAAAAAGAGAAAAAGAAAAGGAAATTCATGAAGCCATCACTGCAGCTATACCTGCAGGCATAAAAACCTTGTACTTTTTGCAAAATACCTTTTTGTATCATATTAAAAATGCAGTTTTTGTGTGAGTGCAGCATTGCCATAAGGAAAGCATATCTTATAGACTCTAATATTTGAGAAAAAGCAAGGTCATTACATACAACTTAAAGCAAAAGTAAGGTAAAAGATCTAAAGCTGGGGGATTTAATGCCAGCAAAGGATGGTTTGATAATTTTAGAAAGAGGTTTGGCTTTAAAAACATCAAGATAACAAGAGAAGCAGCTTCTGCCAACCAAGAGGCAACAGACCAATTTCCAGACGCCATTAAGAAAACCATTGAGGAGAAAAGATACCTGCCTGAATAGGTTTTTAGTGTGGACAAAACTACCTTATTCTGGGGGAAAATGTCACAAAGAACACTCATTAGCAGGGAAGAGAAGCAAGCACCAGGATTCAAGGGAGGAAGGGACAGGCCAACTCTACTGGTCTGTGCAAATGCAGTCAGGTTATGATCAGGACTACCCTTATCCATTAAGCTGCTAACCCCCAAGCCTTGAAGAGAAAAGGTAAAAACCAGCTGCCAGTCTTTGGGTTGTACAACAAGAAGGCCTGGACAATTAGAGCCTTTTTACTGGATTGGTTCCATCGATGCTCTGTCCCAGAAGTCAGGAAGTACCTTTCCAGTAAAAGACTGCTTTTTAAAGTTCTTTTGATATCGGACAATGCCCCTGGCCACCCAGAATCCCATGAGTTCAATACCAAAGGTGTTGAAGTGGTCTGCTTGCCCCCAAACACAATGTCTGTAATTCAGCTTCTAGATCAGGGGGTCATAAGGACCTATAAGGCTCATTATACACAGTGCTCTATGGAAAGGATTGTCAATGCCATGGAAGAGAATCCCAACAGAGAGAACATCATGAAAGACTGGAAGGATTGCACAATTGAAGATGCCATCATTGTTACAGAAAAAGCCATGAAAGCCATCAAGCCTGAAGTGATAAATCCATGCTGAAGAAAATAGTGTCCAGGTGTTGTACATGACTTCACAGGATTTATGACTCAGCAAAAAGGGTGGGGGATGAAGAGCTTCAAGATATAGATCTTGGAGAAATTCAAGAGATACTAAGATATCACACCCAAGGAATTAACTGAAGATGACTTGATGAAGATGAGTTCTTCCCAACCAGTGCTGGAAGATGAGGAAAAGGATGTGGAAGAAGCAGTGCCAGAGAGCTAATTGCCATTAGACAACCCAGCAGAAGGCTTCCCATCATTCAAGACTGATCCTGGCTTCTTTTACAGTGTGGAGCCTTCTATGATACAGGCACTGAAATGAAAGTAAATGGTTGAAGAAGGATTTATGCTTTATAGAGACATTTTTAGAGAAATAAAAAAGTAAGAAAGTCAGACAGAAATTATGATGTATTTCTGTAAAATTACACCAAGTATGCCTGCCTCTCCCGCCTCCCCTTCCACCTCCTCTACCTCTTCTGCCACTGCCACCTCTAAGATAGCAAGACCAAGCCCTTTTCTTCTTCTACCCCTTCAGCCTACTCAATGTGGAGACAACAAGGATGAAGACCTTTATGATGATCTACTCCCACTTAATGAATGGTAAATATATTTTCTTTTCCTTATGATTTTCTTAAAAACATTTAAGAAATGTTCTTCTCTCTAACTTACTTTATTGTAAAAATATAGTACAGAATACATATAACATGCAGAATATGTGTTAATCGACTGTTTATGTCATCAATAAAGCTTCTGGTCAACAGCAGGCTATTAGTTAACAGCCGGCTATTAGTAGTTAAGTTCTGGGAGAGTAAAATGTTATATATGGAATTTTGAGTGTACAAGGGGTCAACTGTACATTTGAGCCTGTTGCCTAAGAACAATTCGTAGCATGTGTGCAGTACCCTCATCCCGTACCTCTCTACTTGCCTGTATCTTAGTCTTTGTTAGCCCTTCTATCAGAGACTACATATAAAAAGAGATGTAGCTTAAAAACTCAGGCCAATGGCACCAGCCATGCCCATTTCCTCCCAGGAATAAAGAGAAGGGAGGAAGAGAGCCCTTAGCTCACAGAACCTTGTCTGACCTGTGGGCAAATGCATCTCAGCTTTGTGCCATCCAAACCTGGGGGAAAGAGGCATTCGAATCAGACACAGCTGCACTTAATCTCCAGCTAGTCCACCCTGGACAAGTTACATAACACCTTTTGGCCTCAGTTCCATCATTTATAACATGGGAATAATTATACCTAACTCAAAAGGTTGTTATAAAGATTAGGTGATATAACACAATATAGCACTTAGCTCAACATCTGGTAGAGTAGACATTTATTAGATGTCAATTTTCAAATTCTAATCAAAAGATTTCCCATGGTTCACAGAGTAAACGTGAGAAGAGGAAGACCAAATGAGGAACATGGCCGCTTGAAATCAGTAACATCTTAACCCACGCTAGCATTTTGACTGCTCCGTAAACACTTCTCTCAATCCCTCCCTGAGTGATTTGCTATTGTTATTTTGTCCAGAGTTTTTCACATTTTTATTGAGCATACAGTTCACCTGATATCCATTCCAGGTATCTTGCTGCCTAACAAACTACCCCCAAAATTTAGTGGATTAAAGCAACAACCATTTGATTATATCTCATGCATTTTGTGGTTCTAAAATTCAGGCAGGGCTTAGCAAGACAATTCTTCTGTTCTATGTGGCATAAACTGGGATCACTTCTTGGTACTCAACTGGAAGATTGGCTGGTCCAGAGGGCCCAAGGTGGCTTCACTCATATTTCTGGCAATATGGCAAGGATAGTAGAAATCTGGGCTTATTTAAGGCCTGTGGACCAAAGCACCTTCATAGCTGTCTCACAACACTCAGACATCTTACTCAGTGGCTGGCTTCCCCCAGAGTGAGCCTCTCAAAAGAATCAGGAGAAATCTGTATGACCTTCTGTGTCCTATGCTCAGAAGTCACTTGGGGTCACTTCTGCCATACACCATTGATCAAAACAGTCACAAGCCTGCCCAGCTGCAAGGGGAGGAGACACAAAGCCCACTAACTGTCAATGAGAGGAGTATCAAAGAATTTGGGCCCATATTTTTAAACTGCCACCCTGGGAATTTTATCAAAGTACAGATTCTGGTTCAGTAGGTCTGGAGTTGGGCCTGGAATTCTGCATTTTTCACAGATTCCCAAGTGATACCAATATTGCAATTTTAAAAATTATACTTTGAGTAGGAAGGGTTATGACAAATTCATCATGTTGCATCTTCCATTGCACCAAAATCCTGACTGCTACTGTTTCTATTGTCTCATTCCCTGGTAGCTTCATTTAATTTAAAACTCAGCCAGCCAATCTTTTCTCATACTTACTGGAAGGACTGCTATGTTTAAAAACCTTTATTTCAAAAGGAAGAAACATCCTTGTGTTTAGATTTCACAAGGGAGCCTAAAATGACTAACAGGAAAACCTTTGGCAGATGAGAATGTCAGGTCAGGTAATCATAAAACCTTCTGGGTACCTTTTTCTCTACCATCCACTTTGAAGTGAGAGTGAATCCAAAAAGATGACTGTGAGAAAAAGAGTCACAGGTGGTTTATCATCTCTTTGAGACTCATATAATATCTGTGACTCAGCTAGTTGGTAACTAGTAAATATCGATGCCTTGGTTTCTGGCAATATAATTTAATTATCCAATTACCATGGCTGTTCCTAGGTGTGAAAGATTGGGCCTGGAGACATTGAGCACATGGTCCAATCAATTATTTTTTCACTAAAAAAGGAACCTATGTATTAAGCTAACAATCAATGTTAACACAACTTTATTTACTAAAATTTAGTTGCTTATTTAAGGAATGATACAATTCAAAGCAGGATTTGAGGAAATATAAACCTCTAGATACAATATGATGGCATATAGATTAATTCTCAGCTATTATAAATTACTAACTTCATAGGACCTATTTTCTTTGAAGGGACTTTTCCATTTGTTCCACCAAAATGAATGCAGGTTTGCCCTTTAATAGAACTTCCAGGGGCTGTGCTGCTCTGGCTACTGAACAATTTCAGAACTCAGAGGCACCTGGGCACCAGTGGCCTTGTAATACACATTGCAACTTACCTGACAGAAACCATTAATTCTTCCTTTCAGTATTCCTAATTAGCTCTGGAGTGCTCTAATCTCACAGAAGTCAAATTTGATACATGTCCCTGAATTCCTATTAATTTCCTAAAAAGGACTTCTTGTTGTATCCACAATTTTTGCATATTTTACACCTTCATTCAAAAACCACTTGAAAAATATAACATGCCAATTTCTAAGATTTTTTTTCACAATCAGAAAAAAATCTCACTATGACATCTAATACACCATTTCCTTCTGACCGCTGGGGAACTCACGGTTGGTGTAAAAGTGGGATTTGTGAACTGTTTGTATCAGAAAATTTTGTCAACGGAAGTCCTAAGGGGAATCCTAATGTATAAAACTGATGAAAGTGAGTAGCTATGGTTGAATCAAAAGTGGGAGCATCTCTGGCTCCAAACACAACTTGAAAACCACTGAGCAGAAGTTAATTCAAACTAAAAAGTGACTTTAAATAGAAATCTAGTCTGGCAGCTTCCTCCTTAAAAAGTTCTGTCTTTTTACTTCATTAACGTTTCAAAGCATATTTGACTAGAACAAGATGTTTCCAGAGCTATACAATACATTAGTTACTTCTGCAGAGGGGAGAGAGAAAAGAAAGAAGAAAAGAAAGGAAAGGAAAGAAAGAAAGAAGGAAGGGATGGAGGGTGGGATGGAGGGAAGGAAGGAAGGAATCCCTAAATGAAGATTTCCAGGCCATTCTCACTGTCAGCTGAACACAGAGCATCCATGAGTAGAAGAGAAATAAGCTCTGCCCTGACTTTAAACAGGAACTCATTTTGACAACAAACTCCACACCCCAGCTTTGAACTGTGGTCTAGCTGTTTTATGTAAGTGTGTCTTTTCCTACTCTAAGCCGACCATATGTCACTAGAGTAAAGGGGACCATGCCTTATACTTGGTAACCTCTTTTAGTACTGTACCTAACCTACACAGTGTCCTAGAATTAAAAAGTGGACTTCCCAGAGTCCAACAAGCCTGCACCTGAGTCCTCCGATACCTTTGGTACAAATCTGGATTTCTATGGGCTGGGTTTTCCAACAGTGAGTCTGAAATTCTCTTTTGTTCTCTCTGCTACAAAGAAGCTACAGATCCGATATTCTTTGCCCTGTACCCTGGAACCCTAGAAACAAACACTTTTAGAGGTAGCATTTTCTTTTCAGGCAGAACCTTTCCTTAAGAAGGAAAGAGTGGCAGTTAGCTTTGTTCCTATTTCCTTCTGAGGAGAACTAACCATAATGCCGTGCATTTGAATGATATTAAATAGTTTACAAAGAATGTTCACATATATCTTTCTTCAAACCCCCTCAGCATCTCTGAGAGGTGGGCAGGGTAGTACTCCAAGTCCTGCTTTACATATGTGACTAATCCTAAGTCACTGAGTTCATAAACTGTGAACCTAGGCCTAAGAACCAAGGTCTCCTAATAGCTACATACTCCCTTACCTCGATTCTGCATTATCAGAGACAAGTCTTGGACAGAAGCCTCCAACTCCTAGCTCAGTGCACATCTCATAAAAATATAATGAAAGAGGAACCAAATACAATGGAGATTTCATTGAAAAAAATCTAAGTTTGAATCTTATATCTGCTGCTCCTGGCTGTACAACTTTGGGTAAGTTAATTTCTCTGAAACTCAGTGTTCTCATCTATAAAATGGGATGCTAGTGTTTCCCTCAAGGGAAGTTGTAAAGATTAAAAGATTGTAAAGATTAAAAGACAACATACATGAAAGCACAAAGCGTGGGGAGAAATATAATGGATGCCCTATAAATATTTCTCAAAATTGGAATAAAGGAAGAAGAGGGGCCTTTCTGCCCTAAAACGTTTTTCTCCGCATTACCTGTCAAATCATGGTATTTGAAAGTCCTTCCTTGGGGGTAAAGACTCATCTCCTTCAAGGATGTAAATAATGACCAGCCAGGCACACTTTAAGGACACCTTGGAGTCCTTGCAGCAGATTTTTTAAAAGAGGTGTGGGTAGGAGAAACAAGCACCCCAAGATAGCAGGAGACCTGGAGAAGGTGCTGGCTGACAATTGCCCATTTGTAGTAACGTGAGTAATGCAATGCATCTCAAATGAGCACAGTATTGACAGTGACACTTTTCTACATTAGCAAGTTGCAGATCACATACTGCACACATGCCTTCTCTACACTCATCAAATCAGCACGGTCAGAGACCACAGGAACTGGAAACGGCCCTAGAGATCACACTACACATCTCATTTAAAAATGACAAATCTGAGGCCCATAAAGAAGAACATTTTATAATTCTGGGGAGAACCATAAGATCTACATGAAAATGCTGAATTGTGATGCTGCCTGAAAAGCATGTTAACATTTGCATCCAACTGCTTAGGGAGACACTGACTCACCATCAACTCACACATCCCCGGAACCGCATGGCACCCAAGGCTGAGAGCTGATGGGATTGGTGAGGGAGGGTGGTGCTGTGTCACAGGTGGAGGCTCAGATGTAGCAAAACTGGAGGGAATGGTGATGGGGAGGGCACAGCCCTCCTGACATTCAGCCTCTCTTTACACAATGCCAGAGACAAGAGCAAGATTCAGCAAATCTCATTCTCTAACCACACACCCATTGCTTTAGCAAACAGTGGCTTGATTGAATTAAACCAATCTTCTTCTGATCTAGTCAAATGGCTTTCTACACACAACCATGGTCCTAAGCATACCCCATGAGGTAGACTCTATTACTGTCCTGCAAATAGCAGCCTCTTTTACCCACTCCCATGAAAAGATTTATTTTCCTGTCCCACTTATACTGGCCTTGGACTCAAGATTTCCTTTGCCAATTAGAATGTGTGCAGAAGTGGCAATGTACCAGTTTTGAGCACAGGCTCTCTGAGCTTTCTTGTACTACTTTCCTCTGATATGAGAATATCGAACTCAGATAGGAGATGCCCCTTCGTCCTGAGTCCCGGAATGAGAAGATGCATGGAGCAGATCTGAGTCTACTGACAGCTTGGAGCAGAGTGGCAACAGCCATACTCCAGCATCAACAAGCAATATGAATAAGAAAGAAAGTTGTCGTAAAGCATCCAGAATTTGAGGTTATTGATGCAGCAAGTAAAAACTGTCTCCCACATCTTTGTTTGTTGGGCTGTGACTCCTGAGTGAAGGGATAACCCTGTTCTTCCCTCTAATAACTGCTTCTGATCGCTTACTCTTCACTAGACCCTGTGCTAAGTGCTTTAAAATCATTAGCTCATTTGATCTTCACAATGAACAAATACTGAGATATGACTGCCCCCACTTTACAGATGAGAAAACTGAGGCAGAGAAAACCTGAAAGATGAGAGCTGAAGGGGTTGGTCATGTGGCTGGTAAGTGGTAGACCTGGGACTTGGAACCATGACCGTCCATGTCAGAGACCAGGCTCTCCCCACACTCCAGACTTCCTCTCTGGGCACCAAGGCAATCAGAACACATCCTTCCCCCTGCTCTAGTACATGTACTGCTTCCCAACAGAATATAATCTTTCTTTCCTCTTCAACAGGTTCTTGGGAGAGGGGGAAAAATTGACCTGTGGATCCTCAGAATGATCTAACCACCCACAAGCCCATTTTTAAAAGTGTGTTGAATTTTGAGCCTTTCCAAGGTTGAGTCAGTCAATTCCATCACGCCCACAGCCTGGACGACCCATCTTTATAAAGTCCTCCAGCCTATTCCCCATTAGGGCAGAGCAGTGCCTTGTGATGGCCATAACACATCCCCCTGAGATTTACCGCCCCATCTATTCTGGGCCATTCCTGATGTGCCATCATCACCCCTGCTGCCTGACAGCTTCAGGGATTCTGCTCAGGCCATAATTTCTGAATATTTCTGCCCCTCTCCTCCCCTGGCCCTGGAATTTCAGCTACTTTCCATTCAGAAAAAGATTGCTCCATTTATTCTCAGCTTCGTGGCCCTTTTTACATTTATCTACTGCTCAGCCATCTTCCCAATCAGGTATTTAAAGATAAGGCCATCAGCTCCTGATGAGTGACCCAGCTCCTTTTTCCCACTGTGCTGAGTTCCTCCCTTGCAGACTCAGAATCATTATATATGTTAGCAGCCTTCCAATTCATGCCATTATTCTCTTCCTCTTATCAAATGAGATAATGGATGTGGAAGGGACTGGGAAACTATAAAGTGGTATATAAATATTAGGATTTTTGTTGTTGTTATAACTAACAACCTCCCAAGTTCAATTCGATATGGTGACATGTTGACTGACTCTCACTTCTGGGAAGGTTCCAGGATTCATTCCCAGCTTCAAACAAACCAAACACTGAGGAAGCAGACTGCTGCCCCGGCTTCCAGATTACTCAGTGACATAGATTTCTGTTTCCCTGGTACCTGTAAGAATAGGAATTACCTTGTTTAAATGAATGGAACTCATTAAATTTTAAGAACAGTGGCTCAAGAAGTTGCTTACATGGGGGAAAGCTTGGCATTGACAGAGCCAGGCTCAAATGCCAGCTCTGACATTTACAAGCTGAATGACCTTGGCCAAGGTAAACTCTGAACCTCCATTTCCTCATTGATAGTCTCTCCTGGACTGGTGTGAGGACAAAATTAAATAGTTCTGCAAAAGCCCTTAGCAGAGTGCTCAGCACATGACAGTCATCCAATGTAAGTGTGTGACTAATAATATTAATAAAGAAATGGAAGGCTAGAAGTTCTCATAAATAGTTTAAATGTTCATAAACTTTTAAGTTGAAAGGAATGTCAAGGATCCAAACCCTTTTCACACAGCAGAAGATCAAAAACTCACAGAGAATTTAGTTGTCCTGGTCTGTAAACACTGAGAGCAGGGGCATGTCTGTTCCCTTCACAGGGGCTGGCTCATGGCAGCACTCAACGGATATTTTTTGCTGTTGTGGATGGTGCTATTGAACCCAGGGGAAGCAGAGCACGGTGGCCAGTGGTGGGTGTTTGGGAGTCTGCAAGCCCTGAGCTCCAGCTCCACTGCTGAGTAGTGAGATCCTGGGCAAGTGACTGAACCTCTCTAACCCTCTGTGAAATGGGAAAAATGATAGTACCCCCTCCTAGGGTTGCTGAGAGAGTTATATGATAAATGGACGTTAAACCTGACTTTCGTAGGGAAGAAAACACCCAACAAAGTGTTAGCTCTTAAAACCATCAATTAGTTGGGGAGGAGGAGCAGGGAAATAAAACTATCAATAACTTATCTAAGATAACCTAGTTAATTAGTGGAAGACCAGCAAGAACCCAAGCAGCATGACTTCGAGTCCAGGATATTTTCTTCTATTGCAGAAAAATGAAATTTAAAAAATCAGGATGATATCATGTGATTGATGTTTCATTCTTACTCCCAAGCACTTTTTTTTTTTATTTTTTATTTTTTATTTCAGCATATTATGGGGGTACAAATATCACGGTTATGTA
>VBSM01002608.1:152305905-152454181 GCA_008086735.1 Cheirogaleus medius | reverse complement strand
CTCAAGGGGGGAGGGGAGGCAAGGGCAATATATGTAACCTTAACATTTGTACCCGCGTAATATGCTGAAATTAGAAAAAAAAGGAAAAAAAAGTTAGGTAAGTACATTTCACATAACACTCTTATAAATAAACTTAAATTTTAAATGTGATTGCAAAGCGACAGTGAATGGTACATTTGTTCTGTGTCCTCTGTGTACAAGGACCATAGAAGTGGGAGGTGGTTGTGGGGAGGGGTGGAGTGGGGGCACCTGGGAGGACCCTGTGGGAGGAGGTTTTCCAGCAGGATTTCTCTGGCAGCTCCTGCCCCATCCGTCGGCAGCAGCATCTCCCTGTTGGGTGCACCTTGTTCAAGTTTCAAGACTTTCTCTCTCATTCAGTTATCCTGGGATTTGGTGATTAAATCCCACCTCCCCATACCTATGGAGTTTCATAATTGGGTAGCTTAACCCTCTTCCCCTCAGCCTTCACATTCTCTCAAGGAAAAGCCCCAACCCTTTGCCCATGGTCCATGCCTTTCCTCCCCAGGTGCAGTGAGAGCCCATCTCTTGGTCCATGTTATCTTTCCTGGGCAGGAGCAGCCAGACATGGGCCCCCAAGTTCTGGTCAGATGTGCAGGTTTGTGCCATTGAGAGAGATGTGGAAAAGGAAGGAGAAGATGAAAGAACACCAGGCAGATTCAAAGGGAAAATTATGAGCTTGAGGTCATAAAGAAGTGAAAATGAGATTGAAGAATGAAAGAAGGGAAGACAAGACCAGGAGAAGAAGAAAAGGAAGGAGAAGGAGGAGAAGAAAGAAGGAAGGAAGGAGGGTGGAGAGAAAGGATAGCAGAAGACCAGGGCCTCCCGCACACCACCTGCCCAGCTCCAGCCTGGTGGTGTCCATCCCCTTCTGCCACTAGGAGCAGAACAGGCCATTGTTTCCAGTGAGCCCATTTGGAAACCTTCTTCCAGGTATTAGGTTTAAAAACACAGGGAAAGGCCACATTCTTAACCAAAAATAGAAGAAAAGATTTCTTTGAAACTGATCAAATGCAATTAAGGCAGAGTACCCAACTCATATCTCTTTGATTAACCTTTATCTGGAGAGAAATGATTAGTGATTAAGAATTAGATGAGGTGACTAATTATATCAGGAATCTGCCTTCGAAGAAATATCTTTCAGCACCAGGGAAAAAGCTGATAAAAAACAATCATGGCTGTAATGGTGCCTTTTAAGGAGAATAATTAACCTGTAATAACAATTTTGGCCTCAACTTAAGCCGTATAAAATAATCCTTTTTCATTAACTTCAAGTTCAATTAACATCAATAATGAGTGCTCATTTAGAACTAACCACAGCATCAGGATCCTTGATGGCTGAGCCCATGGTGGCTCAGCATAAATGCCATCAGCCTTTGGGGCAGAGGGAATTCAATGTCCCCCAGATGCTAAGCTTGGGGTGTGCCCACTACAGGGCAAGGAAGAACTTGGCCTTCTGAAAGAGAGACTTTTCAGATGACACTGAAGTTTAAAGTGAGCAAGAAGAAGAAAAACAAGAAGAAGGGGAGGTGGAAGGGAAAGCACAGCCACCACCACCCCCAGTGGTCTACAGTCTGCATGGTTGAAGCCCATCTACAACTCCAAATGTCAGAAGTGATGTGACTACCAGGCACGCCTTTCCTCCTTCCTTCTTGCTCACAGAGCCTCCACTGCACTCTGTCATTGGCTTCTTTGTACTTCAAGGACACAGTCCCGGACTTGGGAGATGACTACTGAATAGTTTAAGCCAGCGGTTTTCCAAGTGTGGTCCCCAGACCATGAAAGAACACCAGGCAGATTCAAAGGGAAAATTATGAGCTTGAGGTCATAAAGAAGTGAAAATGAGATTGAAGAATGAAAGAAGGGAAGACAAGACCAGGAGAAGAAGAAAAGGAAGGAGAAGGAGGAGAAGAAAGAAGGAAGGAAGGAGGGTGGAGAGAAAGGATAGCAGAAGACCAGGGCCTCCCGCACACCACCTGCCCAGCTCCAGCTTGGTGGTGTCCATCCCCTTCTGCCACTAGGAGCAGAACAGGCCGCTGTTTCCAGTGAGCCCATTTGGAAACCTTCTCCCAGGTATTAGGTTTAAAAACACAGGGAAAGGCCACATTCCTAACCAAAAATAGAAGAAAGGATTTCTTTGAAACTGATCAAATGCAATTAAGGCAGAGTACCTAACCAATTAAGGCAGGGTACTTGTTAGAATTGTAATTCTCGGGCCCTGCCCCAAAGCTACTGTATCAGACACTCTGGGGACAGGGCCCAGCAATGTCTATTTGAACAAGCCCTCCCGGTGATTCTGGTATACACTCAGTTTGAGACCAAGTGAACTGTGTTATTTCAGTCTAGTGATTGATTCCGGCATTGCCATGTGAGGCAGCCCTAGCAAACAGGGTGCAAGGGAAATCCACTGGGGTCCTTTGGAAATGTTTTCCTTTTTTAAAACAAGGAACATAGGAAAAATACTTTCCCCTTTTCTGCCTCTGCAAGCAATTGTGTGTGAAGGTACCTAAAGCTTCCACAGACACCTGTATGTAACCCTGGGGGGGCCACCCTCTGTGGGGAAGGCAGAGTGGAAAGACTGAAGGGTGCTGGGCACTTGAGTTTGTCATGTGTGGCTCAATTAACCTACCCTGGAACCACGTGAACTCTCCTCTTATTTATTTATTTTTTTTAGAGCTGGGGTCTCACTCTGTCACCCAGGCTGGAGTACACTGGCATAATCATAGCTCACTGCATCCTCTAACTCCTGGGCTCAAGCGATCCTCCTGCCTCAGCCTCTTGTGTAGCTGGGACTACAGGCATGTGCCACCACATCCTACTCATTTTTAAATTTTTGAACTCTCGCTCTTACTGAAATACCACATCCCTCATTGTTTGGCTACTTTTATCAGGTCTTTGCAACTTGTAGCCAAATGCATTCTAGCTGAGATAGAAAAGCATAAACATGAGCATAGCACTAACATGACCTGAGAGCATTTTAAGGGTCTCTGCCCACTCGAATTTATCTGTCTTGCCCAGAGGAATGGGCCTTGGAAAGCACAGATAGATGTGCCCTGAGGGTAGATGGACTCATCCACCCATTCAGGAATCAGATTTCAGAGGAGAAAGAGGTTAGGGGAGTAGAGAAGCTGTGTGGGCTGCCACCTGAGCAGTGTCCATGGAAATGGGCTACCTAACAAGGAGCCCTGGGCACACGTGAGCTGGAACCAGGCTGTGACCATATACCAGACCAGGGCTGGTGGCCACGGCCACACATCCAGCTGTCCTTGCCTTGTATACCAAGGAACTTGTTAGTGTCTAAGCAGGGTTGCTGCCTGCTCCTCCTTCTTCCTCATTCCTTAGGGCCCACGGTTCCTAAATAGGCAAAACTTAAGCACAACTTAAACTTAACAATTTTTTTTTATTATTTTAAGGAAATTTCCATGCAGTTACTTCAAATAATTTTTTCTAGAGCCCACTGTTGTGCCTTGCACGCAGCAGGTACTTCACTCAACGTCTATCTGCAGTCGGAATGGAAATCAGAAGGCGTAACCAGCACAGATGGGTGTCCACATGCCCTTGACCGAGCCTCACAGGACGTCCGTGCTAGGGACACTGTGAAAAATGAAGGACTTGATGCTTGCTGCGTCACCCCTCTGCCCACTCTTTGATTCATCCACCTCAGTAGGGAGAAATGGAAGAAGAAAAGAGGGCACCCCACTGTGAGAGGGGAGGAGAATGAAAGGGAAGCCAAGAAGGACGGTGAGGAAGAGACAGGAGAACAACTGATTCTCATCCTACTCCATAGGCCTGTGGAAAATTACAATCGAACGTCTTTTTTAAAAACAAGCTTTCCCTCATGATAGGTATGAAAGGAAGCACAAGCTTGGAACAGGGAGGGGACCTCAGACTTCTAAACCTAAGATCAAATCCCAGGCCAGCCGCTTAGTAGTCGCATGACCTGGGCAAGTCACTTGCCCCCTCAGAGCCTCGCTTGTGACACAGAGACAAAACTACCTACCTTCTACAGCTGTGAAGATTAAATGAGAATATCAAGGGCCTGGCATATAACAGATGCTCAATAAATGTCAGTGCCACATGTCTCTTCTCTTCCACTCCCCTCCCCAGCCTCACCTTATCTCAGGTCAAGTCTGAGCCTCTAATGCTGGAGCACATCTAAGCAAATTGCTTGCAAATTTTTCTCTTTGAAGAAGAGGAAAAAGAAGATTAAACTAAAGAAAATTCAACTTCTGAGTACTACACCCACTGTTTCTGCTAACTCAGTTCAAACTACAAAGGAAAGCTCAGTGCCAGGAAAGGAGCCCCGGCTTCAAGCCCATCCCCTAGGTCTGAAAACCCTACTTCATCTGATCGCATTAGCAACCAAGCAGCTCATCTCTTGTGGAGAATCAGAGCTTTACTTAAGAAAAGCTGCAAATCAAACAACGAGGCTGTCCGGGGAATTGAGAATTTAGCTCTTTAAACATTTCCTCCTATAAATATAAATGTTTGCTTTCCTCTAGAGAAAGCTTCTATCTCTCTGATCTAAGGAGGGTTGAAGAGGGGGCCAAGAGGATCATCACATCTTCTGGTGAACATTCTCGATCACCTTAATCCCTTCGCCGACAATCTTCTGATCTGGCAGAAAAAGAGGTAATTGTGTCCCTCAGTTTATAAAGAATTAGGGGAAGGGGGCACAGATCAAAGAGAAGAACAGAACACAAAACTCACCAGGGAGGCAGAGGGGAAGGGGGAAGGAGAATTAATTTTAATACAGTTGCATAATCCATAATTCAGCAAGCTTCTCATTTCTCTTATCTTCTAAAAAACATGAAATTAAGTTCTAAGCAAAGTGCATAATTTATGAGCAATCTCTGCACTGATGGCTCCCAAATCCCCACGCCTGGCCCCGACTTCCTACACAAGTGCTAGTCCCACATTTCCAGTGGTCTACAGGATGCGGCTGCCTGGAGTCAGGCTATCATCTTAGCTCCCTGTGTGCAAATGGAACTCCACTCTTCCTCTTAAATTTCTTTTCTTCCCAAATTCTTCTTTCCTATCAAATGACTCAGTATTATTCTAATCTTGCTGGCAAAAAGTTCTAGAAAAAGTTAGATTCCTCTTGTTCTGCCTCTGACACGGAGGTCTGTACATTTTTCCTGAAGTTATCCTTTTCTCCACGGTCCTACTGAATCTACTTTTTTCCAAATCCCCCTCCCCTTCCCTAGGTTCATGACTCCAGTCTTCAAGTACCAGTCCAGATGCACACTGCTATCAGTTTCATCTTCATCAAATGCCATTCATGTCGGGCTGTGATGGCTGCCTGCTCCCTGCTTCATCCTGCCCATCCGAATGTACTTAGCAACACAAAATCTCTTCTCCAAACACAGAGGGCCCAGCAGAGCATGAGGCTCCTTTTAGGTAGTCCAGGAAGACCTGTTGATGTAATCAAATGGGATGGGCCCCCTCCACTTTCTGTGTCATGCTCTATGCTCCCCACCTTCTTTCGTCCTGACTATCCAAACCCTACTCATCCTCCAGGACCCATCAAGCCGTGGCGCCATTGGGAAGCTGCTACTCACCAATCCTACCCACTCTTCTTTTCCCCAAGACATTTATCTCTTAAGCTCCACCATCTTGTATTACTTTAAATTAAATAGCTGGTGTACTGCTTATGGTGCTTTCAATTTTACCATACTACACATATAATCTTATCTGATGCCCTCAACTCTGTGGAGTTGGTATCATTCCTGTACTTCACTAGGACCCAGAGAGTTTAAATGAAGACTATGAAACTAACTGATGGTGGCGGCAAGTCTTGAAACCCCAAATTCTGACTCCAAATACCATGTTTTTAGTCTTCTTTATTAGACTTTAACTTCTTTAAAGCCAGGGACTATATCTTATAACCATTGTCTTTTACTCTATAGAACCATATAAAACTCTGAACACATGGGAGGTCTGGATAATTATCTGTGAATGGAAAATTGAAGTTAAGGAAAGAGTCAAGGAGCCATTAAGAGGTCAGCTGTAGCAGACTTGCCATATAATTGTGCAGCTTAAGAATTAATCTTAGGAGAAGGAATACGTGCCCAGCCCAGAGCGGCATAAGAGTCATACGCTATGGCTTAGGTTTACCTAACAAACAGGGTTGCTGCTTGAAGGCATAACAAAGAGTTTGATCTTCTGCACATAAGCAAATGTTGCCCAGCCCCACAGCCCTGGGGGTCTGGAGGCCACTTGATAAACATCTTGCCCTTATGGGTACCGCCTGAGCTCATGGGATGGCTGTTTAGCCGATGACGGGTAAGATTTCTCTCAGGAGGAACAACCTAAGACAGGCACAGCTGCAGGGGGCCAGGCCGAAAGGGATGGGAACAAAGTTCCCCTTTGTGGCTGCATTGCTTATCTGTGCTTATCTCAAACTCTGGCTTATGGCCTTAGACTTAAGCAACCCATTAAGACCCCGAGTCATGGGACATCTGTGTCCTTAGGCTACATGTTCCAGAATCTATGGCCATTGTTGCAATGCCTGGGTGGTCACGTATAAGGAAGTAACTTTGATTTTTTGACTATAAGAATAAAATGACTGTGGTGTTCAGCGCTGCAGTCTTGTACCATCTTTATGTGTGTCAGTGTCTTTCTTTGTCTGTCTCTTTGTGTTATATGTCCATCCCCCGTCCTGCAAAGGGGCCACGACAGTCAGCAAATGCATTTCTAAGACACACACTGTGCTCATTGGCACAGGGGTCATAACACATGAAAAGGACGTGCTCAAGTAGCCCTTTCCATGTACCATATTTAAATCTCTCATTCTTTCTTTATTCCTTCATTAATGCAGCAAGATTTACTGAGAGCCTACTATGTCCCTAATACTGAGATCAATCAGTTAAACACTCCCTTGTCCCTCAGTTCCAACCCTAACATGAACCCTACCCAAATAAGGAAAAGGAAATATAGTTTTTATGTAGGTGTGTAGGTAGACAGTTATCTATCAGTTGATCTATCTATCAATCGATCAATTGATAGCCTCTCTTCACACAGTTGGTGTCTGACTGGCTGAAATCATCAGAACAGAAAACCATAACAGAGCAGCTTTAGTGAGTTTACTACATATCCCCAAAAGGACCAAAAAAATAACTTAGGTTTTCTTTTGGGGAAGAAATAAAAATAACTTTCTTTAATCTTAACATAATTTCTAAAGTATATTAGAGGTAAGCAACTCTAATTATAACTGCTATTTACCAATTATATAAGAATCAGAGGAAGTTATCATTTTTTATCACTGTTCTGTGAAATTTTAATTGACCCTACAATTGCTTATGGAAATAATATCTTCCCAATAATGCTTCAGCATTAGCCCAGGAAATAGGTTAGAATCACAGAATTTTAATATGAAAAAAGCAGAGATTAGAGCTTACTTATTTGATATTACAGAAGCAAAGAATCAGGAAGTTTAGGTGATTTGCCCAGATTCAAACAGGATAACTCGGCACATTTGAAAATGAAAAGCTAATCCCCCAACTCCTGGTCAGGAACTCTCTTTCCTCCTTCTACTGCTTCTACTCATATTAGAGTTTTAAATTTTCATAGTTAGTTATTGAAACAAGGGTTATTTTCCTGCTATGAAAGTAAAAGATCTTATAATGAACATCTTAAGTTTAGAAATATTCTTTATGATTTAATAACAATCCTTCCACATTAAAAATAAATAAATAGATAGGTAAATAAAAGACTTGCTGGTTCCATATAGGATCCTTAAGTAATGCACAATGGGACAAGGGCTGGCTTCCTGACAACTTTAACTCTTAGAGCAAAAAAGCTGCTCTAGTGCACAATATCTAAAGATTTCCCCTGGGACCCTCATTTATTTAATTATATTTTCCACAAGATAAATTCTAACTGGAAGTTAGATCCTGGCAAAGATTATATGGGAAGGAAGCCACAAAAATAATGAAGGGAACTCTTTTATTAATAACAATAATAATAATAAAATAGAAGATAATGGATAATATCTTCAGTGCTTTATCCATGTGACAGGTGCTATATTAAACTCTGTTTTGAAATTATCTCATTTACTCCTCAAAAGAACCCTGTAAAGCAAGTACTATAATAATCTGTATTTTACAGATGAGGATGCTAAGAGCAGAAAAATTAAGTTATTTTCTTGCTAGCTTAAGACTTTATAACTGGGAACTTCTGGAGTTGGCTACCAAACCTAGAACTAACTCCAGATTCTGTTTCCTTGACACAGTGCAATACTGTCTCCTTTCAGAAGTAAGTATGTGGGTTAACTAATGTCCAAGGTTCTCTAAAACAAAACAAAGCAAAACAAAAAACCCACCTTTCAGAGCCTGCTCCTGATGATAATTGAGTGTGAGGTTGAGTAGAGAATTATACTCCAGCTGGGGGATTATACTTTCTAGCAGGATTTACACAGCTGGAGCAAGATAATTCTCCCTCCTTCTGTTTCAACAATAAATGTCATCAGTAAAATGGGGATAAATGATACAAGTAAACATGCACATATAAAATACTTTGTATCTAATAAAGGAGAGGATGTATGGAATGTGGGCATTCCTCTGAATGCCACCACACTATACCACACCACTCAGATAGGAAAAATGCAAACACAATCTTGTGCTCCAAAGTAATTTCTTGATGTTATCAAATGTTCTCATTACCCATCAAGGATCACTTACCACTTCTAATCTATTCTGATTCTTCACATTTTCTATTTCACACTTTCCATTTTCTGAAATGTAAACATCACTGTTGGTGATGGTTCCTTAAATGTGCCTATGATTCCCATAGGTCAGAATCTTCATGCAAATTAGATGTAAATCTAAACTATGTTTCTTGCCTAAATATTTAAACACATAAATAATCTCTAACCATCCAGGCTGTCATTTTAAGCTATTTGATATTTATTGTTCTAAAGAGAAGAAAGGTCAGATATATCAAATCTGCATTTGTGCTTCATGATATATTTCTTCAACCAGATTCTTCCAAATTATGATGTTGAGATTAATACTAAGAAAGAAAGAGGAAAAGAAGGAAGGGAGGGAGGGAGAGGAGTGACAGGAGAAAGAAAGGAGGAAGGAAGGAAGAAATCTTTCCCCATAGCCCTTTTCCCACCTTAGCCGCCCACAGTGAGGCACTTGTATTCAGTAAACCTTTGTGCTCTCTCCCTTGGCTGCATTTTCAAGCAGATGTGTGGGTGCAGGGGCCAGAGCACGAAGGGAAAAGGCAGGATTCGTGGAAGGGAAGTGGATGTGTGGCTTCATGATCTATTGAGTGTGACCTTTGGTCATTGGTCACACTTCACAGAACAGATTGAGACCATTGTCTGGCCCCACTCCTGGGCTCTCCGCCTTTCATCTCTGCATGGCCCTCCACACATTTGTCATCTTGTCTTAGAGAAGGAAGCTGTTTTCCTTCTTTCCCATCCCCGATGCCTGTGGCTCTGCCCACTCCTACATCTAAGCTGCAGTAACACAAGGTTTCCCAGTTCAAGAGACTTGCTGTGCTCAGAGAGTCAGATCACATCGCAGAGACTTGTCCTCATTTGGAGGCCACATCTTAAGAGAGAGGGCATCTGGAGGAAAGGAGTGGGCACAGGGAGCACTCTGAAACCCACGGTGGGTGAAGATGTCACAAGGGGAGCTAGAGACGTTTGTTTCCTTTGCAGCACTCATCATCAGTTCTTACTGCATATTTACTTGTCAATTTGCACATTTAATATATTCCCTCACCATTCTGTAAACCCCATGAGGGCAAAGCCCATGCCTGCTTTGTTCATTG
Source organism: Cheirogaleus medius (assembly GCA_008086735.1). Lineage (NCBI taxonomy): Eukaryota > Metazoa > Chordata > Mammalia > Primates > Cheirogaleidae > Cheirogaleus > Cheirogaleus medius. Next base: position 152,444,380 of record VBSM01002608.1, on the reverse strand, counting down.
CTGTCTGTGCATGCCCAGCACAGTGTCTGATATACCAGTGCTGCTCAATAATCAATTGTTGAATTAACAAGTTTTTTAACCAAAAAAAAAAAGAGAGAGAGAGAGAGAGAAAGAAAGATGAGGAGGAAAAGGAAGAGGAGACAAAGGAAAATATGCAAGGTGTCTGGGATATTGGCTTCGAACACTGAAGGACACCCATGTTGGAGCGAGGACAATGCTTTGGGGCAGGACTGCAGTCACAGGTAAGAGAATCACAGGTATGCAGCTACACAGGCTGAATTCAACCACCAGACCCTTCACATGCTGGCTGTGTGACCTGGGCCATGTTACTCAACGTCTCTGACCTCGGTTTCTTTGTCTGGAAAATGAAGATGATACTAAAATCTTGCAATTACCATCTTATAGTGAGGATTAAATAAAGCAATCTGTATTAAACTGTTCATTGGTGGCTGTTTTCATTAATATTAAGTTACGGAGGAGTAAAATTTAGCCACTATTAAATATTTTCCCAATATTCTGGCAAGGACAGGACCGCCTTGAAAAATAGTAATCCTCATATCCCCAGAAATATTTTTTTAAATGAGATGGAATGAACTCTATCGTAAGAGGAGACTCCAGAAGCAGACAGGAGCCTGGAAGGAATGGCATCTACGGCCTGTATGAGAGTCTGCAATGCCTAGATTGAATTGTTTTGCTACACAATTAACCTCTGTTTTCCTGAAGTTTCCTTGCTCTTTATCATTTTTTCCTCCTAATTTTCAACATTAAGGAGTTTCATCTACCCATAAAACATCTTTTCTTCATTCTGCTGAATGCTGTATTTCATTCACTGATATTTCATTCTTTCTCCTCTTCCTTTTGCAGATAGACTCCTTGAATGATTCCTTAAACACATTTTGCTTCTATTTCTCTAGTACTCTCTCTAAACTTCCTTCTGGCTGTGCCTGCTTTCCACAAGGCAGCTCATTGAATTGCTCTTGGCCATTTCACTCCATCTTTGAGACATCTGCCTCACTGAGCTTCCACGATACCAGTGATCTCAGAGGCCTCTCTTCCTTCATATAAGAAAGTTCTTTCTGGTGATGTCATCAACCCATTCCACTGTCTAATATGAAGTCTTCTAAATCTAAGGTGCAAAATTCCTGCCTCTCTCTCCTTCCTCAGGAAAACCTATCTGTTTTCAAGAATTAAACTACCAGGTCCATGTAAATAGCTCCCACATCCCTACCTTCAGCCTTGACCTCTCATCCATTCCTGCTTCCGTCCCACGTCTTCATGCACATCCCAGACAACCTCATCTTGAGAGGGACGCCACACTAGGACTGTTATCATGCCAATCGTTCTCCCCTCACACCAGATCTTCTTCCCAGTTGTCTTCTTTATCAGCGACACCACAAGTCTTAAGGCCCCTGGGTCGAAACCTTTGACTTTTGACTCTCTCCTCCTTGTTCCATTATCTGGACATCTGTTGGCCCATCTGATTCCTGCACTCCTAAGGCAGTGCAGCAGCCTCGCAGGACTCCAGTCTAACACTAGCTCTGTCTATAGTGCAGGCCTGAGACCCACCACCAAAATATATTTCCTGAATAATCTGTAGTCGACGTGTAGTCAACATGCATCTCCCCTATTCAAGACCTAAATACTTTCTGATTTCTCTAGCATAGAATCTCAATTCCAAACTCAAAAAGCCAGCCTGATTTCTAATTCACAGTGTGTGACCCAGCACCCATTCCCAGAACCCCCAATATCCTTAGACCTCTCTCCTCTGGATAGTCCTGCTTCCTTACACACATGCACGCACAAGCACACACACGCACATGCACACATATACACAGTCCATCTGTGTCTCTTTCTCCTTTCTCTTTTCTCTCCTCTCTCTCCCTCTCTCACCAGTTGTCCTTTGTCTGGGGATTGTTTTGTGCCATTGCCCCAACTCGGAAGGCCCTTTGCCTTCTCTTTTCTAAGTAAAATGCTGTGCTCCGTGCCAGACCCTATTCTCAAATCACCTTCTAGAAGTGTTGTGTTTTGTTTTGTTTTTTAACTCACTTTTATCTCAATCCCAAAAGGAAATCATCATTTTCAGCAGATATCCTTTGACCTGACTTCTGCCAAAAGACAATAAGCTTATTGTTTCTAAAACTCCAGAGCTATAATTTCCTGTCTCAGAGGAACTTCATCCCTCCCATTCAGCACTGAACAAATGCAGCTCACCAGCCTTTAAAAGAGTAGTTTTTGAGATCTGGAGGTGCAGAATGAAACTGTCCTGAATCACCCTAGCAGGAATTGACCTCTCCAAGTTTCTGCAGAACCATTATAACCACTCACACCTTTAGTTTAGCATTCGAGTGCTGCTGTTTATTGGAGTTATTTATTAGCATGCTTTGTCTTCCTTCTCTCCCCAACTAGTCTGTGAACTCCTGGGAGGAAGTGATTGTACTTCACTCAACTTGGCAAATGCTCAGTTTAGGAAAAAAACAGAAAACCTAAACCAATAAATACACATTTCCTCAGGCAAAAACTGAAACTTATACATAAAAAGGACTCCCTTGTCTAATTTCTCTTTGGTGAGCACCTCCCATATAGATCCACATGGTGTCTCAGGAGACAGGCCATGGTGACCAAGATCTCAAAGCTCATCATATAGGCTCCCAGCCATAATGGAGGAACCAACATTGGACTTAAAGTGCTAAAATATCAACTCTAAGTAGAATGTAAAAGACTATATATGTATATCTATATATATATATATAGAGAGAGAGAGAGAGAGAGAGAGAGAGAAACAGAGAGAGAGAGCAACTACTAAAATTATAATACAAAGAGATCTAGTAAAAAAAACCAATAGATAAATTAACACTGAAATGCAAAAAATAAAAAAAATAAAAAGATGTCAAGAAAAGGAGAAGAGTAAAACAACAACAAAAAAAGAGACAAAAATTAATAAAATAACAGACCTAAATCCAACCGTATTAATCATAACATTAAATACAGTGGCCTAACATACCAAGTAAAAGACAGAGATTGTCTTTTAAAACCACACAAGATACAACCATATACTTTCTAAAAGAAATTCACCTTAAATATAAAGATGTAGATTAAAAGTAAAAGGCTTGAATAGATATACCATGCAAGAACTAATTAAAAAGAAAGGGAGAGTAGCTATATTAATAGCTTTCAGAGTGAACTTCAAAATATGAATATCACCAGGAATAAAAAGTGATTTTACACAATGATAAAAAGTCAAATCACCAATAAGATATAAAAACCTAAATGTCTATATATTAATATAATAATAGATTTTCAAAACACACAAAGCAAAAACTTACAGAATTTAAAGGAGAAACAGGCAAATCAAACACTTGGAGACTTTAGTGCTCCTTTATTTATAATCTATATAACAAAGAGACAGAAAATCAATAAGTATACAAAAGACCTAAATAACACTATTAACCATATTTTCCTAAATGACACTGACCGAACACCCCACCCGACAATAATAGAACACATGTTCTTTTCAAGTGCACATGGAACTCTCAGCAAGATAGACTATACTCTAAGCCATAAAGTAATCCTTAACAAATTTTAAATAATTGAAATCAAATCAAGTATATTCTCACATCGTGTTAGAATTAAACTGAAAATCAACAAGAGAAAGATATATGGAAAATCTCCCAAATGTTTGAAAATAAAACAACCCACTTATAAATAACCCATGGATCAACAAGGAAGCCACAGGGAAAATAAAATAATATTTTAAATTGAAGTGAAACAAAAATACAATATAATATAATTTGTGGGGTGTAGCTAAAATAGTTGTTAGAAGAATTTACAACATTACATGTTTATAATAGAAAAGAAAAGTCTCAAGTCAACGATCTAAGTTTTCACCTTAAGAAACTAGAAACAGGAAGAGCAGGTGAAACCCAAGGCAAACCAAATGAAGTAAAGATAATAAAATAAGATAATAAGTCAATGAAATTAAATCAGAAATATAATAACAGAAGCCAATATTGCCAAAAGCTGATTCTTTGAAAATAAAATCAATAAAATTTGTAAACCTCTAGCTAGAATGAGCACGAAGAAAAGAAAGGGGTGATGCAAACCACCAATATCAAGTAGAAAGAGGGGACATGCCTACTGACCCTACAGACATAAAAAATCATAAGGGAATATTACTATTTCTTTCTAAGTTGCTGAATTAGTGGAAGTTAAGTTGTTTCATTACAACAGGAAGAAAACCCCCTACACATTTCCTGCTCTAGGCAACTTCTGGACTTGTCTACAAAATGTTCGTAACAGCTTTATTCATGGAAGTCTCAAACTGGAGATGTCCATCGATTGATGATTGGATAAACAAATAGTTGTATGTTCACACAATGCAATACTATCCAGCAATAAAAAGAAACAAATTACTAATATATGCAACAGAGATAAATCTTAAAAGCATTATTCTAAGTGAAAGAAGCTGGACACAAAAGAGAATATACCGTTATGATTCCATTTATGTGAATGTCCAGAACAGACAAAACTAATAGAACACAAATGAAATAGAGCTCCAATGTAACAGAACACAAATCATAAGTTGCCGGGAGAAGAGCATGCAGGAGGATCATTGCAAAAGGTCAAGAAGGACCTTTTGAATGTTGACAAAAATGTTCCATGTCCTAATTAACACAGGTGTATATATTTCTAAAATGAATCAAACTGTACACTTAAAATAGGAACATATTACTATATGTGAATTTTACTTCAACAAAGTTGAAAACAATCATCATATAATGTTGGCCATAGATTTAGAGTTCAGGTCAAAATCCTTCCAGACCAAAAATAATCAACGGTTCCCTCCTTCCTCCTTCCCTTGCCTCAGCCCCCTTCACTCTCTTTGTGTCATTGCTTTGTTCCTTTATTCTATGTCTGTGCATCTCGGTGTCCAGGAAATGGCTTCTACCTTCTATTTTCCTGGGTCATTTCTTACACATTCCTCGCTCATTTTCTTTACTTTTGTCTCCAACATTCTCTATCATTTTTGTCTCCGTCTTTATGTAAACGTAGTTGTGTTTCTGTCCATCTTTTTTTGCTTCCTCTACAATTTTTTTCTCTCTCTTTGTTAACTAACCTGACTATAAGACCAAAGAGGTTTTTTTAAATTATTTATTTATTTAATAGTTTATGTTGTTATTTTTTAAACTGAAAGTAAGAATCTTCAGTTTTGTTAAAAATTATTTGATTTTTAAGCAAAATTATTTATTTAAAATTATTACATGTGACTTACCTTGCCCCTGGTTGTTATTTTTACCTCTATGGGTTAAGGACCTCACTTATAAAAGGCTTTCCTTCCCTGCTCCAGAAGTGTCTGAAGCATCCTTTTAGCCAACAAGGAACAAGATACAACCAAGAGCTGAGGGAAGAAACTAGCACTTGCTGAGCACTGACTATGTGTCAGGATCTACTGCATGCCTTATCCCATTCAATTCTCACAATAACCCTGGAAGTTGGGTATTATGTTTCTCACTTCACAAATAAAAAAAAAAAAAAAACTTAAGTTCAGAGAGAAGAAAATAAATAGCCTTGGGCCAGAGCAGGGCTTCAACCCCAGATCTGTGACTTATTCTTTTCATGATGTGGAATAGACTCTACTGTTGATTTCTCACAAATCCAACTTCTTGGTGGGAAAACAAGGAGGAAAATGGACAAATAGATGGTGTTATTTTCATAGAACATAGCAATAAAAAAGGGAAAAAATACTGTTATATACAACAACATTGATGAATCTCAATGAAATCAAATTCCTTTAAGCAAAGCCAGGCACATCAGAGTACATATGGTGTGATTCCATATGTATGAAGTTCAAGTATAGTGAAAACTAATTGCTGACACTTAAGTCAGTGGCTGGTTAATGTGGGTGGGGTGTGGATGCAGATTGGGGAAGAGCTGGAGAAAACTTTCTGGGGTGGATGGTGGTAAATGCTGGAAATGTTCTGTATCTTTATCTGGGTGGTGATTATATGGCTGTTACATATGTAAATTATTGTCAAGTTGCATATAAGATTTATATTCTCAATGTGCTTTATTGTATTTATCATCCTCAATTTTTAAAAATTCATTTTCTGTTTGTTAAAATGAAGGCTCCTGTGTCCCACTATCACAGATTCATTACCAGGAAAGTCTGGAATTTGAAAAAATGACCTCAGTGAAAAGACATTATGAGAAACCCTTGGGAGTGGACTCACAGCCTCTTTTTAAGGATGCTGAACTATTATCTGAACCCCAAGGCCTGATTCAAAATCTGGGACCTTTTACTGCTGCTCCTAATGCCAAGGGTTGGTTGAAACCATGAATGGGTAAAGCATAATCTCATCACTTTTTATTATCTTGTACATTCATTTTTTTCTACTGTCTTATACATTTATTTTTGAATAATCCAAATTGGAGCTTTTTCACATAGGTGATCTCATACAATGCTCATAATGACTCTACAAGGTAGTTGAAACAAAGTCTGTATTATCTCTTCAGGAACAAAGGCCCAGAGGCTCAGCAAGTTTAGGGAGTTGTACAAGATTTTTAAGCTAATGAAAGGCAAATACCATCATAGAATTCAAGTCTTCTACCTCCTAGTGTTCTCTTCACCATAGAATGCTTATTTTAATTATCTGTGCTGAGAATGTGGAAAGGATCTATAAGGAAGTTCTCTCCATGCCCACCCTCATGAACCCATATAGTTTTCCAATGAAAACTAAATAAAAGATAAGTAGGAGGAAAAGAAAAATGTAGTCAATGGTTTAAATTGTCCTGATTTCCTTTGGCTAGTTGCCTGATTTCTTTAAGCCTACCTAGATTTCCTTTGTTCTCTGAGCTCATACTTTTTTTGTATCTTCCCTTTAGCTTTTTTCTAACTCTAAAGAATTCTGACTGTGTACCTCTCTAAGAACCTGTTGTTACTTAGACGGAAAGGTAAGGTGCCAGGAACAAAGACTCTACATAAGCCAACTGGTTGAGTATACCTGCTCCAAGGGAGCTCTTCTCTTGCCCTGTTCTGGGACCTCCCATTTTCTGGAGTATGTATATTACATCATCAAGTGAATCTGATAGAATTTCTAAGAGAAAGAATCCCAGCTCAGAACAGCCAGCTGAAAAATTCATCATAAAATTTACTGAAGAAAAATTAGTTATTCTGAAAAACACAGCTAACCAAAAAAGGTACTGGAAGATACCTAATCCCCACCTCCTCTTACTACCTCACCCCCAGGCCAATTCTCTTTTAACTATTCCCCCCTCACATCTTGACCTGTGTGAAAGAGCCCCGGTCATCACAAGGTTAAGAGACATTGGCTACATGCTAGACCAGAGGGCAACACAATGGCTCTAAAGAAGAAGATATCCAATGGACTCCTTGGTAAATTTATTCTCAGCCCTCTCCAGGTGACTCCTGGACCTGCAACCATCCTTACCATCATACCTTATTCTTTATCCTCAAGCAGAGATGATGTCCATATGCATCTTTTTGAGGCAATGGCTCAGCTATGGCTCATAAAAACCATCACCTACAAAAGGCTGAGTGGGTGCTTAGCCTCTTTTATTTTGTGAGACTTTCCTGAGGCATGCTCCCACTCAAGTCCCTGGATTATATGTCTCCATGGAATCTCAAAGATTTAACTGTTCTTAATGGGCTCAGGACCATTAAGCAGTTGGTACTTTACCTCTCTCCTCATGTCCTTTACTTGACAATGAATGTTGAGGCTGGAAAAGTAAGGAAGGGCACAGCTCCAGCTATTTACAATAAAGGAGTCACCAGAGGCCAGTGGTCTAGTACCTCTCAGGGCATGGGAGAATTCAACTGGACAGATCTCTCTCAGTTAAGGAAGACCCACCATCTGAAAGCTACTGTTCTGTAAAATATCTATCTTGTTCTTCCCCAGTATTAGCTTTCATACTTTCATAAAATTAAGGCTTGGTTTCTTTCTGCAGAACAAAAAGAAGAATTGGATTGTGAATATGCTGGTTGAATCTTTGAACTGAATCCAAAGTTGAAAGATTTGCTAGAATAAAATAAATAAAATAATATAAAAATGAAGTAAATACCATACCTTACTCCTCCTTCTCATCCACCTTTCTGGGAAAGACAAGCCTTCTATGGTGAGACAGTAGAAACTACCACCTTTGTCAGTCCTCATTTCCCATAGGAAATTTTTGGGCGTAAGAAGTTAGTTGCATAGAGAACTCACAGTATCACAACTGCTGCTGCCAGGGTTGCTACATATGTCCACACATAAGGATTGCACAACTCCAGATGGTACCATTCAGATAGATTAAAATGTGTGTGGAACCCTTAGAGTTGTAGAATGCACAACCAGACGCTGGAGTGTTACTGCTGGTAGAGAAAAACCGTAACAGTTCATGTTGATAGAGTGCTTTGTTATGCTCCATGATTTGGTTAAGGATTTGTACACATCATCTAATTTAATCTCCATGACAACACCTTGAACTCTAGTATCCCCATTTAGGAACATGTAGGAACTATTGCTATTCGACTATGAGATACATTTGTTTAATGATGAAACTGGGCCTCAAAGATTTCAAAGAACTTTTTTCCAAGTCATGGCTATTGCCCACCAAATATTTGTTGCATGGCTGTCTAACAAAGATAATGTAAATCTTTCCATCTGTTGACCTGTCTTGATTATTTGTAATCATCACCTTGAGATTATTCCTCTAGTGGAAAGAGCTCTGATTTGAAGAAAAGGAGAACTGTGGTTCTAATCAGTACCTAGCACAGCATCTAGCATTTCATAACCTCTCAACACATAAATGAAAGCTTCTAGGCCTACCACTTGTGGCTGAATGATCTTGAAAAAGTGTTATCAAACATCTGGATTCCAGTTACTTTGTTTATAAAAGGAAGCAAACACTTGACCCACCTATTGTAGGCTTGATAAAAATAAGAAATATGAACATGCTTATAAATTGTAAAGTCCCATACATCTGTAACAGGACATTAATAATGGCTATAAAGGGAGACAAATTTCCTTTACTAGTCAGCCTGAGCAAATTCCCATGATGGGAGGTTATTGGGCAGTGAACCTGAGAACGTGGGGCACTGAGGCTTCTGCTGACCGTCTCTCACTCTCTTCTCCCCACTGCAGGCCAGTCCCTCCCGACCTTCAGCAGACATTATGAAGATATCCATTTCTATTAATGATCACACTCTCCTCCCACAACCCACACAAAAACCCCTCATGGACCTTCTTTCTCCTTTGTAAATTTTTGAAATGTTAAATTGGATGTGGATGAACTTCATCTTTTGAATAGCCATATATATCCTCCACATTTCAAAAGTTTTTTAAGTAGCCAGGAGAGTCCATAAAATGTAGAACAGATCTTATCTCTTCAAGACCCAAGTCACTTCCTACCCTTCCAATGACTCAATGACACACCCCCCCACACAAATGTGCCTTAAACACATAATTCTCTGATGAATGTGCTCCACCCCCACCCCTACATTGGATATACAGACCACACCTCAGAGAAATACTGTGTGTAATCTGGGGCTAGGAAAGAATAAACCCAATCATTTTAATTTTTTTTCACTAACAATTTTCATGTAAGTGCTTTTTACCAACTTCAGAGATACATATACGATTCTTTTCTTTTCCCCTGGAAACACCAATGCCCAAAGGCTCTCAGGAGTTAGATCCCAAAAGATCCTGATTCCTGCTGCCATTCCCCATCCCAGCTCCCAGCCTGTTGTGGTTTCTCAACATCTAAAAATATAAAACTGATTAATTAGGAATGCTGGGGCTTGTCTGACCCACATCTCACCTAACCCCTGCTCCCTTGGAATTCCATCCCACAGTCAGAGGAATATCAGTGTCAGATAAAAAGGTTTCCCTGATATCCAACCCGAAGTTTCCTTCTGTAAGTCTCATCCAATTATTTCCATGGGCCACACTAAGTAACTCCTCTCCGTCACGGCCACTCTCCTTCCTCAGAGATCTATAGATTGTTACCATGGCTTTCCCTTCATCGCCATTTAGCCCAGCCATATATATTTAATTCTTTACATCGTTCATCGTAAATCAGTTCCTTCAACTGTTAAATAGGCTCTCTGCTCTTCTCTGGACCAGTTCCAATTCTCCCAATTCACCTTCAATAACTGATATCCCTCTGGGAGCTCCAATTTCCTCTCTATCTTCTTTTGCTCTCTCTGCCCTCTCCAGAAACGAAATGGGAAGGGACTGACAGATATATGAGGTCAAGGATCAGATATATTGCATTGCATATACCCACTCTAAATTGCTGTGAAGTCCCAAGTGATGTATCCCCTTTCCTGGAGAAGGGAGGGGGTGCTTACAGGGAAACAGGCCTCCTATCTCATAAGTCATCACCCTGTAGACCTCTGTCTGGGCAACAGCAGAAGCAGATCTTAAAATGCCTACAAACGAAGACACAAATTGGAGTTGTGTGCAATGTGCTAGCCTCAAGGCAGACGTCTTTTCCATGATGTGGGCTGTCCCAGGAGAGTCTATCACCATTAATACTGTCCCAGCAACTGCCTCCCCACTTCTTCTCCATGAATGGGTGCTATGGAGAACTGCCTCAGACTTTGAGATGCTGATCCCATGTACGAATTCACAGCCATTTGCATGTCGTGCATTATAAGGCCTCTCAGACAGCCCAAACCACAAGAAATGCAGAGGTCTTGCTTTGTCCTAACTGGTACTTTCCATTTTTACCATATCATGGTCATGCTCAGGTTTAAGAAGCTATCTTCAGTCTGAAACAAATGGGATGCTCCAGGCCCCTCACCAAAAGAGGTGGAAGAACAACCACTCTTTCTGTTTCCCTCCCCACAAATAGCCCCATCAGCTTGATTGTCCACCTCCAGACCAGACCACCAGTTATGCCTACTTTCCCTTTGTATAATTGTAGATCCTATGTCACAGAAGAGTTAAATGCCTTTCCTATAAATCAGAGCCTATATAAAAAGAATAAACCCATTTCTCTAAACATGATAAATAGCAAAATCAATCCAGTGGCAGAAACTCAGCTTGAATTTTCACAAAGAAAATGAAGGGAACCATAATGATTTATGTTGCCCCAAATGTGGACATGATACAGCAGGGTATGTCCACTCCACATGGATGTCTGCAGTGGAGATTGTATCTGAATGAGGCTGGGGAGGCAGTAGTAATGCCAGAGGCTAGTCCTGCATGGCCGGCTGCCTAACTGCTGATAGCATATGTCCTCAGAGACAGAAGAGACCAGGGTGTTCCAAGTGTGAACACCACAAGGCCTGAAGTGCTTTCCAATAGGTTGTCTGTCTCTGCGGAGGTCATGGGGAGCTCATCCAGTTACACTTAGTGTCTTATTTGATCCCATCAATAATCATTTGATCCCAATCCTGCTGAAAAATGCTTGGCCAAAATTTCTGGCCTTTTAATGGCAGAATCCTGGCTCCTTCTGAAACCAGCATTACTAAATGTGTCAAATGATGCATAAGGGCTTGGTCCAGCAGCCAAATGGACTGTGCTGCTGAGGGAGGACTTGAGATGCTCACGGTGCTTTCCTGCAGCCAGTAGCAGAGCAGCCCTTGGAGCACACTCCTTTTTACATGACCCCCTCTCCCCACCTGGAAGCTTCAACTCCTTATCTAAGGCTTGACTGGAGTATTTCTTCAAATGCATTAAGTGTGTGACTCTTCAGAGACACCTACTGAGAGCTTCCTGCAACCTACTTGTTTCTAGTAGACAGGTTTGGGGTTGTAGAAAGGACTCCTTTTGCCTGTCACCAACATCAACAGACAACAGCTGATATAGACTGCTGGGTTCTATGGTCATTTGACAAGAGGTGAGGGGGAAGCTCCAAAGATGTCCATAGACATGAAACTAGAAGAAAATCTGCATTTCCAGAGAAGTCATTTTTGTGTCTATTACAAAAACATTGGGCACTAAAACAGAATGTCACATGTAAAAACCACAGAAGCCAAGATGACATTAAAGCCCAGCTGTTCTTTACAAAAGTATCTTTGGTGGGACAACAATATCAGTTTCCCATCTTAGTTCACTGGAGGCACTATCAAACTCATCAGTGCCTCTTATGATGGACTATATAAATTCCAGATTGCATGTCATTTTAGGTGCAAATGCCACTAACACTAGTACTGAAATTTGCATCCACAATTTGTTTTCCTTGGGGATAACATAAGAGTATGTTTTCTGTGCAATGACTGGGGAACCTCGGCTTCTGAATATCCCTGCTGCATGAGAATATTGGGTGTATGGGGGGGCGTGTGTGTGTGTGTGTGTGTGTGTGTTGAGACAAGCATGGGAGATACTTGTAGCTCTACAATGGGCTCTTTTCAATGCTTTCCATCCAATTAATACTAGACATTAGTAACCAGTGGAGCATAAGAACTTCATTTATTTCTGATGATGAGAATGATAAAAAAGAAGCAGGATTTGCTCAATGGTATTAGTGTAGGCTTTTAAAAAGCCTGATTTCTTTTCTGTGCTTTTCTCATTCATTTAGAATGTGTATTTTATTCACAAGTCTTTCCCCAGTTGTCTTACAAGAGAAACATCCATTCAAAACCACCTGGTTTTCCAGTCAAAAGATACTATGAGAAGAGTTAGAAGTAAGTGCCTACACACACCCTCCCAACTCGATGACTATGGGAAGAAATGAGGGAGTAAATGAGACAGAAATCTCATTTTTAGGAGTCTCCAGCAGAGAGATCTGCAGTGAAACAAGCCTGCCAGAGACTATCATCAAGAGCTGCTGCTGCAGACGTTCAAGCTAAGAATTAGAGGGGAATGGAGGAGGCGGGAAGGTGAAGAAATGCAGGGAAACCAACTATTGTTTCTCCCTGGCTTCATGGTGACTCCCCCAAAGCAAGACCATCTTGACAACTTTCTTCCCTCCATACTTCCCCCCGTCCCTGGCTCCTTAGTTTCTCTGGGGCTTTCCCAACAACATGTAAGAGAAAGAATGAGAGTCTGAGAGTGCATAGGAGACTGGAGTGGGGGTGGGAGTAGCAGGATGAATTATTAAAGAAGACGCAATCCCTGGGCAAGGCAACCTTTAGCAGGGGGACAGTTTGGTGGGATTCAATAATATGAAAAGAAACTGTATATTTCCTGAGAAGGTGTACATTTCCCAAAATCTGTGGTGGCCAGGAAGAGGAACAAGGGGGAGGGGAGCAGGACAATACTTTTGAGGTTTAGTACTAAGCTTGGAACCTAGAAGTAATGGGGGCATTTCAACCATCCGGGGCCCAGGAAGAAGAGCACCCAGTTTTGGCTCGGACGGTGTATTAGTTCATAGAAAAAGGCATTCCGCTAAAAGCAGGAAACTTTTCTCCCAACTTGGTTGCTAAAGAAGAAAGAAGGCCCGTGGGGAGTGACTGCGTTCAGGGGAGAAAATAAGAAACTATGGTCTAACTCAGGAGGGAGGTTTGAGGAAAGAGAGAGGGCTAAGAAACAGAAGCTGAGGTTTTGAGAAATGGGATGGGGCTAGAGGTGGTTTAATAATCGTTGCAGATTGATGACACTAAAAAACCCAAATCCGGACACGCTCAGGCGGTAGCTGCTCACCAGTCCCGAAGATCTGGAAGAAAAGGCGAGGCTGGGCGGCGCGGATCGCCGCGGACAGCCGTCCCTCTCTGCCCACTTCAGATGCCTTCTTCTCGGGCATTAGACGGATCCTCAGCCGCCCTTCGCCGTGATGAATCCACCAGCTGAACAGCTCACTGAGATTGAACTGGAGCAGCCCGGCAGCTGGCTCCTCTGGGGGCCCGATGCAACCCTCCAGGATCGCCTCCTCTCCCAGCTCCAGCACCAGCTGCTTGGCGCGCCGGAGCTTGCGCACCGAGCCGCCCTTCAGCACCCTGGACAGTGTGCGGGCCGCGGCCGGGGCTGGCGAGCTGGAGCCAGCGGTCCCGAAGACCCCGGGCGGCGGCCCCAGCAGCCTGAGCAGCGGGGCGCAATCGAGAGCCAGCGAGCCGCGAGCCTCGGGTCGGCCAGCCCTCAGCTCCAAGGGGGATGGCGGCAGCAGCAGGTCCCGGGCGTAGACTCGGAAGAGCGAAGGCACCACGAAGTCCACCGCCAGACTCTTCCTCTGCAGGCGCGAGTAGCTGAGCGGCTCCCGGGGCTGCAGCGGTGGCCCCACAGCCGGCGAGCCCGCGCGCGGGCCGGTCCCAGTCCCCGAGCCCAGAGCTGCGGTTGAAAGCAGTGGCGGCAGCAGCCACAGGAGCACAGCGGCTTCCATCCCGCCAGAGGAGGCTGTTTATACTAGTGTCTGACTCTGCCTGGCCCAGCCTCGCCCTTCACTTTCCCCAAATGGGAAGAAGCTTCAAGCAGTCCTTGGTCCTGAACGGCTCCTTGCACCTGATCTCCGGAGAATGTGCATGCACACAATTCTCTGGCTGTCCCCTATTGCGAGGAGGCAGGCAGGAGTCTGAATGAGACGGAGCTAGAAGCCCAGGGGTGAGTCCAGAGACTCTGTAGCACCAAGGTTCAACAGCTGGAACCCGGTGCCTCTCGCTCGCCGCCGAGCGCCGCGCCCCTGTCTGCAGCTCGCTGCGCTCCGAACGAGGAACTACTGTGGTTGAAGGGAGGTGGCAGTGGGTACCGTCCTCTCCTGCGCCGGCCGGAGCTCGCGTCTGTCCCCTCCCGGGGCGGGCTCCAATTCTCCGTAACTTTCGGGCTGAGAACGGTGGCTCCGAGCGGGTGCCCGCTGTCCTGCCTGCCCCTGTGCTCCTTTAGGGTGCCCAGAGCTCCTCTCTCCGCTCCGCGCGGGAGTCGAGGGCGGGGACTGCTGCCTGGAGCACCCTCCAGCGACCTCGGCTGCGAGAAGTCCTCGGACTGCACTGGCCGTCAACTCTGGGCGCGAATCCGAGCCTCAGCGGCCTCAGCCGAGCAAGTTTGCTGCGTCCTTGCCTCGCCCGCGTCTTAGCTTCTCGGAGTTCGCCGGCACTAGCGCGGCCCGTTGGCGGCCGCGGAGCAAACGCGTCAGGGCAGGGTCTCCCGAAAGCTGGCTGCCACCGCCTCACCCACCCGCAGCGCCCGCGGCTTTGAGTGGCCAGCCAAAGGGCGCCCGGAAGCGCCTCGGTGACCCGCGGCTCTCCGGACAGCGGCGGCGGGAGGAGCCAGCTGCCACCGCCGCTGTAGCCCCCTTAGCCGCTGGATCGCATCTGCCGGGGCGCCCGCCACTTGCAGCTGGCCGAGCCGCGAGCGCGCGCCGGGAGGGGGCGGGGCCCGCTCGCCAACTCCGCGCCGCTGCCCAACCCACGCAGGCCCGGCCCGGCCCGCCCCGCCCGCGCCCGCCAGCCAATGGCGCGGCAAGGCCGGCTCTTATGCAAATCTGCAGAGGCCTCAGCATTCATTGAGAAAAGCACAGAGCCCTCCGCGCCCGCCCTCAGTGCCTCTGCTTCTCTCTCCTTCCTTCCCCTCCTCCAGGTTCCCTGCCCTATTTCTCTGCTGTGAACAGGCGCATGTTTTGGACAAATGGGAGAACTGGAAGAGGCCTTTGCAATCAAGCACTCTCCATAATTATGCATTTGAGAGATTAAACGGTCCGACTTCGGAAAAACAGGTTCCGGAACAAAACAGGAGGCGAGGGGAAAGGGGAGGAGGGGGGCGGCAGCGCGACATCGCCAGGTCCGAGGACTGTTTGGACCAGGGCCCTGAGGCGGGGTCTTCTCCCACCCTTCTCCTGTTTGAACGCATTCCTGGGAGCCCAGTGGTCCCCCCATCCAAACAGGAGAAGTCGGAGGAGGGGCATCTTGGCCTGGCAGGGTTGTTCTTCAGCTACCACAAATACATTTCAGACCTCTGTCAGTCACCCCGTTCTCTCAGAATGGTGTCTGAACATGTGCCACCTCCTCTAGGCTCTGCAAGGTTAGTATTTTTAATGCCAGTTTTACAGATGAGGAAGCTGGGTTGCGGAGAATTGAATTGAGTTTTCCTGGGTCACACAGTCCTCCTCGACACCCAAGCCCTTGCTCACGTGCTCTTGAACCACTGCACTGCCTTAGCCCTCCATGAAGAACAGGCAAAGGGCTGAGGACCCTGTGGCCTCAAGGCCACATGTGACCCTCTAGATCCCCGAGTGCAGCCCCTAGACTGCCCCAAAACTTCACAGAACAAATCCCCTCATTAAAAGGATTTGTTCTGTAAAATTTGGGTTCAGCCAAAAGGTCGCACCCAAGGATCCAGAAGGCCACATGTGGCTCCAAGAGGGCAGGTTCCCCACCCTTCTAAGGAGGAAGGATGGGACACTTTTGCTCACAGCCTTGGGAGTGAGGGTGGAGAACCTGGGGGCATTTTTCACTCACCTGTGAAGCAAAGGCTATACCTCTTGCTTTCCTTCCATCTTTCCCAAGCTGCCAACACAGAACTCAGATAACAAGTGGTTCACTAGACCCACAGACAAAACTACAATCTTTGCTTCACACAAATCCCTCAATTCCTTCTCAAAGGTTGATTGTCTGCCAGAGCTAAGAATAAGGCGAGATCCTCTTTTGAGGAGCTCAAGCCTAGCAGGTAGCAGAGCAGTTTGCTCATAGGATCAGAGCACAGTGTCCAGTTGGATCTCCCTCAGGGAGCTCCTAAGGGATGCAGCAAATTGCCTACCACCCCACAGGAGGTGGTAGCCAAGTGAAACCTCTGCTCTCCCAAGGGCTGGGCTCTTTCCAGCATGTGGCATCGCCTTTGGCAAATGGAAGACCTAATAACAAAGGAATATCGATTCTCAGAATGACTGGCTTCCGGCTCTATATTTGGCAACTCACTTAATTTGACAGGCATCTGGCCTCTCAGACCGGATACGCTGCCTTTACAAGTTTCAGGGGAAAGAATTATCTCACCCAAGGAGAAGAAAAGATGTTCCTAACTTGGTGGAGGAAAGGAGAAAAAGAAAGAAAAGAGAAAATGTATGGTATGGAGGTTAATACTTTCCCAATATGTACACATATGGGTTTGGATTTTCGTCAGTTTTTGCTGGTGTGCACACTGGTAGAAGAATATTTTTCTATTTGAAATATTAAAAAGACCAAAATGCCAGCGCTTCTACTCCCTACTCCACCCCTATATAATTCTTGTCCAAAGGCAAATTGACTCCAGTAATTTGTCAATAGCTGTGAAGCGGCTGCTGCAATCAATGGCCGCTAGGGGGCTGCAGAGACTTGAAACTTCACAGGAGCAGCCAAGGTTTAACCTTCCTGATAATGTCCCCACCCATAGCTTTTGTACCTCATGGATACCAGGGTCTCAGTTAATTCTCATGCTTTATAAACTCTCTCAAACTTCTCCCAAGGAAGCACAAGTGCGTTTCCCTATAGATTAAATCACACTAAATCACAAAAATGTTGTTCCTTTTTGGTAGATAATTTTTTAAAAGGGGGCAGGAATGAATATTGATAGTCTATTGCTAGTCTACCAGGCGCTATGCATATACATCCGTAGACATGTGTGGGATGTGTGTGTGTGTGTGTGTATCGTATCATACAATGGCCTTTAGGGGAAAAGTATATATTTATTATTTCCATTACAGAGACAAAACAGCTAAGGCTCAGTGACGCTAAATAATTTGTCCACAGTCAAACATCAAGTAAATAACAGAGTTGGGATTCAAATCAGTGCTTTTTTTTTTTCTCCAAAATTCACACATCCCACTGGGACAAATTAAGCCTTTTCCTCATGCCACAGCCCAAATTGTTACTTCTTTATCCCATAAAGAAAGTATATTAGTCAAGGTAGCTAGTTTATATTGTAATAACAACCCCCCCAAAAAATCAAAATCTAAGTAACTAGAAACAATGAAATATATTCTTCTCATAGTCCATGTCCATTTTAGGTGAGCAGAGACCTCTGATCATCATAGTCACTTAGGGATCCAAGCTGACGAGGCAGCCACTCTTGTGAACT
Organism: Cheirogaleus medius; assembly: GCA_008086735.1. Taxonomy (NCBI): domain Eukaryota; kingdom Metazoa; phylum Chordata; class Mammalia; order Primates; family Cheirogaleidae; genus Cheirogaleus; species Cheirogaleus medius. The sequence goes on along the minus strand of VBSM01002608.1, from coordinate 152,426,462 downwards.
TGGAGTCTTGTGCCAACAAGTAAATACTCCAGTCTGAGAATGGCCCAGGTCACTTCCACTCACAACTCTGGCTGGAAAGATTCACTTGGTCCCACCCTAGCTTGAGAGAGTGCAGGGTGGAGAGTCAGAAATATCTAGCAAACAGCCTTATCAACTCCCAAATAAGAAGACCTGCAAGTGTTATGCCAGATGACTTAGACTGGGAAGAGTCCAGAAGACCGGAGTTACCCAAAGGAAAAATTACCTTAAGTCCTCAGGGATCCACAGTCAAGCTGGGGAACCCCACTACCCTCAGCTCCCCTCAATATGCTTCCAGTCAGTGCCTATATCATCACGGAAACAACGAGAGCACTTCCACTGCTCAACGTAACAAGTGGCACAGATGTAGAAAAAGCCTTTCCCAGACACCAAAGAGTGGCAGCTCTCACTTGGAAACTACAAACAACCTCACATCTACAGAAGAGCGGGGAACAACAAGAGAGATAAAAGCAAACTGTGTCCAGCACTGTGCATCTCACAGCAATCCCTGTGTTTGCACAAGCACAGTACATTAGGGAGGAATGGTGGGAGCTATTACTGCAGCTAACACGTGCTGGTCTCATCACCCACTGCTCTCCTAATGTGTTCTTGCCTTTCTAAATGTCCTTTTTAGCTGAAGAAGATAAAAGAAAAACTTTTTTGGGTAATTTGGTTATCAATATAGCCTTCTTGGAAAGCCTTTTAAAGGGCTCCAATCCAATGTGCAGTATCTTTCCATTTAGTTCTCTCCAACTTTCTGCTAGGACAGGTTAGTGCCCTGGTCTGTGACTTCTAGTGGCATCAAGAGGGCTTTGGTGTCTCAGAGCTTAGTGGTGTCTGCATGATGGATCAGATCGACCTTAGGCAAGTCAATCTCTGAGCAATAGATTATATCCCATTGACCTGCTCCAGTCATCTTAATGATCAGATAAAAAACAGTTCCCACTGGCCAGTCTTATCTGTCACTTTGATGGCATGCTTGGGCGTCTGTCCCTGCCTTTCTTTCTTATCCAAACCCTGGAATGACTGAACCTCTTGAACTGAGCCCTACACTGGTTCAGAGACCAATCTCGGCTCCACTTAGGAGGAATTAGGATCAGGCAGCTCAGAATTAACTCACTCTCATATTAATCCCCCTCTCACTTTGAATCCTATTTCTAATAAACTGAATGAATCCGATTTTGTCTTGTCTCTGTGACCAGATGACATCTTTTCCGTAATTTCTTAAAGGGCTGTTTCTAGCCTTGTTCGTATAGGATTCTCCCCTAGGCAGTACCCTTCCTCTGAGATCTGTCATCCACTGATTGGCTTCCCCAAGGTCAATCCCTTGCCAGTCCAGCTATGTGTACAATAAGTCCTGATCCTTGCTCCTAGAGTTATAATCCAGGGATACCCATCTTTCCTTCCTTTTTCCCTTCTTTGTATTATGCCCACCACCAAGGAGCGCATGATAAATTACCATGGACCGCAGGCCAGAGCCACAGGTGATTAGATCAGAGGTGAACACCTGACTCCAGGGAAGCCGATTCCCAGGCGAGGTTGAACCAATCAGATTTTCTTTCCAAAATTTGAACTAGGAAGCCCATGGACTGTGTGGAGCTGATGTTTGGGTCATGTTAATAGTGGAGCACCAAAATACTCCCTTTCCTGACAACTGATAGTTTTCATCAGATCAATGATCTTATAATGAACACCTCACTTTTTGAGCAAATTTGGGATTGACTTTTCTCCTAACAAATCAAACAGACAAGCTTGGACTTGCCTTTTCCCTTCACTGCTCCTTCTGGCACTGACTCCTGGCATAGGCCCTACCTAAACACTTATTCTAAGTCCAGTGTGTATCTGACCCCCTGCACCTGCCCACCCTGATATCTAGGGCTAGCCATGTCCATGCCACTATGACAGGACCCCAGAGTCCTCTGCTGTCACTCCTTGCTGACTGTGAGCTGAGTACCCAGGTGGATTTGGCCAGCATTGAGGAAACATAGGTCCATAGTGACCATATTGTCAGAGCCACCAATCTGGACAAGTAGTTTGATATGACTTTTGGGTACAGCATGTTTCTACATATGAGGCAATTTGGGAAAAGTGGCTTGGTTGCTACAATGTCAATATTTTGTAGGTATTTTGAAGCTGTAAAGGAAATAAAGTTACATTATGGTTGAGCCAAAGCATCCAGGATACAAGGTTATAATACTAGTGGCCAATACTTGGGCCCCCCGCCCATGGAAGAGCAATCCTATAAATAGGAAGAACCATCTAGTTTCAAGAGAGAAGAGCCTCCTCTGTGCTTCTTCCCCCCTTCCAGATCCCAAACCCTGCCTGATGGCTCCTGGTGGCTTAGCAGCCTCAGTATGGCCCAGAGAGCCAGTCCCCACCATGCAAAACAGACCCTCGAACCTTCCACCAGTCCAGGATGTCTGGCCCTGGCATAATAGCCAAGCTCTGGAGCCTTACTCATTACTTTGAAAAGTCATGTCCACTGGTGTTAACCAGCCTCAAAAATAGCCTCACCTTATATGTGCACCTCGTGCATTGCCTTCCCACATGGACTAGGGCTAACCAGTGTCACCAACAGGATATGCGGAAATGAGAGTGTATGACTTCTGAGTTTGGTCATTAAAGACATTGTAGCTCTCTTGGAAGCCTGGGGGAAGCCAGCTGCCCTGTTCTAAGGATATTCAAGAAGCCCTGTGGAGAGGTCCTTGGAGTGAGGACTAAAGGACTCCTGCTAATAGCCAGCCTACACTTGCCAGGCGTGTGAATAACCCACCTTGGAAGTGGATCCCCCAGCCCTAGTCGAGCCCTCAGGTACACGTAGCCTCAGCTTATACCTTGACTATAACTTTGTAAAAGATTCTGATCCAGAACCACACAGGTAGGTCAAATTCTGGACTCACATAAACTGGGAAATAATAAGTGTTTATTGTTATTTTAGGTTGCTAAGTTTGGGATTAATTTGTTTTGCAGCAATAGATAATGAATATACCACTTCTTCCAATTCACCACGTTCCTTTTTGCCTATTTCCCCAGCCAAGTCGTGCCATTGCAGGCCAAACTGCCACAGCTGGTGCCACATGTGCCCAAACATCCACCAAGATAGGATTCATCACCACAGGCTACAGCCAGAGGCAGGACACCTCCTCAAAAACATTTCACTGTTCCATTAGCACCTGCAGCAGAAGCTACACATTCCCTTGCAATCCAGGGAAGAAATCCTTCCATTTTTTTTTATATTATAGCATTTTCTTTCTGATTATAAAAGTGATACATATTAATTCTAGGAAATTTGGATAATTCAGGAATATGTTTAAAAAGAAGTTTAAATAACTCACACTTTTACCACCCAAAATAAATGACTCAGAATTTTGTTTTATTTCCTTCCAGTATTGTTTTAAATTAGTATAATTTGGTTCATGCAAAGTTATATCCTGTGCTATTTTTTTAACTTAACATTATATTATGAGCATTTTCCCATATCACAAAACATTATAGGGATTTATGATTTTTAATAGCTGCATAGAATTACAATGTATAGATGTACCATAATTTGTTTAACCAATCTCTATTTTTGGACATGTGGGTTTTTTCCAAGTCTTTGCTGTTATAAATAATGCTGCAACAAATATTCATGTACATCAATCTTTGTCCATGACTCTAATTAATTCTATAGCTCATAAATCTCCGTTTGCATTACAATTCATTTTTTTAGATCCCTGTTTCTTTTTTAAGAATGTAATCACGAACACATGCCTAGAATTGAAAAGTTACAAAAGGTTATGCAGTGAAAAGTATACCTTTCTCCCACCAGGGTCCCTGGTATTCCAAGTTAATTTCTCCAGAGATAACAATTGTTACCCATTCTGGGGTATTCTTGAAGAACTTTTCTATGCATATATAATCGCATATGTATAGGTCAGCTGTTCTCAAAGTGTGGTTTATGAGCCCTTGGGGTCCTCAAGACTCTTTCAGGGAGTCCATAAGGTCAAAACTACTTTTATAATATTATACCAAATCATTATTCACTTGCTTTACTTTTACTCTCTCAAAGGTGTAGAGTTTTCCAGAGGCCACATGATGTGTGATGATATCATCACTTTGATAGCTAATGGAATGTATGCTTGTGTATTCTTAGGTTTTCTAGAATTTTCTAAGGTAATCTCTTTAGGATCCTCAATAATTTTTAAGAGCATAAAGGCTTCCTGAGACCCAAATGTTTGAGATCTGCTGGCACAGATCATAAAACACACACACACACACAATTGGTTGCATGCCATACGTATTCTGTAGCTTTTTACATATATAACAATATATCTTTTAAATTATTTTATTTTAGCACCTATAAAACTGTGGGTTTTTTAAGTGGCTGTATATTATGGTTGTTCCACATGTATTCAACCAGCTCTCATTGATAAAATTTAAATTTTGTTTAAAAGAAATCTTTGCTGTTGTTATTACTATTCTATAACAATATATGTTGTACAGAATAACCTTGTATGCTCTTCATTTTGTACAAATGCAAGTATATTTCTATGATAAATTCATACTGGTTGAATTGCTGGCTCAGGGGTTATGCACATTTAAAATAGGTACTGCCAAATTGCCTTCCACAGGGAGTATAACCATTTTTATACCCACATAAATGAGAGTGATAATTTCCTCACATTTTCACCATCACAGTGTGTTATCAGATTTTTGATCACTAAAATCTGAAAGTTAATAATATGGTAACCCATTGTACTGTAAGTTTCATTTATTTTATTGTGAGTAGATTAAGCATATTTCCCTGTTTTAAACAGTCTTTTGTCTCTTCTTTTCTGATGTCTGCTTATGTACTTTGCCAATTGTCTTTTGATTTGCTGATTTTGTTCCTATTGATTAGTAGGATTTCTTTATATATTAATGAAAGTAGCACATTTCTTTCTTTTCCCTTTTGATTGTCTTATCTGACCATGCAAAATAAATTTTGCAACTACCAAATTAATAATTTCTTTTATGGCTTCTGGGTTATATCTAAGTTACACACATATATATGATAGTTTAAAATTTATCCTATTTGTTTTTCTATTATTTTTGTGGATTTTTATTTTTGATCTTTTTAATCTATTTGGAATTAGATTAGAATACAACTTTATTTTTTATTTTCTTCCTACATGGGACTCACTGTCACAACGCTATTTCATGTTAATAAAAAGCCTTTTACCCACTGATAATAAATGCCACCTATATCAGAAAACAGGGTTTTTTTTCCTGTATTTAGATCTTTTTCTGGTTTCTCCACTCTATTACATGGATCCAACTGTGACCCCCTCTCCAGCCACACACTGTTTACACTATCACAGTTTTATAATGGGTAGAAAGCTGTCCCCTCTTCCCTGTTATCCGTCCTTTTCAATATTTATCTATATATTCTTGTTCCTTTATTTTGACATATGAATTTTTAGAACTGACTGAACTAGTTAAAAAAAATCCTGTTGCTTTATTTGAGATCACTTCAAATTTACAAATTAACATAGGGCAATCTGCCATCTTTACAATGTTGGGTTTTTCTTTCCAAGAACACAGGAGGTCTTTTTTTACAATGTTCTTAAGTAGCATTTGATAATTTTTTCACATAGGTCTTATATATTTCTTGTAAATTTTATTCCTATTCTTTCTTTTGCTACTATAAATGGTTTTTTTTTCTTTTAAGTATATTTTCTGACTGGTTGTTGCTATTGTATTAATCGACTATTGATTTTCCTATATGCATTTTGTATCTGGCCTTCTTACTGAATACCCTTATTGTTTGTAACAGTTTTTCAGTTGATCATCTTGGATTTTCCAAGTATATAACTATATCACCTGCAAACAAGGAAAGGTTTGCTTCTTTCTTTCTGAGTTTTATACCTCTTCTTTTTCTCTTATCAAAGTTCATTGGCTAGCTTTTCCAAAACAAGTCAAATCATAGTGAGGGCAGTATAGATTCTTGTGCTCTTCCTGACGGTATGGGAATGATTCTAGTATCTCACCATTAGGCCTGATGCTAGAATTTGCCTTAAGAAATATATCTTTTTACTGAATTACAACTCTTACATTTCTAAATTCCATGTTCCCATCACAAATTCAGATCCCCCAATCAGTCACTGAGGCCCCCATGCTGTACCTGCCAGCAATATGTGACAATTATATACATCTCAAACTGGAGGAATGAGTTTGTTGTCTCAAATTAGGTGGTAAACCCTGGCCTGAGGACCAAGATAAGATATTTTTAAATATGTTCTTCTAAAATGGATTATCAGAAAGTAGGCACTACATAAGTTTCAGTTTAGGGTTGCTGAGTGAGAAGTTACTACTAGGGCCTGACTAGTTTTCAAGGAACGTTCAAGGAGAGGAGACAGTGCCTGCAAAGTCTTCAAACTCAAGCCTGTCCATACACCATTGCTTTATCTGGGCTCTCTTGCTCTCCAAAGCCCCCTAAGTCCTTGCCTGTTTCTGACTCACAAAGCATAGCTGAGCCTTGGTCTCAGAATCATTTCAAACACACTCTGTATCCTGACCCCCACTGGGTAATGCTCCCCCTGTGACAGCTGTAAAACCATACTTTACAGTTTCCCAATGACCATAATAGCCTGGAATGTTTGCTTAAAACTTTAGGGTCCTGAGCTCCCCGACACCCGCTAATGCCTATGCACACCATCACTTGAGAAGCACAGCCTCACATTTCCACTGGTGTTGTCGCAACTGCTAAAGGATGCAGAAGGTCCAACCCTTCTTCCTCAACTCTTCTGGGTACAGGTTAAATCATCAGGCTGTCCCTAGAACTATTTAAGTATTCTGTGACCACCCTAAAGGGGACAAACACTATTTCTAAACTATCTTGGCTCAGAATCTCCAGGATGCCCATGCATTTATGGGAAGCTAGAGACATACCCAAATCATCCCTGGGTAGACTCTAGTGGATACTCTGAAGGAAGTGGATAAGACATGTCTGTCAAACCTAGCACTAGCAAGATAACCTTGGAACCATCTTTAGAGAAATCAGTCTTTACTAGGATGGGTCATGAGACCCTATGACAACAAGATCTTTTCAGCCATAAGGAGCATGTACCTAAAGCTCACTCTGTAACCCCAAATCCATGGGGCAACTCTGCTTCTGATTCCACAGTGTCTCAGAAGCCTATACCTGCTCCTGAACCAGGGCTAACAGGAGCCCAGATCACACCTGCTAAATCCCTGATTACACTGGCCACTGGCCTGTGGGCTCCCATTTTTGTGGGAGAGGGTTGCCCTGTACCCATTTTTGCCCTGCCTCTGCTCCCTCCTTTCCTCCACAGCCTGGTGATACTGAGCAGGTGTCACCGGCAAGCTCACCTGAGTTACGGCCACAGGTAAGGAGAGCAGCCCTGGAGATGAAAAACCATGTTTACAAATGGTCTACTGCTCATGAGCACAGTCAGAGTCGCTTTGGAAAGTGGCCCGAGAATGCTGAGGAGATCCACAGGCAGCCTCCTGTGGCTGGTGTCAAGGGTGGTGTGAAGTGGTAGAACTGCTGAACTGCTTTTAAATTGGTCTTTAAGTAAAAGAGTAAAGCAGCTCAGCCCATTACGGAACCCTCACTCAGAAGCTGTCCCACTGACATGCCTCCCGGGGTGCTCGGGGACGTGGCTAATGAGCCTCCAGCACTGCTGCCAGTTACTCCCCGCAAGTCACACCACATCAAGGCCAGTTTACAGAGAAATGAAGGCACTCCTGGCCCATCGAGGATGCCCATCTGGTGAGTTTAGCTTCTGTCTTCAGAAGCACGACATAATGAAGGAGGCTCCTTGGAGGGAAGCAAAGCATTTTTCCAGTCTGTCTCTCAGCCTTTCTTACAGATTTTCAAAGGCTGGCGAAGACGAGAGGTCTCCCTTTCTTTCAGGGAAGACTGTAGACTTTCATCACTTTCATCTTAACTCAGGACCACAGGCTACTTAGTAACAACTTAAGCTGAGTTATCCAGGTTCTCAAATTTGGGCAGCCATAAATTAAAATAGCTCATTATTAGAGTTTGGGGAGGGGTGGTAATTCAGTATCCACTCAAAAGTGAGGACACCTTCCCAGCCTGGCTGCATTTCCCAGCTCCTACTGTGTGTGCAATGCCTCACAGGTAGCTGAATTCCAACAATTTGAGAAAGTCAGCCCCCTTCTCTCTGCAGCTTCAGTGCTATTCAGAGTTGCACTCACAATGCATATAATACTTCATACAGTTTCTTACTAGAACAAGTTTACCACACAGCTATTGTGAGCTGGTGAGGTTTTCAAGAGCTGCTATTTTTTGCTTTCTGGAAAATATAAATTGCTGTTCATTTAGCTGCATTATTATCAGTTTAGAGTATTATCAATTATTTGGTTAATCCCAGGTGTGTAATGATCTATAGTTGTAGCAACAGTGTTTGGGGCCTATAATTTTGTGAACTTGTGCCATTTGAATAACTTGAACCTTCCATCAAAGAAAGTTTAATAAACTCACTGAGTTATTTTAAGATCATGAGGCATTGTTTTAGCATATATAGACTCTTGTATGTATTCATTTGCTTCTTTTACAATGAAAATAATGTACAGTATGTGTTTCTTTACAGCAAAAATTTAATGCAATTTATTGATTTTGTTCTTTAATTCTTTTTTTATCCTCACCAAGTCCTACCAATCACTGAACAAGGGGACTAGTGGGCCATGGTAGCTTCTGTCTCCCCCAAGTGGATGATGCTCAAAAACATTCAAGGATTTTGGGAGCTGAGGAGCCACCGATGGAGAGGCCAAGGGCTGGGGGTCAGCCCACCCTCCCCCCATGTCATTTCAGCACAGCAGCCTCTGATCTGGGTACACACTGAGCTTCTGTGTTTGCAGAAAGAATCCTACTACCAAAAAATGTTTGAAATCTCTGTACTACACTTTACTTTTCTCTCTATTCAAATACTATAACTATTTAAAACAATGCCAGAAAAATCCAGTATCTTGTTAGTTGTGGAAGTAGCTTTATTTTAAGAAAAGGAACAAGAGGATGAATAGCCAAAACAAAGAAAAAACCAAAACAAAAAAGGTGGAACTGGACACAGAAAAACAGTAAGGTTTAATTAGCTCAATTTAACCTAGCACAGCACCCAACAGGTGGATGTTGGAAGGGGGGGATGGGGATTATGCTGAGATGAGATAAGATCCTAGACTTTCTGGTCCAAGAGAACAAAGACAAATGTTCAAAACTGACTAGGATACAGAAAAGAGATGCAATGCAAATGGCACTTGCCCAGTAGGTGGATATTCGAGGACAGGGATCACTTTGATTATGAGGGACCTATGGAGGATGCTTCTCCCCTCGCCCTGAGTTGACATGAATTAGTTAGTCATTCAGCAGAAATTTACCACTGACAAAGCACTGAGCAAGGCCAAGGAAAGGAACAAGAGCTAGGGATTCACTTGTTCACTTGACATTAAGGAAAGTGATCTAGGACAATTCTTCTCAAACCTGACTGTGCATACAAATCACCTGGGGGGAGAGGAGCTTGTTAAAAAGCAGATTCTGATGCAGCAGGTCTGGCATTAGCCTGAAATCCTGCATTTCTAACCCACTCCTAGGTGATGCCAATGATGCTGGTCAGATGCTCTGAGTAGCATGGATCTAATAAGTGCATGCCACACTCGGGTGTTCGTAATACATTATAAGGCATTAACTTCTATGACAAATACTGCTCTTACCCTACCCAATATCCATTCTCCTTTTATTTTATAAGAGTCCTGCTTTTGTTTGGTAGAGCAATATACTCAGCTAAAACTGTTCCATTTGACAGTGTAGTATCCGTTGTAGTTGGGATGGAGGTAGGGTGACAATTCTGACAAAAGAAGTGTAAGCAGAATTTCTTAGAAAAGGCGTCCCTTTCTGTTTAAAGAGGCAAAATTTCTGGCAGAGAAGGATTTGTCCTTTGTCTTGGCTTTTGGTGTTATTCCCCTTTCCCTGCATGAAATATGGGCTGACATCTGGAGGGGTGGCGGCTCTCTTGCCACGACATTGAACACCACACCCAAGATAGTGGGGCTAGAAGCAGCAGCCTGAAGCCATCATGCCTCATGGGTTGTGCCTACCTTCAATGTTGCTGTTACCTGATGTCCCTAGCTTGGGTTTTTCCAGACGGAGCCCTGAGACAAGAATTCAACTGCAAGTACTTTATCTGGGAGGTGATCCCAGGAAACACTAGTGGAGGGATGGGAAGCGGCACAGGGAAGGGAAGGAAGCCAATAACGGTGCATCCTCAAGCCAGTTACCACAGTGAAAAGCTGGAGCTTAATCCCTGAGGAAGCCTGGGAGACAGTGTAGAACACACATCAGGATTATGCAGCAGAAGGGAGAGGAGGCTGGGGTATGTATCCACCAAATCCCATCTATCCTTGCAGGAAGGCTGCTTCTGTAGGGTCTTCATTCTTCAGCACTCTGGCTTGCCCTGCACACTGGCCAAGCATGCTCTCCGTCCCCCAAAAGCCCTGGGACTGAGATTGGGGGTGTTTGCAGTAGCAGAAGAACCCTATAGACAGGCATGGGTGGGATACTAACAGCATCTGCTACACCTGAGAAAACTCGAGCCAGACTGTTACCCACGTCAAACACAATTCTAGCTGATGGTCACCCTCGGAGTGTTCTGATTTTAAAAGAGGTTCCCAGCCCTATCGCACAAACATAGAGGGCAATTCTTAACACTAAGTATGTGTCCATAATGCCAGGATCCAAGGCAATATCTTTAGAGGCTGGAAGCTTTCTCTAGCAAACTTTAAAGCACACTATATGGGCAACCACCCCCTCTGCCAAGGGGAGCAGGCAGCAGCCTCCCCACAATGTGGGGATTCTGATGTAGCACTCAGAGCTTATAAATATGTTACTTATTTTCTTAGTTCTGGGGCAAATCAAAGAGACTTTCAATGAGTTCAGGAAAAAGCATTCTCTAGGTAGGGAAAACTCCCATCCTTCTAAATGATTAACGTCCTTACGAATGACCTAGAAGATGAAATAGGAAGAAAGTTACTCACAAGGGTATATGGTATGAAGCTAAGACAAAGTAGAATGTGAAGAAAGATTAAAAGAATGAGTTTCATAAAGTTCCTGAATGTGGAAACTGGGAGTGGGAGCACTGAGATCATCTTTTATTCTCGTCTAAGCCCTTTGGCTGACTTGGGGGTGTGAAAGCAGCACAGAGGTGGGAAGGGCCCAAGTCTTGGATTCCTCCCCACTGCCCATTGCTCTGCTCTGTGCAGAGCCAGGGCACAGTGTTGGCTGCAGGCAAGGAAACACAGACTGGAGATTAAGCAGGCCTAGAATTTCAAAAGGTCAGTGATTTCGAAGAAACATTCAGCAGAAAAAGCAGCCATCACTGAGGGGCAGAAAACTGTAAACCTCCCTCACCCGACCCAAGGGATGAGCTATGGGGAGGCAGGGCCAGAGTCCCACCAAGACAAAAAACACAAAAAAACCAGTAAGTCCAAGATCATGGAGGGAAAGGTAAGCATCTTTCTTTTTAAGGGATTTTGGGAACTTTTCATAGTCTTAAATATTTCCAAATCAGGTTTCAGCATAGACAAAGAGCACACAATTAAGCAAATGCTTAAATTTGCTACACAAGAGTAAATAGTCTGATTTTTGTGTGTGTTGTACAAATGGAGTGATGGGGTTGTCCTTCACAAATTCCTGATGCAATCACCCAGGCGTGATCTTCGGCAGTTCTTACTTATGTGTTTATAAGTTTGTTGCTTCACCTAAGTCTCAATTTTCTTATCTATAACATAAGAAACATCCATCCTTTCCACATCTTAGGTTGTTGCCAAAGTCAAAACAGAAAGGGTATCATAGATGAGCAATGACTTATAAATTGAAATCAATGTAAAATACTATGATTACTATCATTACCATGACCCCTAAGTATGTCTGGGTTTGTTGTTTACACAGTATTATTGCTTATGCATTAGTGTGACCTTGGATAATACCATGTGACTCTGAGGATAAATTAGGGAGTATGCACACAGACAGCACAGGTCCTGGCACAGAGTATCTGCTCTGTATGTGCCAGTTGCTGTTACTACCGCCATCATCACCATCATCATTTATCATATATGGCTAATTTTAAATTATAAGTGCCCCTACATCAATGAACATTCTCTTCCTTTGATTCCTGGGCATTAGGCTGCTTGTGTTTCCTTTTTGAGCCAGTCTCTAAACCCCAAGCAGCATTAGAAAATTGAGTAGTAAGGCTTTCTCTGATACCCTGGGAGGTTTTCTTCTCCAAAAGATGAGTAATGCGTAAATATGAGATTACTTTGAAAGCTAGACAACATTCCCTACCTATTGTCATTGCTTCTGCCTAATTTTCATTTTTGTTGATAGTCAGCACTCACCTGGGTATTGTCACCGCCAAGCCTGGGGAAATGCAGATCATGAACATTTTCAACCAGTCACAGAGCAGGTAGATTTTCCATTAGCCCTGGAGCCAAAGGTAGTTTAGCAACCTGTGGACAAATCAGGTGCATCCCATCCACCTCTCTTCCAAAGACTCATAACACCATAGGATGTGAATGCAGAAAAGTCCTTTGCAATCCAGGTAACTCTTTTATTTTACAATGGAAAAAATGGGGCAGAAAAATAAAGAACTTGCACAAGAACACATAGATAATTAGAGGTAGGGACAGGACCAGAACCCACGTCTGCTTGTCAACCCAGTATTCTGTCTGCTACCAGCTGCCACTGCCTCCTGGAGTCAGATGGTACTGTCAGAGCCTTGGCAGGGGGTGGAGGAAAGCAGTTCATGCAGGTGAGAGAAGCCAGGAGCAGCTGGGAATTAGCTGGCTGGGGTGAAGATGAAACAAACATGGAAACAAGCCCCAGAACCAGACAAAGACAGGCATGAAACAAGGCAGGAATGGAGCAAGCATGCCCAAGGGGCAGGCAAAACAGATGGGGGCCCAAGCCTAACTGGCAGTGACATCTAGCCAAGCTGCCCAATGGCAATTGCCAGGAAGCCAGGCTCACAGGGCTCACTGTTATGGGTTCCTCCACCTCCAGGAGTCCAACCCTGACCTGGAGCAACCAGGGCAGAGGGCTGGGTCTATCATTCTGAGACATAAAGGGTTGGCTTCAATTTCTAATGTCATTTTGGTGGAGGTTGTTCCAATCTCACCATTCTAAAGGGTCTCATCTGATGAAAGCTTAGGTGAAGGGTGGAAACCATATGTTGGAGGTGAGAATTCCCCAAATCTTGAGTATAAAAGCCAGGAAAAATAGAGCAGGAATTTTCCCTCAAGCCCTAAAACTGAGATCATTCACCAGGGACTGATTCTTCCCAAGAGCTGATGATTAGGAGAAACAAAAATGCAGGTCCTTAGTGAAAGCAATTTTCATTGTTTGTCCCATGATTTACATGTGCTTTAAAAAAATAAATCTTAAATATCAAACCCTTTTCTTCTGAGCCAAATATACAGATTGTATGGAAGACCAAGTTTCCTACTGCTATGGTCTGAATGTGTACCTCAAAAATTCATATGTTGAAATCTGAACCCCCATGGCAATGATATTAAAAGGTAGGGCCTTTAGAAAGTGATCAAGTCATAAGGGCAGAGCCTTCTTGAATGGATTAGTGCCCTATAAAGGAGCCCCCAGAGAGCTCGTTTGCCCCTTCCTCCAGGTAAGGTTACAGTGAAAAGATGGCTGTCTATGAACCAGGAAGCAGACCCTCGCTAGACACTGAATCTGCCAGCGACTTGATCTTGGATTTCCCAGCATCTAGAACTGTAAGGAATAAATTTCTGTTGTTTATAAGTCACCCAGTCTATGGTATTCTGCTATAGCAACTCAAATGGACTAAGATACCTACCTATTGGTGTCCGTTGAGAAGAACAATAGCTCACTTTTGTGAGGATAAAGAGGATAGTTTAGGCAAAACTCTCTGTGCAATGGTATGGAGGCAAGAAACAGGATTTCCTGATTGGAGAGCAGCAAGGATGGCTGGAGAATGAGACATGTGTCAGGAGCAGCAGGAAAAGGTGGGAAGGCAGGCAGGGGATAGATCTTGGGGGACTCAGCACACTGGATGAACAGTTTGGACTTTATCACAAAGATCTTCACAATGACCCTCTGAGGCATAACTGATCCTCATTATTCACAGATTCAGTATTTGCAAATTCCTCTATGCACTAAAATTGATGTGTAACCCCAAATCAATTCTTGCACCCCTTCTGCAGTCATTCACAGACACATGCAGATGAGGAAAAATGTGTGTGCACGTTCCCAGCTGAGGTGGGACAAGGTGATGCTCTGCCTTTTTGTTTCATCTCTCCTGTAAACCAGTATGCTTCTTGAAGTCCATTTAGTGCCAAGTTTTTCACATTTTTGTTGGTGATTCCACTATTTAAAATAGCTCCCATGAGTAGTGCTGAAGTGCTGCAAGGCAAGAAGGTGTGATGTGCCTGACAATGACATATATGTGTTAGATAAGCTTTATTCAGACACACCTTGCAGTGCTGTTGTCTGTGAGTTCAATGTTAATGAGTCAACAATATATATTAAATAGGATGTCTATAAACAGAAACACATGTAAAACAATGTTACATATTGATAGAATGATTGAACTATTATGACCAAAGACTTGAAGGAACCTAACCCTGTATTTCCTCTGGGAGCAACGGTTCAGTATTCAGTAACTCAGTGTTTGCTACAACTATGTAGAACATAACTACCATGAATAATTAGAATCAACTGTACTTGGGGTGACCTCATTTTATTTTACTTTTAAATCTCCATTTCACAAATGCAAACTCTCAGTCTCACAAGCATGAGACTTGCCCACAGCTCCATAACTACTAAGTGACAGAGGTAGGCCTTGAACACAAATGGTCTGACTCCCACTCCTATCATATTTCTACTCTGAAATGCAGGAGATGCTAAAATAGCAGAAATACTGGTGTCCCTCAGGCCAGATCTTAGAAATCTACAGTCGGCCATGCCGCAAGACTGAAACGCAATTCAGCGTGGTCTGCTGGGATGCCTTAGCTGGCTCTTTAATGGAGGTACTAGCCAGGCAAAGACCTAGAATTCTGCCTGGCTCCACTTTGGCTGGGCTTCACAAGCACTCGATTTATCAGTGGCCTGGTACAGGATCCAAAGTGAGATGTTGGCAGCCCCTGGAGGAGCCCAGGGTCTTAGCATTGCAGATGAAGCTGCGCCTGGCCACCCAGAGGTGGACAATGGCAGCCTGGGTGTGTGCACACTTAATATTCCTGCCAGCAGCCCCTCGGCCTTCATTCTGCTTCCGAGTCTTGCTATATTCTCGAGGAAGGCTGAACAGATTATGAAGAAAACCCAAAAAGGGTATGCTGTTTAGGGGAAATAAAGCTTGAAGAGGAGCCCCCAAGGGCAAGAGTGAGCTACAGCTTTCTGCTCAGGTAGTGCTGCTTGTGTATGACTGGATGCCTGTTCTGTATTCTGCTGGTGCACATGAAAATGTAAGCATAACCAGTGAGTGGTGTGTGTGTGGGGGGGGGTGGCAAACAGGGTAAGGGGGAACGAAGACAACAGAAGGAAGAAGACACTTTTCCCCACCTGATATGTTGATACTTGACCATCTCCAT
This sequence comes from Cheirogaleus medius, assembly GCA_008086735.1. NCBI lineage: Eukaryota > Metazoa > Chordata > Mammalia > Primates > Cheirogaleidae > Cheirogaleus > Cheirogaleus medius. The sequence continues at coordinate 152,410,826 of VBSM01002608.1, read as the reverse complement.
GAAATCCCCTTGAAATATGCCAAAAATTAAAAATAGAAAATCCTTCCCAGGCAATATCCCTTCAGGTAAGAGGAACCAAAGTGAAAAAATGTCCAGCGAGACTGCAGCAGGCCCAGGCCCCAGCTGCTTCTTCCAAGGTCCTCTGCCCCCTCACAGACACATAGGAACCCCTTGCTCTCTCCCTACATCCACCCCCTAATAACATTGTGGGACTTAGTGTTAAAAGGGCCTCCCACCACCACCCTGCCCCGGGCACAGACACATACCCTGATGCTATCAAGGGAAAGTCCACGTTCTGCTTGCACACTCTTTCCCAAGGAAGTGCTGATGGGAGGGGACACTTACCACTTACTTCCAATGGCCACCCACCCTGAAGGTGCTCCTCTAATGCACGCATCCGAAAACTGTGGCCTGTGGGCCAATTCCGACCTATCGCCCGCTCTTGCCAATGATGCTTTACTGGCACACAGCCATGCGTCCTATGCCTTGTCTCTGGCTGCTTCCACACCACAAGGGCAGAGTTGAGTAACTGTGACAAGCTCTGTATGGCCCACAAAGCCTAGAATATCTACTATCTGTCCCTTCTCAGAAAAGTTTCCCAATCCCGGCTTTAATGGAAAGGATGGGTTTTCTTACATTGTGCTGAAATCTGAAATCTGCCCTGGTAGTCATAGTCTTCCCCCAGAGTGTCATGGGAAGCTCTACCCTCCTCCATCAGATAGCCCACTGGTTATGTGTAATTGATCACTATGGCTTGTTCTTAGTTCTCTCTTCCCCAAGATGGAAAACCCTGCCTTGTTTGATCTCTACTTGCATTTCAGAAGAGGATCCATGTCCACACATGCTTGACTGTGCTCTGCCTTCCAAGGAAGCTACGGATTTCGTATACCCACTCCTGCCCCCTCCCCTACCTCCACCCCAGAGATCTTTGGGTTCTTAAATGTAAGTACTTAAACATACAGTGCTACATGTACCTTGTATTTATTCAGCCACAAATTCCCTGTATGAAGAACCTGTCTGGTGAGGCTTGCTTTCTCTACTAATCAATTTATAGCCCCTGGCCAGCTGGGTAGGGTAGCAAGTACATGCAGACAAGAAGGGGAAAAAAGTCTCAACTCGATTTGGCTGGATATTAAAATCGATGATTGTTGTAGCCACAGAAAGAGCTTACAGACCAATTCCTTTATTTGACAGATGAGTAAGCAGAGACCTAGAGAGCTTGTGGAACTTGCCCAAGGTCACAAAACTGAGCAGTGTTGGGATTTAGACCAGAACTCTGTAGTCCTGACTTCGGAACCACTCTTTCCATGTTGTTTTCTCTCCATCTGGCTAATTCCCTTAGATCCAAGTGAAAATGTTTTGAGAGTCTTAATGAACATAAACTGAGAGGGGAATCAATCTTTTCTAGGCTATATTATTCGATATCCCAGGATTCCCCTTCCTCCAAGCTTCCCACTCCACTCTCTGAGACTCCAGAGTCAGGCCTAGGATGTTCAGAAAAAAATTACCAACACTTATATAATTGATATTTATCAAGCACTTATTATGTACTAAGAACTCTGACAGCTGCTTCTACACTGATCATCTCAATCAATCCTTATAACAACACCACCTTGATAGACACTATTATTATCCACATTGTATGAATCATAAAACATGGTCTTAAAGACCCACCTGAGTGGCCTTTTGGTGGAACTGGGATCCCAAACCAGATAATCTTACTCCAGAGCTGGAGTCCTTAGCCCCACACTGTCCTGCCTCCAACTGAAACTTCACAGAAGCTTACCTACTGCATTGCATGGAGTCAAGACTCTTACAGGGGTGGACATCAGTCTGTAAGCTTTTACTTGGCCATCCTCTCCCTAATACTCTTCTCCCACTTTCACTCTCAGTCAAGCAATTATCACTTTTGCTTAATCAGAAAAGATATAATGGGTCCACCACAATTCTACTTTCCCTCTTTCTATTTCTCCTTTTCTTCTTCTCTTCTCCCACTGTTTTCTCTTCCCCTTAATGGCTGAGATCTGCCAAAAGTCCCTGCAGGTACTGACAGCCTAAACAGGGGTGTGCAGGAATAGGATTTGCTCCCCCTTGGGTTCCAGTTCTGTTAAAGGTAGAGTTGATGCTCCTGTCCTGACCTCCTTCAGCAGACATCTTGCCCTGACCTTCAGAAAAGGACAAACTTGGACCCTGAATTCAGTTCTGCTCATATTGGACCTTTTATGCTGTTCACTATGAGTGATGCTGGGATACAAAGCAAAAAGATATAGTCCCTGCCCTCCTGAAGTTTACCACCTAGTAGGAGAGAAAAACACATAAACAGATATGTGTTTGAACAGGTTTGAACAGATAATTTCAGAACGATGTACTATATAAGGCAAACCATGAAGCCCAGCCTAGTGAGGTCAGGGAAAGTTAAAAGCTTGAGCCAAGTATTTTAGGATCGGTAAGACCCATCCAAACCCAGGAAGAGGACAAAGGGGGTGGGCTCATGCAGAGAGTCTAACTAGCATGGACCCTCAGTGTGGGACCCAGTGAGGATCAGGGACTCTCCTGTGCCTATTCATGGGCTAAGACAAAGGGTCCTTTACTTATATGAGAGCCACCACTTAGTTAGCTCTTGTGCCCTTTAAATGTTATCTCATTCAATCTTTACAACAAACTACTAGGTTGGTAGCATTAGTTGCTTTATATAAATTGTCAAGGCTTAGAGAAGTTGAGTCCCTTGCCCAATTCCATACAGATAGGAAGTGATAGAGGTGGAGATAGGAAAGTGCTTGTTCAGATTTGTTAGCCCACGCTATTAACCTCTACATACAGTTCTGCCCTACTGAAGCAGTGTCGGAAGCTTCCATCCTGGGACATATCCACCCACCATTTGCTCCTAGCATTCATAAAGGTAGGGTTGGCCATCAAATGTGATGTCCTCATGAGGGTCACATGAATGCTCAGGGAAAATTATCAGAAAGGGCATGGGCAGCTGTATACTCCCCACAGTGCTCTCCCACAGAGGTGCTCTGTTTGGTGGCACTGCAAGAAAGGGACGTGATGCACAAGCAATGCAGTGTATGCACTCTGCCTCTCTCTTCCTTTTCCGTCGCACTTTGCAAAGGCTGGCATCTTCACAGGTTCCCCAGACTGGCATTTGAGACAGTGTCTCTCTTCCTGCTTTTGCCAGGTCCCTGCTTTATGCCTTGCAGGGCTGGCTCGTGAGTAGGGATGCTTGCTGACTGGTAGCGACAGGTGGCTCTGCAGTACCTCAGGGCTCCCAGCGCCCCTCCTCCTCCTACATCTGTCCCCATTTTCCTCTGTCCTGGAGCCAGGCTGAGCTCCAGATTAGCTCCAGCATGAACTTGGCTTGGAAGCTGACAACTGCTTTTGGCAATGACATCACCAATGGTGAATAAATGTTTTACGCCTTCCTCCAGGCTCCTTGTGGAACCTAAGTATCCAGGTCTTTAAAAACAAAAACCAAAAAAACAAAACACAAGAGTCAGCAGGTTTGCGATAATTAAACAAAGCCCTGAAGGCAGAGCTGATGAGAAGCTCAGGTCCCCAGCAAGGCAGGGTAAGGGTGAGCTGCAGGTTGGAGCCTGTGTCTGCACCTCCCTCCGGGCCCAGCAGCTGGGTGCCGGCCGAGTCCGTCTGCGGCCAGGTGCGAGATGGGAAAACCAGGCCTGTTGAGGACAGAAGCCAGCTGCTGAGGCTAAAAGAGCCTTGTGAAGCCAATAAGCAGGGAGTGTGTTTTTCCCCTAAAGGCCCCAAGGGTGTTAGCTATGATCAAGATAATCTTCTTAAACCAAAGCCCATGTTTTCTTCCCTCTGATCTTATGTCAGAGCAGGGTTAAGCTCTGGAAGAGTCCCAGGTTAGGTCCCAACACTCAGAGAGCAGGAGGGTTTAAAGTCAGAAGAGCTGGAGGGAATGATGTCTCTGTCACTTGCTGGCTATGTGACCTTGAGCCTGTTTCCTATAGGATGAACAAAGATGTATTGTAGACCATGAAAACCTTGCTCTGAGAATCAACTGAGATCATGTATACAGAGGGCAGCACATAGTAGGAGCTTCACCCTTCCTCCCCTCTTGGCAGATTTCATCGTTTATGCCTCTGCTCCTCTTTTCCTTTCAGCAAGCTATCAGAACACAACATTTATTGTATTGTAAATATTTTATAAGCTCCTTTTTTCTACTTGATTTAGAATACCTTAAGAAGAAAGGTGTGTCTTTCTTATCTTTTTTTGTATATCTAACACTTAGCAAATATGCAAAAAACATAAAGTTTTGTTAAATGAATTCATACATCCATGTACTTGGTGGAATAAATGATAGTTAGAAATTCCCACATGTATTTAATTAAATCTTTTTCTCCACTGTTCTCTCTCCTTTTTTTGACCTTCCGTCTTTTCACTTACTGATTCAGCAAATATTTGTTGAACAGTTCTGTGTCTTCCCAACTCCAGGCACTGTGAGGACAGGATGGTGAATGAGCCATAGTCCCATACTCTGCTAACCCTGCAGGAGTCACAGCACAGGTCTGAAAGTCAAGCCAGGGGGGCAGTATGAGCTGTGTCCTATAAGGAGCATCTACAGTGTTCAAAGTGCTCTGAGTTTAGAGGAAGGGGAGATCCCTGGGGTTGCAGTGGCAGCTTCATGGAACATAGGGCCTTCGGATTTATTTTACTGTAGCCTGGGCTCTAAAATTTAACCACACTACTCCCAAGCAATGAGAGGCTAACTATTAGAATGCAGGCAGGAACAAGGAAAAATGACTCCTAGTCATTTGCCAGGCATCACTGTGATCAGGAACAACTTTCCAACCTTCTTGTGGAAATAACAGGCCCATGGCCACTGAGCCTCAGAGAATCTGGAGCTAGACAAAGGTCACTTGGGGCTCAACACACTGCCAGCAACTGCCTTGTCTTGTTTAGTGTCTCATTAATGCCCCATCATAAATGTGGCCTCGCTCGCCTCTGTGTCTGCTTCTCTCTGTATATATCCAACTCTGCTTACTCTCTCAGCTACCAGCTAACCACCCAGTAGAGAGTAATGGATCCAATTTAGTCACTATCAGCCCAACTAGGTGAAACGAGGCAAGGGCACCTCATAGGCTGCATCTTGTGTATGGTTTGTTTTCCCTTGGGTCACGGCCAAGCCTCATACAATCAGCTGCTGTGGGAGTGGGGAAGGAATCATGTGTACACCATGGTACATGTGGAGAAGCTGCCAATGGCCACCTCCCTCGGCAGGGCTCAGGGCAGAGACTCGGTGGGAAGGAGGTTATTGATAGGGCACACACTTGGAATGGCTCACCCAGTCTAGCCTTGAAGCTCCAGCGTGACTTTTATTGGAAGAGACACGGGTGGGGTGCGGGAGGAAGGAGCAGACATTCCAGTGGCAAGAACAGGATGGGCAATGGCACGGAGATAGCCATGCTCAGGGCAAAACCATCCCTCTAGATTATGTAATCTTGGCTTGGCCTCAAGAAAGCCAGGGATCTGGGGAGATTCCAGAAAAACAAGATGATTTATCAGGGGATAAATATTGACCTTTGGCGAAAGAAGAATCACTAATTCAGGAACCAGTAGGTTTATACCTCTGAAAATTAAAAAGCAGAATGCATTAATAGTATGTTGAAAAATGTTTATGGAACTGCTACCTCTACATTTAAAATAAAGATTAGTGCCGCCTGCCTGGGATAGCACAAGGCAGTGCTACCTGGAGGCACAGAGCTTGACCAAAGACCCCTGTTAACAGAACTGATAGTAACTAAAACTTATTCCCAAGGACAGTGGACAGATGCATGTTGTTCCTCGCAAGACCTCATTAAACATCAAACAGAACTAGAAGGGCCCATTAGCAGAATAGAAAGTTCAACAAATGGAGAAGGAAATTGTTTGGTAAGTATTCAGTGACAGTAGATAAAACTGCAGCTAAGAATACATGGAGAGTTGGCTACAGAGAAGAAGAAGCCTAATTTTCAGAGCTCCAGAGGGAGCAAAAACAATGGAAGCTAGAGTTAGAATGGAACAAAGCTTAGAGGTATGTTTATGGAATAATTTACCTCCACTCTCATAAGCAGAATACTGGGTGCTAGCCATTTGCCCTGTGCAAAGAATAATAATAATAAAAAAAGACTCTTTGTCTAATGAATTAAAACAAACTATCTGGGGAAGACATGAACCTTTCCTTTGGGGGGTTGTGTCACATGTGGGCATTTTGTCCCCCAGGACAAAGGCTCCCAGTCCCCATACCTTAAGGAAAGCTGTCAGTCAAGAAGCCCAGCCAAGTACAGAGCATTCCCAGCCAACCCTTCCCCAGCCTCAATCAAAAAAAGTGACTGAACAAACAAAAGCTGCAGCATCATGAAGAAACATTAAGAGAAAATGCCACCAGTAGAATTCAAGAAAATACTGCACCAATAAAATGAGATCAGGGTGCCATTTTGTAAATATCAGAAAACAATAAAGATCTCTTGGAAATTAAAAAATATAATTTTCCCAAAGTAAAAATCAGTAAATAGAATTATTAGAAGATAAAGTCAAGGATTACTTTTAGAATGTAGAACAAAAAGATAAAGAGATGCAAAATATGAGAGAACAGAGACATGATGGTAAATTCAGAAGTTCTACATTCATTTGAGAGGGTTCCTACATGAGAAAACAGTGTCAAGGAGGATGAAAGACACTGACACATGTCTGGATGCATGACCACCACACCTAAATAGAAACTAATAAAACCATGCAGAGGGAGAAAAAAAGGCTCCCTACCAAAAGAAAAAAATGCAGATTGACACCGTATTTCTCATCAGCAACACGGGATGCCAAAATATAATGAAAGAATACCTCAAAGGCTGAGGGCAAAAAAATTTTTAATCTAGAATTTATAACCAGGTCATTGATTAATTAAGTGTGAAAGAAGAAAGGGGAAGTATTTTAATACAAACTAAAAGTTGGAAAGTTTATATTCCACATATCCTCTATTAAAAGTTATTTCAGGATATGTGTCAACAAAATAGGGTTGTAAATAAAGAAAGAAGAAAATATAGGATCCAGGAAATAATGGATGCAACCCAGGAAACCATATAAAAGAAAGTCCTAGGATGATCACTGTGGAACAGGCCTAGCAACCAGTGAAGAATGGATCAGGGAGATTGAGACCTTCAAGAAAGAAGGTTCTAAGAAAGAAAAAGAACAGGAGTGGGAGGAAGAGCTGTGGAAGGGCACCCTATTGCAGAGAGTTTAAAAACACATTAGGAAGGATAAAAGTGCCAAAGCATGGGGGTAAATAAAGCAAGACTCTTTGATACTCCAAGGAAAACAAAACGTTCTCAAGAAACTTACAGTCTAAATACAAAGCAGCTGGTTCAACATAGAACAAGAAAACATTGTCCTTGAAGAAGACTTGAAATGGATTCCTAACATGAGAGACTGAGTAGCAAAAAGAATAAGGCAAAAAGTCATATGTTTCTTCCCTTATCGGAAAATGTAAAGCAATCTGTAATTTCAGGATGGGGTTGAGGGAGGGCAGGTACAAAAAGGCAAAGTCCCAATATGAAATCTGCAAAAACTATGACTTTATTTTAAGCAATTAGATGGAATATAGTAATAATCTATTTGAAGATTTTTCTTTGAGTTGTACAACAGTAAAGACATTGCAACCACAGAAAAAGAAATATAATGATTTCTGACTAAAAGGCAATCTAATTCATACATAATACAATGCAGGCCTTAACAGAGTGTTGGATATTATTCTTTGCCACATTATATTTAATATGTTACCATATTTGTTTTCTCTTTCTCTTTGAAGTAATTTTTTTCTGAACCATTTGAGGGTAGGTTATATATACATACATATGCACATATATGAATATCTCATGTCCTTTACCTTAAATGGTAAAAAAAAAATACTTCAATGTATCTTTCCTAAGAACCGGGACAGCTTTTTATACAACCATAGTAGAGTTATCAAATTCAAGAAATTTAACATTAATATATTTTTATCTAACTAGAGATTATTTTCTAATTTCATCGATTATCTCGATGATGTCCTTTATAGCTGTGGTTCCCCAAACCCCGGGCCATGGCCCGGCACCGGACCACAGCCTGTTAGGAACCAGGTCACACATCACCCCCTGAGCTTCCCCCTCCATCCGTGGAAAAATTGTTTTCCATGAAACTTAGGAACCAGGCCTCACAGCAGGAGGTGAGCAGTGTGTGAGCAAAGCTTCATGAAGCTTCATCTGTATTTACATCTGTGTTTACAGCCACTCCCCATTGCTGGCATCACCGTTAGAGCTCTGCCTCCCTCCCACCCCCACCTGTGAAAAATTTGTCTTCCATGAAACCAGTCCCGGGTGCCAAAAAGGCTGGAGACCACTGGTTTACAATAATTTTTTTTCAGAGAATAATCCAGCCCAGCATCACATACTACATTTAGTTTTCTTGCTTCTTTAGTCTTCTTTAATAAAAAGCAGTTCCTTGGTCTTTATGACATTGATGTTTTTGAAGATTACAGGTCAGTTATTTTATAGAATTTTATAAAAATATATTTTACAGACGTTCTCACCATTTGGGTTTGTTTGATGTTTACTCTCATGATTAGATTCTTGTTATGCATTTTGGGATGGAATGCTATATATTTATTGAACTATCTTTGATTTTTTTGATTTTTTCTGCTATCACAAATCTATTATTGAAAATTATTGTATTTTTCAATCCTGGAAAGTCCATTTGGTTCTTTTTATAGTTTCTTTTTCTCTCTTGAGATTTTCTATTTGTTGAATCTTTGCCACCATATTTTCCTTTAATTCTTTGAACATATTTATAACAACTCTTTGAAGTGTTTATTTGCTAAAATCAACATTCTGGGTACACACAATTCATTTTCTGTTGACTTTTTTTTTCTTAAATATGAGTCACAGTTTCTTATTTTCCTGCATGTCTCATATTTTTTCTTAGAAGTTTGACATTTTAGATAATATATTATGACAACCTTGGATTCTATTTTTGTTTTTGTTTTGTTTTTTTAGCAGGGAAGGGAGGTAACTGTCTGGACCTAAGTTGGAGAATCTCTCTGCCCTGTGGTAAGTAGCCACCAATGCCTCTGCTCACTTGTTTTATTCTTTCCTTGACTTTTTTAAACTTGGCTTTCTAGGGATCATATAGCTTAGTAGATATCCAACTCTTAGCTGGAGGTTGTTCTCTAATACCTTTGTCTCTTAAGGTGCCCATCCTCTACTCCACCGATTTATCTAGGTACAGGTTGGCAAGAGTTCAAAGTTCATCAGTTCTTAAGTCTGCCTTGACTTTCTCTTTCTCTTGAGTTTCCCCTGTGCATGCACATAGTCTCGTGGTCAGTCAGAGATGGTTAGAGGCTTATCTAGACCTTCTATGACTCTAATTTCCAGGATCTCCCTGTTAAGTATCTGACTGATCCATTTGGCCCAATTTTCCCTGAAATCACAACCTTGGATTAGTAGAGTTATAGTTTTTCCCTATTCCTTTTCCACTGAGCTTGCTACTTTTACTGACAACACCCTGGGTTTTTGCACTCTTCCCCATATGGAGTCCACTGCTCTTGGCAGCAAAGCCACTGTTTTTCCTGACCAGTTCTGCAATGGTGAAGTTACAATTCTTGCCAACAGATTTGTAGGAGGAGGGGTCAGGATTTGTAGTAGGGTTGGGGGGAGGAGATGATAGCAGCCCTAGCAAGTAGTTTGCAGACTCTGATGTTCTTACCCAAAGCTCTAGCAGTTTTTCATAAATACATGCTTCTCCATTTTTTTGTCAGCCTCTAGTTGATTTCATATTCCTACAACAATTTTCATCAAGTTTCTACTTATTTTGGGGGTAAAGAATATGCCAACTCATTGATGCCACCATAGGTAGATGTTCTACTTTCCCTCTGATATATTTGGAGTTTGTATACGCCTATTTTTATCATTTACTATGGCTATCTAGTTGCCTCACATTATTTATTAAAATATCTATCTTTTCCTTAGTAATTTGTGATGCCACCTTTATCATATACCAAATTTTTATTGGATACATGTATTTGGTTTGTTTCTCAACTTTCTATTTTATTCCATTAGTTTGTCTATTTGTGTGTCTACTGTATTGTTTTAATTATAGAGGCTTAGTGTGTTTTAATATCACCTAAGACTTGTTTTTCTGTTTACCCACCTCCTCCCACCTGTACAACATAGCTTTTTCTTTTCACTGTTTCATAGCTATTTTCCCATATGAACTTTCATTATCATCTGGTCATAATTATCTATAGCAAAAAAGAAAAAGTATGTTATCAGTTTTATTGAGATTACATTAGATTTATAAGTTAAATTAACCAACATATTGAAATATTCCATCCAAGAAAAAGGGATGTGCTTCTACTTGTCCAAGTCTGTGTTGTGTCTCTCACAGATGTGTTTTTTGGTTTTCTTCATATAGGATTCACATACTGCTTCTTAAATTTATTCCAAAATAGTTTATCTTTTTGTTATTGTCTTTCTTAATCATATTTAAAATTCTAACACATTGATCTTCAGCCTCAAACTGAAAGAGTTTGACAAAGTATCATTTCTGTAAGCCAACATTCAGAATGTTATTAGAACATTTTTCTTTCCCCATTGGTTCACATTGCACAGGTAAACATGTAGCTGTAAAAGGCAAATGTAACTTGCTTAAAGTTCAATCATAAGCTACTTGCTTTTGGTGAATGGAAGCATTTGGCACAAAAAGACCTTCAGCCTCACATCAGAACTCAGGGATGGTGGGATAAAAAGAACATGGATGTTGGAGTTAACTAGACCTGGATTCAAATCCTGACTCTTCCTCTTCTTTAGCACATGACCTTGAATAAGCTATAACCTCTCTGAGCCTCATTTTCTCCACCTATAAAATGGAGATGATGATACCTACTTCTAAAGGATATTGTGAACATGAAAAGAGATAACCTATATAAAATGACCACCACGCAAAGTTGTCACCACCCCACCCTTCTCATGATATAATCTCTAATTCTTGGACTCTGAGCTTTTACTTTTATGTATTAATATTTCAGAGTCTGTCACTTATCCTCACAGCTATAAGTGCTGGATCTCTTGCTGAAGCCTTATCAATAAATTGGTGGGAGAAGTATTGATGGGTAAGCAATGAAGCACAGTAAATTTTCTATTCTTTTATATAAGGAATTATGCAAAAAGTGGAATGTGCTTATATTTTGGGCTTCTTGGTAATCATCTAAGCCCCACTTCAGGATTATTTCATGGGCAATGAAATTCAGATTCTAAGGCTCATGATCTCCTCTGCCTTTTCAAGCTCTACAACCCCAGGGAAAGGAAGAAATTCCATCAAATTGCCGACAGTGTTTCAAGGTCTCCTTCAGCCCCAGGATTTATTTGCAACTCACCATCCACTCACTATCTCATCCAGCAGGCTCTGTTCTATCTTGTCTCTATTTTCTCTCTGTAAAGCTGAACTAATCACCCTTAATGCCAGGTAAGGTGCTTTGAGATTCTAAAATGAAAGGATTTGTGCCAATAAATATGGAGTTTAGGACTGGTCATGGTATGGGTCTCCAAACTCTCCATTCAGCACTGAACTGCTCCCTTTCAAAGTAAATGTACCTAATGGGGACCTGGGGGTATATTGCCTTTAAGGACACCAAATGTCCTATTTTCAGAAAACAGCCTGTTCATTTCTGAGGTAGCTCTTGGCTGCTGCTCCAGATTTTCTGAACCAAATAAAACCTCTCAGAGCAGCTGGGAGATGCAGGTGCTCCCAGCTCCTCCAGATTCACACCTGGAGTGAGAACATTCCTGTTCCATTCTTTGTGGGGTTAGGGGGACACCTCCCCACTCAGCTGCTACACCAGCTGACCCCTGCCCTGAGCCATTCACCTGTGACCCCACAACCTTCCACCTGGCAGTGCAGGGAGGGTGGTTTCCTGTCAATGGTGGCCTTTGTGTCCTTTTTTGGGCAGTGGAATCCTCTTTTCATATTCAATTTTCTTCTGAAATCAGACTATATGACAAACAGGAGTAAAGCAGTTCTAGACACAGTGGGGTTGAGGCTGCAGGACCCTGTTGATTCACCCTGAAACCCCTCTACCACCATGCACTCATATGCCAGGACCAAGTCACATTCCCAGAGCCCTGGGTCTCCTTGCAATATAATCTGAAACTAATGCGAGGTAAAAAAAGAACACATTTAGCTCAATAAATGAGGTTTAAAAAGAAAAAAAAAGGAGATTGTAGCACTAGATGACATTCCTAACTAAAACTAATGATGAAAAGCAGCATTTGAACTTCGGAGACCAACGCACAAGCTCAGAAGTCAGTACGCTTAGGTAACACCACCCTCTGCCCTTGATTCTCAGTGTGACCTTGGGAAGGTTACATAAGTTCTCTGGGCTTCAGTTACTTCTTCAGGTGAGGGTTAATGATATTGACTCCTTCCCTTAGGTCTTTCCCAAGCAGTCATCAGCAAAGATCTTTCTTCCTCCAATAATATTATAAAAGAAATATTGGGAACTGATAACAAAATATCTTTGCTACATAAAGCTCATATTTTACAATATGTTGTGTGAGCCAAAATGTAATCCCAATTATAACTATATTTGAAATAATTATTTACTCACACATGATCATTCTCCCTTATTAAAATCTAAATTTGCAATTGATTACAGCTTCTATATTTTATAACTTTCTATATAATGCATTTCTTCCTATTTCTTCACAATATATCTCCACTAAAACTTGTTCAAGGTAAGTCTTGACATTTTTAGGACATGATTTTTAAGTGGTATCTGTGCGCAAATTACACTAGCACATCCAAATTAAATTGTTTTTACTTTAATGCATAATGTCAAACAGATAAATACCTAATTTGTATTCCTGGGAATAGAGAGAATGGTATTAAAATAACATAATACCATGCGTAAAATCTGAAATTCAGGGAAAAATTGGAATTTACATTGGGGTTTTGCCTCATAAAACATTTTCATCTTAAAGCTGGTCTTGAGGCTTCCGGATCAAAAAAATAGGTCAGCACATTCCACACAGGAAGAGAAGACAGCCTGTCGGCGAAGATGGAGAGAGACAAGGAGAGAAAACCAGCCCCATCCTATAAAGCTCTCCGTCTTACCCTTGTGTCTTCCACTATCACTGTCCCCACCCTGCTTCATTCCAGCTTGACTCTGTAATTATGCTATTCATTTTTATAACTGTTTCCAATGTACAAAACACTTTCACACCCATCTCATGTCATTTCTTCCTTATGATAATCCCAGGACAAATGTGGAGCAGCACTCTTCCTACCCTCTCCTCAGGGGAAGAAACTGGCTCTGCGGGGTCACTGGCCACCCAAGCTGCCTGGCCAAACAGGGTTCCTGCTCCTCCTGCTCCTCTGTCCCATCTGCCCAACACTGATGTCACAGGTGCCCACATCTGGGCCCCGCTGCCTTTAGGGTCTCTCTGTGGACCTTCCCAGGAGCAGAGAAGACCTGTGAGGGGGTCAGGGCAGCTGCTCCCTCAGGAAGAGTGCAGACTGCAGCCATCATACCTCCATACCTTCTGGTTCTAGTCTTGGCCCTGCCTGACTCATTCAGCAACCTCAGACACTTGGCTCATCCTGTCTAGGCCTCAGTCCCCCCACCTGCCAGGCATACTAGGGAACTCAACATGCATGACATGATACATACTAGAATGGTTTCCAAAGTAATGGTTTCATTTTGCTGTTCCCATGGGGCCCTGAAGATGCCCTCTTTTGAGGCCTATGTCTGGGTGGTCATCATCCTTCAGAGTCACCGCAGAGCCCTGGGGCCTGCCAGTCACAGGACCTGGGGGAGAGGAAGTGCAGTGTTGCTGCTCTGACCTTCCTTAGGGATCTGCCAAGGATGCTGCTCCGAAGGGAGGGGCTCTTCCTGCCCCATCAGTCCAGCCCTCCCAGGAGCTCCCCAGTAATATCATAGGCCCTGCCTTAGCAAGGAGCCATCAGTGGCTTGATGAGAACTAAAGCCACAGCTCTGGCAGTCAGTGAGTCAGCCCTGTGCTCACCCCTATAGAGCCTGCCTGGCAGCCTAGACTTGGGAGCCAGTCGGTGGGTGGGGGGTGCAGAGCCCACAGCTCCCAGCAGCAACTGCTTCTCTAGCCCCTGCCCTGACCTGGGGGCTGCCCCCTCCCTCCTAACACCCCCAGGACAGAGTCCCCAGTGCTCCAGGCTCATTAAATGTTTATCTGCTTGAAGCTTCAAGCTGGGATTAGGCAGGTCCTGGCTTGAGAAATCTGCAATGCTAATCAGAGGCAGGCCAAGGGGGTGACTCTGGGACCTTGGCCTCAGGTAGCTCTGGTTAAGGAGGCCCTGAGTGGAGGGGGCCAGTGGAGAGAGGAACCCTATGCTTGGTTTAACGTGTTACACACATGGTTTTTAGACATGTCTCTGAGCCCTTTACAGCCACAGGGCTGTGCATGTTTACTAGACACCCCAGGTGAGAGAGGCAACTACCGTGAGGCCCCCTGCATTGTCACAGTGGCTCTCAGGGAACAAGTCCAGAGATGCAGGAGGCATCCACATCTAGGCCTGGCCAGAGAGCTGTGTCCCAGGCAATGTGGCTGGTCTGTTGCAGGAGCCCTAGCCTCTGGAAGATTCTCCTTGTCATCTAAAGTATTCTGGTGGGTGACAATCCTGCCAGTAAGAGCTTGCTTTGATTGGTACCAGGCACTGATCTGCCAAACCATTTGCTTACAGGATTCTGTTTAATCTTCACCATGGTTGTGTGAGGTAGGCACATTGAGGAAACTGAGGCTCAGCCACGCAAATCAACACAGCCCATAAGTGGCAGCAAAGCTATACAGGGTCTGGAGTCTGACCACAGAGTCTATACTTCTAACCAACGTGCTGTTCGGGACTGCCTCCCAGGCAGGAACAGGCTGCACTAAATGACATCTGGGGACTCATTTAAAAAGAAAGATAAAACATCTGTCTTTTGAGCACCTACTCTGTGCTAGACATTTTATATTCATTACCTCATAACCTTCATGACTGTCCTGTGCAGTAAATATGCTTATCTCCAGTTTACAGATGAGAAAACTGAGACATGGGATGATAAATGACTCGCTCGTGCTATCAAACTGGGATCCAAGCCCAGGTCTTTCTGATTCCAGTGCCCACGCTCTTCCCACCAGGCTGATCTGAGGATATTTATTTGCAATTCTCATTCTGCTTTGGGGGCTCCTATAGTTTCCTGGAAAAACCACTGAAAGGAGAAGAAACCTCTGGGAATGCCACAAGACCAAAGGGGAAAGGAGTCATGAGTTCAGTCTGGGCAGTGACATTTCAGAGAAGTTTCTAGAAATCCCCAAATCCTGGGAGATACTGACCCCTCCTTTTAAGAGTGTCGGTTTCAGAGTCATTAACCCAGAGTGTCTGAGATATCAAGTCACATCATTTTTAAAAGTCCTCCAGGAAACACCACCAGACCAAGAGTGAGAAGAGATTTGCTTAGATTCTCCTCCTAATTCTCTGAGTGGCATCAGGTAAGTCAATTATCTCCTCAGGGCCTCGGTTTCCTCCTCAAGCCTCTTCCCCTTCTGTTCTCTGAGGCTGCAGCCAAACTTATCTCAGCCTATGAGAGTGGTTCCCAGTGGAAGTGTCTGGACACTCTCATTGTGAAGTATATTGCAAATAGTTTGTTACTTATATGAGATGTGCCAAAGCAGAGGCCATTCACGTCACATCACTCTCACTCATGACAAATGGGCAGCAGAGAAAGGAGTGGAATGTCAACTAGCACCAGGAATGACACGAGTGCCAATTAGTGGTGACCTGCAGTGGATGTAGGTGAAGGGTCAGAACACTGCAGAGCTGAAGCATTGGGAAGGTGGCACAGAGGGATTGCCATTTGTGCTGGGTCTGGAAGGACAAGGAGGAGTTTTCCAGAGAAGAAGGGCCCCAAGACAGGACACATTAGACCCACAAGGTCTTCACTATTGTGTTCAGCCCAAGATGATTGAGCCGCTCCTACATTGTCCTTAAGGGAGGTCTCTGAGTCCATGTTCTCCTTGCCAGGGTTCACAATCCACAGTGAAACAAGCAGGCTGCCTCCAACCTCCTGATAACCGAGGAGGATGAGGTCTGGAGTTGCAGTTTCTAGGACTACTGGAACAGAGGACATTCTCCTTCCTTCAGCAACTCCTTCCAGAGTCCAAGATGCTGTCCTGCTATGCCTTGCTCCCTGCCCAGACCTGCCCAGCCTTGTCCAGTCCTGCCCAGCCCTGCTCGACCTGGCCCTCGCAGCCCTGCCCAGTTTGGCCCTGGTCTGCCCAGTCCTGCTGAGTCCTGCCCTGTTCTGATGACTTCTGCCCAGTCCAAGCATCTCTGCCCAGTCCTGCCCTGCCTTGTTCTGCCTCGTATTGTCCACTCCTGCCCAACTCTGCTTTGCCCAGCCAAGCCTAGCTCAATCCAGCTCATGGTCTGCTCCATCCTGCTCAGCCAGCCCTGCCTGTCCATCGTGGCCTGGCCTAGCCCTGCCCTGCCATGGGCTGGTTGAGGGCCCTCTTCTCTGCTTCCAAGGGCTCAAAGGAAGCTCCTTCTCTAAGTCACCCTACTCCCTCTCCAAGGCTATATTTGGGGACATTATAAGAAACAGCTCTATGAAACTACTACTACAACTATTGTAAGAAAATTATCAAGGTCATTGTTACTATATGGGTTTTCCTTATGGAAATCCTTGGGAGAAGTTTCTCTCTGGGCTCTGTAATAGAAATTGTGCTGCTTTTAATCAACAGTTTGTTTTTTACCACAGGGCATAGTGACGTAGTGATACTGTGTTTCCCTGAAAATAAGACCTACCCATAAAATAAGCCCTAGCAGGATTTCTAAGCATTTGTGCAATATAAGCCCTGCCCCGAAAATAAGACCTAGTGATGGGCATGGCAGCATATCTGCACAACCCATGCATTTCGTCTCGGAGTGGTAAAGAAGACGAGCAGCCCTTCTCATCTACCCCATGAGAGCTCTATTGCTCGACATGAGAGATTGGGGCCAATGGTTCTAAAGGAAATAGAGTCGCAAGAAATTCAGGATGGAGTTCGGGGTTTGGATAGTTATGATGATGTTCCAGAAGAAGACAACTTAACGATATTTGAATAAATGTAGATTGTTTTACCATACTTAAAAAAAAAAAAACCACCCCCTGAAAATAAGCCCTAGGGTGTCTTCCTGAGGAAAAATAATTATAAGACCCTGTCTTATTTTTGGGGAAACACAATAGTTCTCACTGCAAAGCCTTGCAAGAAAAGCCAGGAGCCAAATAAATGACCTATCTTGACAAGTGCATAGGTTTTCACAGTGTGCATTTTTGCATTAACCTTTTTCCATCTTACAAGGATGAACTTTTTTCTCTTTACTTTTTTTTTTCTCATGGTTAATTTATTTTTTCTTGTAAACTAGCCTAAATTCTTCTTTGAAGGAAGTTAGGCATGAATAATAAGGAACATTTATTAAACTCACACTTGGCAATGTTATATGGATGCGCTACTCGTTCACACATCTGGACTAGGCTGTGAAAAAGCTCCCCCAACACCTGTGGTGTTCCATTCCTCACTCCGTCGCTGTGTAGGGAAGCCTTCACTCCGCAGACCGTGAGTATGCCCATGCGGGAGAACCACCTTACTAGTGCCTACAAACTGGCTGTACTTTCTTTGGGGACTTTAAGAGAATCAGGCTTGAAAAAAAGATCACAAAAGATGAAATGATTGACAGCTTTAGGTTTCATGGGTGCACAGCTCACAAAGGAGTAATTATTACCAAATAATTAATTATCTCAAGACAGAGAGAAGGAGGAGCTGAGGGTACACAAGAGAAAAAAACACCAAGTGCACATCGAGTTGCAGGCAATGGATAAAATGTGCACCTCAATGTCATCTTCATCATCATCCAAAAGGACTGGAATTTATGGGGGAACCACTATGGGGAGAGTCTGATCACACCAAGGGGAGAAAAGGTAATTTTTTACCTTCAAAGAACTCACATTCGTGTTAGGGAAAGAAGTCGGAGAGAGAAAAAAATACACTACAAAGTTGTTTGTGACGAGAGTCTAGTTGGCGATAGGGGACCACAGGAAAGGCCTTTCATGGAGGAGGTTTCAGCAGCTTCACCCGACTCTAGTGCCAAGGATGGAGAATGTGCAGACACCAGAGCGAGAGGCTGCTGTCCTGGACCCCGACAGCAATCCAGGAGCCCAGGGTGGGGTGGGGACCGAGGGGCAGAAAGGAAGTGATGAATGCCACCCAACCAGGGACAAAAGAGGAGGGAGTTGCATCATTTAATCTACAGATTTGCCTGTGAGAGAAAGAGAGGGAAGGACACACAGGCTCATCTCCTCCTCCATCAGCCAGAAGCCATAACATTATGATGCCTCACTTGGTCTCAGCTCCCCTGTGCTTCTCAGGGTGTGAGCACTTCACAGCAGGTTTCTCTGGAGGTCTAACTCAGGGGTCCTCAAACGTTTTATTTTATTTTTTGTATTTTTTTAATTTCAGCATATTATGGGGGTACAAATATTACAGTTATGTATATTGCCCATGCCCCCCTCCCCCCTCAAACGTTTTAAACGGGGCCAGTTCACTGTCCCTCAGACCGTTGGAGGGCCGTTGGAGAGTGCGGCGGGCGCACATTCCACACATGCCCATTGTGGGCCTGGGATGAGTCAGCTGCTAAGCAGGACAGGCAGTGGCGGCAAAAACACCTGGCAGGCTGGATAAATGTCCTCGATGGGCCTCATGTGGCCCGCGGGCCATAGTTTGAGGATGCCTGGACTTGTACACATCCTTTGTGACATGCAATATGGACCCAAAATCAAGTCTTTGTGTCTTCACAAAACCACATATATTGTATTTTATGGGTGATCTAAGGAACTTCCAAGGGTCACTGTGACTCTATAATTTTCCACCTATTCCACGTCAGACTTTTGAGCCCCACCCCCAAGTAAGATGCAGCTCAGTAAAAATGCTTAATAGGTGATTGATACAATTTTTCTGAGTGAATGAATGGCTGGTCAAAGAGGAGAAGGCAGGGGTGGTCATAGGCCTCAGGATGGGAACTGGGGTGATTAGAAGAGTCTCTGGAAGAATCACAGAAGCCCAGAGTTGTAGTTGGTTTTGCAGAAATGTCAGCAGGTCTCACTCTTTGTGGCCTTCATGTCATGACACATGTCACTTCTTCAGCCTGAAGCATCCATCCTCTTTCTCCACCTGAACTACTTCCACTCATCCTTCAGGACTCAGCCCAAACATTATATCCCTAGTCAAGTCTTTTCTGAACCCACAGAGCTTTAGTTACTGGGTTCCCTTAGCACATTGCACATGTTTCTATAATAGAACTCAGTAATAGTGCTTTATGATCATTTATTGCAGTGTGTTCAGCCTCTACTGGTCTAGGAACTCATTAGGAGCCACATCGTATTTGTTGCTTATTATTAATTTCCCAAAACAGAGCCCAGAACAGAATATAAATTGAGTAAGTTTAGTTAGAGACAAACTGAGATTGGTAAAACACCCATCGGAGTAGATTAAATTATTGGTCCTAATTTTTCATCACCACAACCCCTGTGGTAGTGCCCTTGCACAATAGCCTCAGGGAAAGGAAAGCATACTTCTCTAACACTTGGTCTTGATCTCATCCAGCAGTGTTCAAAGTGCGGAATGCAAACATCTGGAAGAGGAGGCTGGTGGTTCCTAAGATAATGTTTAAGGAGGCTGTGTGGTCAAAACTCTTTTCATAATAATACTAAGACATTATTTGTTCTTTTCACTGAGTTGACATTTTCACTGTGCAGAAGCAACTTTAGATAAAACCACTGGCACCTTAGCTGAAACCACGACTGTGCCCCAAAACTATATCAGAAGTCACTGCACTCTTTACCAACATTCACTCATGGTAAAGGAAAATCCCAGTTTCTCTACAAATTTCCTTGATGAAGGATAAACAGGATGAATTTCATTAAATCTTGTTGTCTGAGTAAACATCTTTTTACTTGTTATATCTTTAGTCTGTGTGGGGACATGGGAAATAAGCACAGAGCACTTGGGCGACACCTCCGAGTACTGTGATCACTACAAGGAAAAGCACTTCTTTTGTCAAGCTGCAAGCTGCCCCAACTACATTGTCCATAGAACATCATCTTTCCTTGAAAGGATGACTTATACACCAAGGTTATTCAGACTCGTGTAATTGGCATACACCTTCAAAAACAGAGACTGTCACTTCTAGGAAAACACCTGACAATATTTGTAGCCAATGATATGATTTGAGCTTTCAAACCAAAATTAGAATTTTGTAAAGCATGTTGTGTCAGTGTCTTAAAAAGTCTGACTCCTTTCCTGATGTTTGCCAGGCCCACCTGTGTTCCTCTGCTCCACACTGGGCAGCTGATAAGGAAGCCCAGGTGTTCTCTCCCTTGGTGCCAGCAGAGACATTCAAACCACACAAAAATCCTGGCCATGCACAGAAACACTCATTTTGCCTCTGCCCCCAAACCACAGTAAACACCAAAGCCACTTATTTCTTGCTTCACTCAAGTTATTTCAGACCACCTTCACTGCCCGCCCTGCTCTCTCCAGAAAGTCTCAATATATAATAGTGTATTTTTTCATACCCTCTTGATGCATGTGACACATCAGTCTTGACAGCTTTGCCAATTTAGGGTGAGGGATTGATCCCATCACCTGTGGGCAACCACAAGACAATAGGCACCATGAGCAGGATGGTCTAGGCGATGACCACCACCACCTGTTAACGGGCACCTGGGGGCCTTTCTTCTCTTGCTTTTTGCTTGCTAGCAGCTCTGCTGCCTGTTGGCACGCACGCACGTGGAGCTGCTGTTTGCTGGCCAGCACACTCTTTGAGATGTGCTAGTTTGTGCTGCTTTTGCCAAGTCCTACTGAGATTCTGTTATAGATTTAACTGCCCTAAATCGGAAGCTTCGATAACTGGCATTTAGGGACGCGAGTCCCTAAATAGGATCGGTGCCCTCCTTAAAGTTGCCCTGGGTAGTATGTCATGGCCCAGATGGAGACATGTGATTCAGATTGAATCTCTCTTGATTCCAGCATAAACCAAGACTGACTCTAGGCTCAGGGAACAACCTTTGCCCTCTGACTATTGTTTGTGTGTACCAACTGGGTGTTGACCCTGTTCTACAGAGCTCTCAGGGAAAAACTGGTACAGAGCAATGTCACTTAGGTAAGGAAGAACAACTAATATGCAGTGCATTGAGGTACAAAGCCCAAGGGGCCCTGGCTCACCAGGACTCTGTGAGGCATCAAATGCCTGTGCTGTTGTTGCTGCTTTCCTTCTGTCACAAGAAAAGATCCTGTGTCCTCAGCATTATAGAGGAAGAAATCCCTGCTTCCCCAAGGCACAGACCCTAATGAAAAGTAGACTAGAGTGTTTTACCCCAGTTCCCTCAAAGGGCCAGAGTAAGCTATAAATTTATTGGAAAATTGAGAAAGTGATCACCAAGGACTCCAGGTACCACCACCCATCAGCACACTGAGTGGGCACTCCAGCTCCACTAGAAGCAGGGGTCCCAAAGGCTTCACAACAGGGGATATTGTGGGCTGGGTATATACGGGGTCAAATTCCTGACCCTGACCACATGGACTGGGATTCACTGGAGAAGCCTTAAAAATAGGACAGGGAAGGACCTTCCCTGAAACTACTCGAAAAACATTTATTCAAGTAGAAGCAGCAGAAATGGAAACAGAGATCTATGATTTGAGCTGATTGAAAATTTACTGAAAGAATTTATTCAACAGGAAGATGAACAGGGAACCAATTGCCTTTTGTGTCTCTATAACACTAGTTGGGAATTAACATTAACATCTGCTGAGATGAGCCAATTGGTAGGCCTATTTTGTGATCCCAAAATTAATAATTTATTTAAAAAAGAATTTAATCTATCAAAATGGGCCCATAATGCATGCCTTCTGCAACATTTGAGAGCTCATCTTCCTGTCTTCCCTCTCAGCCACTGGATGTTCATGACACAGAAAATAGCCCATCCCATGGCTACCGCTGCAAATGCTCATGCACATGTTCACGCCTTCATTAGTTGGAAACCCTGGGAGGAAGGATAACAGCTATTGAGAAAAATTAGTGTGGTGTGATGGGTTTGTTATTATTTTGCTGAATAACCCAATGAATCAGAGGCCCTTACTAGCCCCAAGCAAGGCCTTTTGATGCTGATACAAGGCAATTATTTTTAATAAGGGCACTCTCAAATTATCAGGCAGTCTTATGTCCCCTTATTAGCCAGGTTGCAAGTATTAAGGAAGCATTTCACGGCCCAGAGTTATTAGTTTCCCATGAAGAACAAGATAAAACCCAACTCAATGTTTGCCTATCAATGATAATCATGAGAATAAGAGTTATGAAGGAGGCAGTAGTACGTACTTGTAAGGGAAACCAGGCAATCGACTTCCACAAAACCAAAATTCCATCGAAAAACCTGGTATTGAAACTCTAAAATCTGGGTTTCCCAAATCATTTGATCTTGAATACTGAACAACTCTTGAAGAATTACATGCTTTATTATAGCAGTCTATGGGGAAGCTACAGCCCCCAACGCCAGGCCACATCAGACATACAGCAAGGTGGGTCCAGGTCTCCATGACTCCCCATGTCTCTGCCACCCTGGGGACCCATTACCCACTATCCTGATTTTAGGCAATAGCAACCACCACAAGCCTGCTAGGGACTCAGCATCTCCCCTGGGTACCAGCCACCACCTGGGGACAATTGCCCCTATACCTCTCTGGTAATTCATTGGTCTCCTTAAAATTGACAAATTGTCATGGCCTTAATCAATACCAGGCTCAAGTTACAGCTAAACTTGGGATCCCATGAAATTTAAACAGGGTACCCCTACACTCTTAGGGAAATATAAGACACAAAATACAGGGCAAATATGTGTGTCTCACCTTAACCATCAGAACTATTACCTTATCTAAATTCCACATGGTCATAGCACTTACTGCCATAAAATATCCTATACGTAGCATGGATGCCCTGATCCAATGAGTAATAAAATGGAATAAAATTAAGTCTTGAACACTTACAGTAGGTTCACAAAATGAAGTCCCATAGACCTTATACACACCCCCTTCCAGCTGGTTAAAATAGTTAATACAGCCCAACATACTTTGAAACACAAGAATTAAGAACCATTATATAAGACTTACTGAAGGAATGGTCATTGTTCCTATAGTCTCCCTCTTTAATAGCCCAATTGGCCCATGTTCAAACCTGGTGGAAACAGATGATGCCTAAGAGTGATTGACCACAACCTTAAAACCATGGCACCACCAGTAAGGTCACCACACCTAAAATCATCGACATTACTGACCATCCATTAGCAACTAGAAAGTATTTTGTTGTTACAGATTTGGCTGATATGTCCTCTTCTGTGCCTACTTTGGCATACTTTTGGCCACAATTTTCCCTCACCTTTGAAGGAAGGTGATATACCTTCGCTTCCCCCCATGGGGTGTTTCAATAGCCCTGCTGACACTCTTAGTCTTCGCAGGCAAGAACTTAAGCACATATTACACAATTTTCTCTAGGAACACAGTATGACATCACAGTGATGACATCCTTCTATGCAGATATTTAAAGAACACTCTCACACAGAATACACAAATGTTTGTCACAGAAATTTTCCAACTTGGACTGAGCCATTGTGCCCCATGAGATTCAAGATTTCACTACTTCGGTAAAGTTTCTGGGCATTATTTGGTCAGGCAAGGAATGACTCACCACCCAAGGCAGGAAAGAATCAACTCTTCATCTTACTGGCACCCACTGCTTTAAAGCAGGCCCAACACTTACTGGTTCTTTTTGGGTTATGGAGACAACATATTTCCCAATCACAACTTTTACCTAAGCCCATTTATACTGTTACTCACAAATCAGCTGACTTTTGTTGCCCCCTGCAACAAAAGGCTCTATAATCTGTCAGATGCAACAGGCAATCTCATTAATTCCCCCTACACACACACACACACACACACACACACACATATACACACATGACTCCTTCTATATGGAGGTATCAGCAACCTCCTCTCAAGCCTCCTGAAGTCTCTGGACCACTTGTGATGGCCAAAAATCACTCATGGGCTTCAGTACATGGAACTCCTCAGCTCCGTACTACACACAATTACAGCAGCAACTCTGGCTGCATTTGGGGGTCCTCTGGAGATGTATGGGAGCTTTCATAGGTCCTGAGCCCAGGCTTTAGCCAGCTTTACCAGACCAGTTTTTACTCAGCTGCCACTACACGTTGGGTCATGGTGGCAGCATCACAGGGTCAGCATGGCCACAGAGGCCTCCTTACTGGAAATGGAAATGGTACTTACAGCACAGAGCCAAGCCTGGCCCTCCGGCATATCCTGCCTACAGGAAGAAAGGGCTTCCCTGTACCCAGTCTTCTACAAGATGCAATGGTACCAGAGTAGGTCACCCTTACCCATACCTGTTGGCCACTGGGAGCCCCTTGCCATTCAAGGAAATCTGTATACTTTATGGATGGTAGTGGCACCATCACACATGATAGTGCCCACTGGAGAGCTGCTGTTTTCCATGTCCTAGCTTGTACATACCCAACATCCAGGGTAGGACCCAAGGCCAGCGCCACTGGCCAAACCCCAGTAGTTCTCTCAGCAATAGAGGATGCCCTGGCCAACAGCCAGTCCCATCTACCTATTTTTACTGAATATTGGACCATTGCTAATGATTGGTTGTCTGGTACGATGAACAACAACAATTCCTTATCCAAGACTTTACCCTTGGGGAGAAATTCCTTGCCTCGTGGATATCTGAAATATGAATCAAGGTCATACATGTCTCTGTACCTGTTAAAGTCACATTATAAGGCATCACCAAAACATTCATCACCTACTGTGTTCCAGGCATTATTGATAGTTACCAAGGCACTATTTTCACTTCTTAAAATACATAATGCTTTTCATATACTAATTCATTTATTCTTTAGTTACCCATTGAGCACTTTGTACAAACCAGGCACTAGGTTTGGTTCTGGGAACACAACAATGAATAAGGCAGACATGGCCTTTGCCTGCCTTGAGTTCATTTTATTACCTAAGCATAAAAAAATAACCATTTTGTTGTAGTAGATATGGTCAGAAAACATCTGAAACAATGATATCCCCATTTAAAAGCTACACTGTTAAGTGAGGGTCTCTCTAGAGAGGGGGGACAAGAATAATGAGGCATCTGGGAACTGTGTCATCCAGGAACCTGTGTGAGGGTGTAAGCCACATTTCTCCCAGAGAAGGGAGCTCTGAAGGGAGACATGACAGCTGCTGTGTCATGTGGAAAGATACCACAACAGGGAAGTATGGGCTTCTCCCTTGATATTCCAGAGGCAAGAGTAAGCAGTCAGGGAAGATGGCAGGAAAGGAGATTTTATTTCAATTCTGAAGAAAGAATTTCCCAACCACTGGAACTTTTTAGCAATGGAATGAACTCCCTCTGAGATACCAAATTCTCTTCGCCCAGTGAAGAAATGTGATCAATGGAACTTCGTATTGCTTGGGGCCAGGTTATGAGGCAGTTACAACACTGCAAAATTTCAATAGCATGATATGACAGAAGTTTAATTTCTCACTCGCACTACACATCCAGTGAGGGGAAGCAGGGGTCTCTGCTCTCTGTGTTCATGCAGCAAGCTGGTGATGTCCACAGGAGCATCCACGACCACCCACAAAAGTTGGGAGGGAAAGGTCTTCTTTAAGACTCTGTCAGTAAGTGGCTTGATCCTTCCTCTTGGTATTTCACTGAGGAGAGCACGTCACACAACACAACTACTTATAAGAGTTGTGCTCAGGAACACATGGGGAATAGCACTAATGACCATCATAAACTTCAGTCTCTTGCTTCTACTTGTCCTACTTTGCAGGATGATTGAGAGGGTAAAATTATGCACATGGAAGTTCTTCATAAATGATCAAGTGAGATGGAAAGGAATGGATGTGATAAGTTCTGCACTGTGTTCACTGCTCTCTCCTTAGTACCTAGCACCCTGCCTGGAACACAGTAGAAGGTCAATAAATGTCTGCTAAAAGGCCACATGAATTAGCAAGCATTTTTAGTTGATCTAATTTCTTATTGGGGAAATTTGAGTCTAGATGTACTTAGGGAAAGGTGGCTAGTCCACTATCATTTACTAGTAGAAAAACAGACTCTTGTGTTTAGATGGAATAAAAATTAAATAATCTCAAAAGTCCTTTTTAACAACAATAAAAAGATGCTAACTGCACAGTTTTTCCCTGGAGACATAAAAATACAGTGATTGTCCTGAAATAAGGGCCCTGGTTTCATGGTTTATGACAGAGTTTTTATTCTTCCAAATGAACCCCTCCCCCACCCACTCTTTACTTCATTGCTTTGTTTTATTACCTTGATAGCATGAAACACTTCCTGAACTTTATCTGCTGTGTCCCCATCTAGTGCAGTAGCAGGATGAGCAGGCACATTGTTTTGCTGTCACTGGAATCCCAGTGTCAACAGAGTGCTGAACACGCAGACAATGTCCTGTATTTGTTGAATGGGTACCGTTTAGCACAATAAGAAATGAGAAACTGGAAGATTAGAAAAGCCAGGGCTTCCAACCTAGAGAAGTATACAGTGTGAGAACTTACCCAAGCCTTCTGGACTAAGAAATGGAACCTCCAACTCCAAACACCAAAAAATGTCCCGAGAAAGGAAGCTTTACTCCCAAGCATGGCCATCTCACCTGCCAAAGAGAAAGAAGAACCTCATTGGTAAACAAAGCCCCTTAGGGGAAAGAACCTTGGCCCTCACAATAATAGTTTTCTGCCGAGGTGGCATTTTTCCCAACACATTATGCAAAAGCCAGTTGGAGAAGATGCTGAGGACTGTTATTTCCTAATTTGATTCTGCCATTTCCAGTAATGGAAAGCTGTACTCCAGCCATCCATCTTCATAAGTGACAGATGCATTT
This sequence comes from Cheirogaleus medius, assembly GCA_008086735.1. NCBI lineage: Eukaryota > Metazoa > Chordata > Mammalia > Primates > Cheirogaleidae > Cheirogaleus > Cheirogaleus medius. The sequence goes on along the minus strand of VBSM01002608.1, from coordinate 152,383,786 downwards.
CATTAAAACTTCCTTAAATAATTTCTTGTGGTTTTAGAAGAAGGGAAAAACAAGAAAGAGTGCTGTTTTGTGCTCTCTTGCATGTCAACATTTTGAGAGCCATTAAACAAAGCGAGAGCTCGTCTTAAATTGAGAATTTAGTGGTCAACTGACGCCAACCCAAGCGTGTTTCTCAAATGCAGTTCCTCATTGAACAAAGGCACGAAAGTCTTTCATACAGTGTGTTAGCGAATGAGTAATAGTAGTCATTACACATGATTTGACAATTCATATTGCACTGTCCATTCGAAACATGTTACAAAATGGAGATGTGTAATTCTGTAAATAGACTCTTTCCATCTTTGTAACTCTCTGCAGGTAAATAAGTATATTAAAATCTAGCAAAGTGAAAAGAACATTACACTAGATCCAGGGAATTTTAATTCTAGTCCTGTTTCTACTGCTTGGAAGCTCTGTGACCTTGGCTGAGTCACTGACTTAATCTCTCTGTGTCTTCATCTCTTCCTTTGTATGGCAAAGATATAACACTCATCAAAACAACCTCACAGGATTCTTGTAGGGATTAAATAAGACAATAAAGAGAAAAAGCTTTCTAAATTATAAAAAAAAAAACTTTTGCAAAAAACACCTTCATGAGAGCAGGGATATTTTTTTTCTTTGATTTTCCCCAATCCCATGTTCCCAGTGCCTAGAACAATACCTGGCACACAGGAGCTACTTGATAAATATTTTTGGAGTTAGTTTTATATGTCGATTTGACTGGGCCACAGGGTGCCCAGATATTTGGTCAAATACGATTTTGGGTGTGTCTGCGAGAGTGTTTCTGGGTAAGATTAACATTTGAATCAATATTTGCTTTGAGTAAAGCAAATTTCCCCTCCTAGCAGGGGCAGACTCCATCCAATCAGTTGAAAAACTAAACAGAACAGAAAGGCTGAGTAAAAGGGAACTCTGCCTGCCCAACTGCTTGAGCTAGGAATTTGATCCTCTCCTGCTCTCAGACTGGAACTCACTCCATCATCTCTCCTAGTTCTCAGGCCTTCAGAGTCAGACTGAAATCTATACCATCAACTCTCCTGGGTCTCCAGCTTGCCACCTGCAGATCCTGGGACTTCTCAGCATCCATAACTGTGTGAGCCAATTACTAACAATAATTCACTTTAGACAGATAGATGACAGACATAGATAGACAGATAGATATTCATTCATCTTATTGGTCCTGTTTCTCTGGAGAACACTGACTAATACAATGAGCATAGCACAATAAAATGGAAAGTGTTATTAATAATAAGCCATTTTACTTGCCTTGATATTCTAAGAAACAGACACAAAGAACTTAAAGTTGAAACTAAATAAAATAAATATGGTAAGAAAGTTCAATTATAACTCAGGACATGTCATTTTACACCTGAAATCCCAGGCAGAATGCGTCAAGTTTGTGTAGTTTATGTCAGTACTGTTGTGCTACTCTCTTTTAAGCTCTCATTGTATACTTAGTAGTGATGTGCATTATCTCATTTAATCCTCCCAAGCCTATTATCATCCTCACTGTTCTCATGTGAGAAATGCTCAGCTTCGGGAAGTTCAGATAATTCCCGCAGTGTCACAGCTGATGAAGGAGTGGTGGAACCAGATGGAAATTCCTAACCACCATGCCATGCCCTCCCAGTTTGCAGCTTTGGCAACAGAATTATGGCTGCATCTCTTAGCATGCAACTGTATTATGAGTACTAATAAAATCCAAATCAAATGGACTTAAACATGAAGGGAATGTATTGATTCATAACAGAAAAGCACAGTGCAGAGGGGTCTTCAGTGCGTTTTGATCCAGGTGTCTGTCCTGTTTCTCTGATTCTGCCCTTGTCCATGTGAGGCTTCATCTCTGACTGGATTCCCTCATGGAAGTCAAGTGGTTACAGTGATTTCAACACAATATTCATGCCCTACATCATCCAGAAGGAAGAGTAAGAAATGAGCTTTCTCTTCTCTAAAACTTGGGACAAACAGATAAACTTCACTCTAATTTGGACCAACCTGAGAGAATCAGAGTGGTGAGGTATGGCCATGCACTGATTAGCTTGGGCCCAGTTTGTCCTCCAGCCCTAGACCAACACCCAGACAAGGAATATGAGTGTAGGCTAATAGGCTGAGGATGAGGTAATCCCCACCTCAGCCGTATCACATGGAAGAAACTCTGGTGCTGTTATAAACAGAGGAAGGGCAGGAGTGGATGTTAGGCAAGTGAGCAGCAGATATCCACTGTGACATCCAAACCACTATCCCCCCCACCACAACCACCCATGTGTCAGGACACTTTCTTGAGTAGTAACAAGTAGCCTGTGCTTTCTCAGTCCTCTGCACCCACTGTAGCCTGACCAGTCAGCATCCATCTCCCTTCAAACCACTTGCTAGTCCAACAAGCATGCAGAAAGCACCTGACTCTGTATAAGCACCAGAGGACTGACATCCAAAGACAAATAAGATATGACTCTTGTCTTCAAAGGATCTGCAGTCTGGGAAAATTGGAAGTTGACTACAAAGAGTATGAGGAAAGAGGAGGAAACAACTGGGAAGAGAGTTAATGTGCATGCAGTGGGCAGATGGAGTCTTGTTAGCCTGAATAAGGCAGAACTTCCAATCTTTTCTTCTGCAGGGGAATCAACCCACAGCATTCAGCCTACAGAGCTCATTTGATCATTCTCGCTGCTTTTCTTGAGGCCAGTGCCCAGGTCCTCAGCCCTTTGCTCAGACATTGCCCATAGCATGTATCATGCTCTGAGGGTCTCCTGATCCATACTGAGTCTAATCCCACCCCTTTCTCCCCTTAATGTATCTCTCATTCCTTCATGCTTGGCTTGTTTTTCTGTCTCCTTTCATTGTAGACACTGGGGAGAGGCTGTGTTTAAATACTCCTATTTTTACCTATCCTGAGCATAGCTGCTATTCAATATTAGTCTATTAACAATAGTAACTGCATCAATAAAGGTTTTCAATCTCTGGAGATATTAATCAAATGCTTTTTGACCAATTCTAAATTCATTTCAACCTGAAATATTTATAGTTCTTGATCGTGGGCAAGTTTTTCTGGTTGCTTATTTTCTACTCACTGGTACAGTGAACTAAGAGGATAGGTCTCTTCTCTTTCTCCATGGTTCTATAGATCTTTCAGTCCTAAAAGCTTCGACATTCACCAATTCTCATGAGACTAGGAGGGGGCTTGACTGCCCACATTTTAGTGTATGGGGAAAAAAAACAGTGCACAGAAATAGGATGCATTTTATCCAGGGCAACAGTGGCAGAACCACACCTACAATTTCAGTCACCAGGTAGACCGTACATACCCTAAGTGTCTTCACAGGGCTGAGGCATTGGGGAGCTGGACACATTGCAGGCAGGAAGACGGGAGGAAGAGGGTGTTTACTGAGCACTTGCTAGGTCACATACTTTGTCACATGTTTTCATGTGAACCACATCATTTATTTCTCACAATGGTCTTTGAAAGATAGCTATCATTGTTCTCATTACACAGACATGCAATAAAAGAAAAGAGAAGAATTTAAGGGTCAAAAATATTTCCCTAACTTGCCCAGAACTAATGACTTGTAAAGCTGGGAGTCAAGCCCCAGTCTCACTCCAAGCTCTGGCCTATTCTCTGTACCCCAGTATCTCCCAGTGTCGACAAACCTCTGAATGTGAAAATGCTTAGGAAATGGCATCTGCAGACTGAAGGAGAGGAGAAGCCCTCACAGCCAGACCACACCGTCCTACTGTGGAGCTCTCTGTACTGATCTGATGACGGCAATGAACGTAGATGGATAAGTTGACTGGGTTCTAATCCTCTCTCTGACACTAACTGGCTGAGCAACCTTGGATGGTTCCACTGTTCAACTATCTCCATAAATACTTTTAAATAGATAGAAGAATGGTTAAATTATTGAATGCTCAATCAAGGGAATTGTTGATGACTTTGGCTCCCTCTACCCCTGACAACTCTAAGAGACACTTGGGAGTTTGATCATAAATTTGAGAATGAGTTCAGACCTTATCAGCTGTTGCCAGTCCAAATGCACTGGCATAAAAGCACAGAATTGAGAGCATCTGCATGCAGGAAAGGATAGTGAAATCAAAGCTCACACAGCTGCTCTGCACTGGCTTTCCTTGGCTGGTCCCTGAGAATGCCCTAAAATATCAAGCTTCATTCAGAGAACAGGCTGAAAATGAAATCATAGGACACAGTGGGGATAACAGAAACCCCTATAGGCCAGAAAAGGGAGAAAGAAAAGAAGACAAACACTAGTATTAGATTTTGACAGATACAGGAAATTCACCTGTCCAGGAAGAGGCCAAGGGAGACTTAGCAGTCAAGTGTGTAAGAGAGAAGTATTGGGTTTAAAACAGAAGACAGAGCTTCGGGATGGCCCTAGAGCGACCCCAGGGGACTTTAGAGAACTCATTCATCCTCCCTACAACTATTTCCCCTGTGTATGAAATGCAGATAACAGACCCATCCCCTTATTTCACAAAGTCTCTCTAAGAATTAAAAGACATAAACCAGAACAAAAAGGACAGGTAATTGTACCACAGGTGGATTTCAGATTGCTCTGCCTGTCATTTTAAATTTCTTTCTCTCCATGGAGAGAATCGGTATGTGGACAGGCTGACTTTGTACATTTGGGGAAGGGGCAGTCAAAAAACATTTATTGAAAACCTAATATATGCAAAGTTTCTAGAGGGGTACAAAAGAGTGTAAAACATACTCTCAACCACCTTAAGGAATGGAAATCCCTACGTCCACTCTCATCCTATAATTCATAGGAAAGCTAGTTTGGAACTTTGGGAGGCAGAATAATGGCCCCCAAGGATGTACACATCCTAATCCCCAGAACCTGGGAATATGTAAGGTTATATGGAAAAGGAGAATCCAGGTTGCAGATGGAATTAAGGTTGCCAACCAGCTGTCTTGACCTGGGGGATTATCCTGGGATGTGTGAGTGGCCCGGTGTAATCACCAAGGTCCTTACAAGTGGAAGAGGGAAGCAGAAGAGGTGGCAGTGTAAGAAAGGCATGGCCCAGTGCTGCTGGCTTTGAAGGTGGAAGAATGGGGCTGAGGGCCAGGGAACTGAGCAGTCTGGAGATGCTAGAAAAAGTCAAGGAAATGGATTCCCCTCAGAGCTTCCAGAAGGAATGAAGCCTTGCTGACACCTGGATTTTAGCCCAGGGAGACCCATTTCAGACTGATGACCTACAGAACTTAAGATAATAAATTGGTGCTGTTTAAACCACTATATTTTTGATAATGTGTTACATCAGCCATAGGAAACTCATAAAAGAATTCAGTTTTGTTTTGTTGTATTTTGTTTTTTAATTTGGAGAGACAGTCCTTCTGACTATCTTGTACTTTGCAAGTAAACTTCTTTTCTAAATGCTTCTGTCTCTGAGTCTTCCTTGAAAGACATCACATAAGAATTAATTTTCTACCAATGAACTGGTAGCCAGAATATAAGATGTATGTTCTAGTTATCTATTGCTATTAAAATATATGGTCCAGTCATTTATTACAAATTACTCCACCATTTAGTGAGGCAAACCAAGCATTTATTATGCTCATGGTGTCTATGCATCAGGAATTCAGATAGGGAACAGTAGGAGTTGTTTGACTCTGCTCATGATAACAGGGTCCTCAGTTGGTAGACTAGTAGGCTGAATTATCTGCAGGCTCATATGCTCATATGTCTAGCAGTTGCTGCTGTCTGTGGTCTGGTACATTAGTTGGAACTGTAGGCTAGAACACCATTGCATGGTCTCTCCATGTGGCTGGGACTTTCTTACAACATGACAACTTTCCTAGAATGTCATATAGTTGGAATCATATAGTATTTAACTTTTTTAGACTGGCTTCTTTCACTAAATAACATAAATTTAAGCCTCTTCCATAGCTTGATAGCCCCTTTCTTCTTACCACTGAATAACATTCCGTTGTACAGATGTACCACAATTTGTTTATCCATTTATCTTTTGAAGGACATCTTTGGTGCTTCAAGTTTTTGGTAATTATGAATAAATCTGCACATTTGTGTGCAGGTTTTCACATAGACTTAGTTTTCAATTTGTTTGAGTAAATACCTAGAAGCATGGTTGCCAAATCGTGTGGTAAGTCTATGTTTAGTTAGCCTTCTAAGAAACCACCAAACTGTCTTCCAAAGTGGCTGTACATTTTACATTCCCACCAGCAATGAAGGAGAGTTCCTGTTGCCAGACATCCTTGCCAGCATTTGGCATTGTCAGGTTTTTTGGATTTTGGCCATTCTAATAGGTCTAGTGATAATTCGTTGTAATGTTTAAATCTACAATCCTTATTGACATCTGATGTTGAGCACCTTTGCATATTGCCATATGTGTATCTTCTTCAGGGAGGTGTCTATTCAAATCTTTTGACCATTTATTATTATTTTTTTATTGTTGAGTTTTAAGAGTTCTTCATATATTTTGGATACAGGTCCTTTATCATATATGTGTTTTGCAAATACTTCCTATATTCACTTGGACCTCTCTGGGTCCCTTTGGTGGAACTCAGAGCTGAGGCTAACCCCTGTCCCATTAAGGAGCACAGCTTGGAGGTGGCTGTCATATTCATAATCAATCCACTTTTGTCTTAGTGGCCTCCTCAAGTGGGATGCAGCCCTCTTCCAATCCCTGGAAGTCTATCTTCTGCTTTAAGATCCCATGTGCTCCAGTTAGAAACAACTGCTGCTAAAATCACCCACACTTCCCACCCATCATGACCCCTGGAAAATAGAGGGTTCTCATACTGGGGACTCTGGTGGTATCAGTCTCTGGTGACTATAACCTAGAAAGAGGTTCAATTTTTTTTTAGCAATAAAATTACAGATAGGGCTTTGAAGTTCTCCTTCTGTAAGTCTAACATTTCTTTTCATTCCTTTGGTAATTTCAGAGAAACTACTATTGCCAATGTAATTTAACAAAGCTACACTTGTGTTCTCTTTCTTCCAAGCATTTGGCAATCTACCCCGTAACAACTCAGAGGTTTAAAGCACTCTATAGCACTCTGTCAAACTCAGTTTCATCACTCGTACATGGTGTTCCCCAAATCAGCTGTGACTTCTGAGAGTTCATGCTCATCTCTGCCCACCAGTGTTCCAGCAGGGAAACAGCCATTGCCTCAAAACCAATTGGTCCCACTGCTGGGGCCATAATCAATCTGTGCTACAAATATGTCCTGCACTGGGATTCTTAGTAGTCCTAGATGATGTCCCCATGTGTAGCTGGGATGAATTTTATTTCACAACATGGAACATAAGAAATTTCACATTACTTTCATCTCCTAAAATAAAATTTAATCTTTTCTGAGCCCCCATCCCACTGGGTTAGTGGCAAATTTAATTTTAGTCACTACTGAGGCATCCTTTCCTCACTCAAGGTTGGCAAAGTTCCCAGGGACCTGACATAGTGCATCATTCAGAAATGGGTCTCTGGTCCAAGGTCCATTGCTAATGTGGTCATTGTCTCGAGCCCATGAAATCTCACAAAGGTAAGCATCAACTCTGTCCTGGACTAATGGCCAGCTAAGTGTCCAGATCCCCATGTCCAGCCTCCCAGGGGTCCCAAGTAGCCATTCTCTGCTAAGATCCTGCCATCTTCCTGCAGTGCCTTCAGGGGCAAGGCACTGGTACGTACTCTTCAATAACCCTGAACATTTTCTTTCCCTCTTGGTCTTAGGGGATGTTCTAAAAACCTCTTCCTTCCATGGTAGCTTCAACATCTTGAGCTCCCTAAATGCTGAGCACTTTCCTCCACCTCCTTCCCTTACCCTGCAACTCAGTACATTCCCCTGTGTAGCATAGACTTTGGCCAAACTAAAGCCAAGAAAGCCATTGTCTTCTGAGGGGTTTCGAACTGCTGCTTCTCACAGAAGCTCCTGGATAGAGAACAGAGACGTCAAGGTTCAAAAATGGTAACTGTATAGCACCAAGAAAAAGCCCCAATGGCTATTTCAGTTTCTTATACTGTCACAATTAAATAGGATAGAACCTCTTCTTTAAGAGTCCTACCACCTGTAAGTCCCAAAGCACATTTGGAAAGAACCTGTAACTACCTGAAGGCTGAATCATCACATATTCCTCTGTCCACCAGCATGTTGCCTTCATTCTGCCTCTGATTAGGAGTCGTTTTGTCCGGAACTCTCTCTCCTACTAGACTGAGTTTCTTAAGGGCATGGCCTGAGTGAGTTTTTCTGCATAAGTCAGGTTCCAAGAGGAAACAGATGGCACATTGAAACTGGATAATGCAAAGACGGTTTAGTTACAAAGGGACTCATTACAAAGGTATGAGAAGGATACAAGGAACTTCAAGGGACAGTATGAGAGTCCAGAACTAGCAGAGACCCAGGGAGAGGAGAGAGGGTCAGGTCAGTGAATTCTGGAAGGCAGGAGTAGGGTAGAGTCAGATATAGGCCAACATGACCATAGGGAGGAAGTAATGGAATGCCAATTTCCCAGCCTCAGTTTCCTCCCTTCAACTGGACTTCCCATTGGCTAAACCCACCTGGTGGGAGTCAGATGTCCTTTCTTTGCATGGCCCAGAAGCCTGCTCTGCCCTTCCAACAGTGCCCATCACAATGTCTGCATTGTCTGCATCCTCAGCCAGTCTGTTGGCACCACTGGGACAGGACCATGCCTGACGTATTCCCTGCTGTATCCCCAGCACCTGGTACATTAAGCAGGTGCTTAATACATATTGGCTGAGTTCACAAATGTGATCTAATCTGGGGCCAAGAGGCCCCTGTGGCATAACCAGCCACCCCTCCCCTGTACAGTGAGAAAAGAAAAATATCACAGTGGTCCATTTAGCCATGACGCTCATGCCATGGACCCCAAAGAATCTGGGACATAGATCAAATGCTAGAGCACAGGGCCTGGCTTTCCTATCTATTTCTGAAAAGGAGAATATCTTCCTATGTTGTTTTGCAGATTGATTTGCTAGTGTTGCGGAAACAGCAAGCCATCTTTAGGGGAGAGGCAACCATTCTTCCCACTGGTTCATCCACATTCATGGGCATCTAGTTTGGGGCTATTGCTGTGTGTACACTCAGATTCTCAGCAAGGCTTTTAGCCATTTGGAAAGCACAATACACTCCTCTCCATTCCCATCTGCACAAACCCATGCTGTAATCATCCCCCTCCACAAGCCATACCTGCCATCACAAGACCTCCCCTCCCTGGGATTGGAAGAAATGAGCACATCAACCCCGAGCACGCTTCAGGTGGCTCTGTGACCTTGCATTCCTCCCAGTGACCTTTCTCATGTTGCTCTTTGCATGGGCAACTCCAGCCATTACATTAGCAACACACAATTACACCTTCAAGGTAGATTCAAGTTCAGACTCTGGCAGGACATAAATACCTTAATGAGGTGACAGCCATGCAAAACCTCTGAGTAGTGTAAACCAGGGCTCTGATAGATTGCAAAGCCATGTTGGCAGGTCCATGCCCCAGCACAAAGAAAGAAGAAAGCAGAAGGGGAGGGAGGGAGAAAGTGAGGGAGGAAGAAAAGACCTTTCTGTGATAATGCTGGGGTGGCATGGAGCACAGCATTTTTTAAGTGATTTCTAATGTTGTCATCCAACACTTATGCCTTTGTCCCTCCTGCCTTGATTCGTCTGCCAGTTAAATCCCCATTGGCACACCCATGGTTCAGCAAGCACTCCCCAGGTGACAGAACACACTTTGGCTCTAGATTTTCCTTGCCTCTAACGTACCCTCCAAATGCCCCTTAGCCCATGGGGTGGGGTCTCCACTGCACAGATTCTTAACTACATTCAGGGTCCCCAGGGAATGTTAATCTCTTGTCCAGAAGCAGAGTAGATGGGGTGTGGGGGTGGCGGGACCACTCTCTAGCCTTCGACACCAGCCAGGAAAGGGGACTCCTGAGCTGATGCTCTGCTGTGAGGTGTTACAAGGACCTTCTCATTCCTGAACCTGTTCACTTGATCCCCAATAGCATTCAGCCCAGTCCAATTGATGGCAGAACAGAAGCATTCAGGTGCTCTGTTCCATCATGTAGGGCTGCGACAAGTGCCAGATCCTGAGAAAAATGGTGAGAGGTGGAATCCAGAGTTAGAGGTCAAAATAAAAGGAAATAACAAGTAACAGATCTGTGGGGATGCAGTCAGCCTGGCTTGGTCTCCATGGACTGCCATCTCCTCTAAGGGTTGAGTGGCTACTCTATGGGCATACACTCACCTGTCTTAAAGACATAGCTGTCTGCAACGATGCCAACAGTTCCAGGCCTGGTTATTCCCCTCCCAACAGCCCCACCATCTCCCAAGAGCTTCAGTGTGGCTGTTCCCACAATGGTGGGAATGGGACAAGCCATCCAACTTACCCAGGGAGTAGGAGGGGCCCAGTGCAGCACTAACAGAAATATGTGAGCCAAATATGTAATTTTAAATTTTCTATCATCTATGTTAAAAAATGCAAAAAAATATTTTAATAATCTATTTTATTTTACCTAGTATGTCCAAAAGATCATTATTTTAACATAGACACATTCTTTTTTTTCATAGCAAGGGCTTCGGAATCCGGTATATATTTCCAATTTATAACACATGGCAATTTAGACTGGCCACATTTCAATTGTTCAATAATCACATGTATCTAGTGGCTACTACACTGGGTTGCCTGGTTCTGGTGGGATTCCCAGAGAGTTACACTCTTCATGTTCCCCAGTCATTCTAGAGATGCCTGCTTCTGGTGCATGAGCAAGTAAAGACAAAGAGATTCTGGGAAAACCAGAAACATGAAGCATGTGGGCCTCAGAGGCCAGGAATGGTGAGTAAAGGCATGCCAGACCAACCCCAAATAAGAGGAACACCTCAAACTCCAGCACATGTGCTCTTACACTCCCTAAGGGCAAAGGTATCTGAGGCCCCTATATGCTTTGAAGCTGGTTCCCAAAGCCAAAACATGGCTGCGTCTTGGTTGCAATACAACTGGGTGAGAGTTACAGCTAGAGGCTTACAGATTTCTATTATTTGGCTTGCAGATCAATATCTCACCTAGTCTTGAAAAGAAAATTAATTGGATGCCCACACTTAAAAATTGAGTGATTTTACATTAAAATCTAACTTCCCAGCTTCTCTTGAAGGATCAAAGATTTGAGAAAAACTGGGCCCACATTTATGCATGTCAACACATTCCCTGAGCAATGTTCCTGCCAACCTCTGGTAGGGGACCTGCTTTCTGGATCATACCCTACCACTGCCTATTGCATTCCCAGGGCAGCCATGAAGGAGTCAGCTACCAACTATCATCACATGTATTCTGTTATTTGTTTAGAGATAAAAGATTAAAATATTTCTTGCTCCCACGTGTATACCAAGAGTGGGAAAATCAAGATTGATGAAGTGGGTCACATGCTTTCTGTATCTTGCCTGACTTTCTCCCTGTGACCTGCCCTGGCCTTTGTGGGCATTTGAGTTTGTGATCCTGTGATGCTGCAGTTATTCTGTGCCTACCTACAGCCCACGATGGAGAAGACAGATCCATGTCCTTTCACTATCTTTGTTCCTCCATGTCTCTGAAAGTCTGAAAGTCACACCTCTCTCTGTCTCTCTCTTTCTCTATCCTCTAAATGCAGCAGCCCTTCCTTCCAGCAATGAAACTATGTCTCACACAGAGAGGAAGTTGAGCCCAAGTTGTAACTGCTCTTCTCTTTATCCAAAGCAAAAAGAAGGAAGGGGCTACGGCCCTCACAGACAGGGTAAGGGAGTATTTAAATAGAAAACAGCCATCATGATCACTGGGCCCCTCCTGCAACTGATTTACCCAGCAAACCTCAGATTCTATCCACACCATTTGAGAGTAGAGTGACTTTCCCTCCTTTGTATGTCACACTCCTCATCCTCATTGCCACCCTCACCTCCGTACCCCAGCTACCCTAGGTCAGGCCCCTAGGACTGCATCTGGACTACTTAATATCATTTATTTGCTCATCTCTTTCCCTCTACTAATGTTAGCTCCTTGAGAGCAGGGTTCAGAGCTTATTTATCTTGTTTATCTTTGCATGCCTGGCACCCGACATAGAGTCACTCTTTGAAGACAGAGAATAAATAAAAAAAGAAACAAGTGATAAGGAACAAGCACAACAAACTCTGAGTTGGCCAGCCTGAAAATGGCAAGCTTGCTATGTATTTTTTATTAGTGCATAACCTTGGGCAAATAAAAATCTTTCTCAGCCCCAGTTTTTTCATCCATGAAGTGAGAACAATGATTTCCATCTTTTAGGGTTAATGTAAGGACACTTAGAGCACCTTAGCTCAACTCACAACACACGGAGGGGATTCAGAGAAAGTGGGCTTACCATTCCCTTGAGCAGGAGCAGAAAGAGGGAAAAAAAGGTGACAGGAACTGGCCCCTTCACTCTTAATATCAGCAAGAATATGTCTGTTCAGACCCTAATATCAAGCCTATTCTGACCCTCAGTATAATTTTATCCAGGCCAAAGGGGCAAGTAGCAAGGGATTTCCCCCCAATCTGGGCCTTGAAGCACCCCACAGTTGAAAAGAGAAACAATGATGTATTCAAGAATGCAAGATGAGAATATTATTTTCTTGCACTTCTGGTTGGCTATATTGTTTTTTTGGTTTCATTTCTTGATCCATATTAATTAGCTTGCTTATCTCTTCTGCTCCATGTCACTATATGGTTCTTATCTCTCTATATGTTTCTCTCATCTCCTCCTGACTGTCTTGTCTTTATGTGATTATCTGTCTCTAAAAGCTTCTTTTTTCTGTTTTTCTTTATTATTTTTCTATCTCTTGCTCATTTTTTTCCTCTTTCTTATCCGGCCATGATATACTAAATATAAATGAATGTATAAAGTTATTTTATGCATTTCTTAAATGTAATACATTTCAAAGAGGAATGCTTTCTATCTTTCCTCTCCTTTGGAAAAGGCATTGGTTTAAAAAAATCCCTTCAGGTTGTTTTCTGATATATTTCCCTTGGCTAATAATTTTCAGCATGCCAGTGTCTCTCAGTAATAATAATTGAAATAATGATAGCAAGCATGGTATGGCACTTAAGCACTGTTCAAAGCATATATTTCTCCTATGAGCCAGACAACAACCCTGTGAAATGAAGTAGGTAGTATTATTATCCCCATTTTACAGAAGAGAAAGCCAGAATGTCTGAAAGGCCTATACACCATAACTTTCCCCTTCCCTGAGAATTGCTCTTTCTCATCTAAGCCCCAACATGAGCCTTAGTTGTACTTGGATTGAGCAAATCCAGCCTTCCACCAAGGCTGATTTGACCAGAAGAGGACTCCTGTGATCCTTTCCTCCTAGGATCACGCCATGAGAGAAGCCAATTTCTGTGTGCAGCAGAACTCACACTGAATAAATGTGCAAGCTGGGAGGTAGCCATACCCTCACATACCCATGGATCAGAGAATGAGAGAGAGCAGATACACAGATAAAGAGAAGAATGAAGAGATGTGCAAAGGAGAAAGAGATGGGAGTAGAGATGGCAGGTGAGCTCTGACAGTGTCCTAGCCCCAGTGCCTGCGCCTGGTGAAGCGGCTGTTTCCCTGTCCTTGGGCTCTGCAGCACAAGCATGTTCCTGTGTCCTTACAGTAATTCCCCTTTCTCTTCAACTTCCTCAAGGTGGTTTCTGTGACTAGCAACCAGAGTCTTTCCTAATATACATATTATGTCACTGAATGGTGATTGTCCTCTCTGTCAAATCCTTTGGTCTTTTCTACCACTCAGCACTACTTGCTGCTATTACCCTGTGTGCTCCCCTTGCAAGTCTCCAAACCAGCCAGACTCCTCTCTGTCCTCAGGTGGTTTGTCTCTCTCTGCACTATGCCAACTTGTTCTCTGAGGTTCCTTCTCAGCTCCACCCTTCTCTGTCCACATCTAGAGCCCATATCCACACTGTAAACCGGAACTGTCCTAAGCTGGGATGACTCTCTCTGTGGCGATCTCATCCCCCAGCCTCCCAGGACAGAATGAGAAACCAAAGTGGAGTGAGATGAAGATGACGTCCTAGTACGAAAAACTGTGTGTCACTCTTTGGGGAAGTATACATGAGAAAAGATGAGGAAGATGGAATAGTACCTAAAAGGAGATATAGCATCACAGAAGGTTGTCTCTTGAGGATGGGAAGATAGTTCCAAGATGACAGGTTTAGCCACCATTCTACACATGGCCTGACTGCCTCTCAAATCACATCAAAAACAAGACTTTCTAAGTAGAAGCCTTCCCTCTTTTAAAATTTGCTAAAGGCATCCCATACACTAGCTCCCTCCTTGGTTACAACTCCTTCTGCCTGTTGGTGTGCTCTTTGGAACTTATCATCACTGTGCTTACTTCCACTTCATGAAAAAACACCTGGTGACATCAGTGAATACGGCAGAGTAAGGACTCCTAAAGAAAGATCTTCTCCTCCATAAAATCAACTAGAACACTGGCAACAATTGTCAGAATCAACTTTTTCAGAACTCTAGAATTGATAAAAGGCTTGAAGACAACCAGGAAACTTTATTTAAGGAAAAAAGCTAAATCTCAGTAAAAACAGTGAACACTGGTACATTTTAACTTGTCCTGTCCTTTTCCCTATCCCCAGCTCATCAGCTCCTGAAAACCAATGGCCTACAACCAAGGTGAAAGTCAGCATCCTTGCAGCCACTGGAGGGGGCAGAACAAGGTTGTCCTTCAAAGTCTCATTCCCAGAGACGTTCTGGCAGTTGATCTCTCTGGTGGTTCTTTCGAAGATCCCACTTACAAGGTTTGTCTTACTTGACATGGCTTGGAGCTTGCCTAGTGGGAGCAGCCTTTTCCCTCGGGCATTTATCAAAAACTACCCCAGACAATTATCATCACAGCTGACTAAGAAAGAGAGTAAAAATTGGAGTAAATAAAAGACTAATCAAAAAGCTTAAAAGGAAAAACCAGTACATGAGAGATGTCCAAAGGCAGCCTTGGAAAGCTCAGAAATATTCCTGAGAATCTAGATGCCCTTGCATAGGCAGGGCTGAGCTCACACTCAGGTAAGACCTGAGAAGGACTTAAGACCTCACCATTGGCTAACCTTGAAGCTCTGTGCAAGGAGGAAGCAAAGGCTTAGATGGAGTAATCGACTGCCTGGCTGAGCACTGAAGGTGTACCCCAAACACATAGCGCTTTAGCAATAACCTTCCAGGCATTTAAGGAAACCTCTGCCAATCATTAGCTGAGCAACAAGCTAACAAAACAGAAACTTCCACAATCATGTATGACAAAGAATACCCTCTGGAAAGAATTTATTCAGAAACTCATGAAATAAACTAAACAACGATAATAACAACAAAGAACAACAACAAAAAGCTCTCAGAAGGGAAGAAAATCTGATTTCTGGAGTTGCTACATTATATTATATTAAAATGTCCAGTTTTCAACAAAAATTATGAGACATGAAAAGAAACAAACAAAAATAGCAAATATACAGGGAAAAAAGCAATCAGTAGAAATGGTCCCTGAGGAAGTCCAGACATTGTGCTTACTAGGCAAAGCTTTAAATATGCTATTTAAAATATGTTCAACTAAGGGAAAGTATGAAAATAATGTCATACCAAAGAGAGAATATCGATAGACAGAAAAATTATAAAAAGGACTACACAGAATTTCTGGAGCAGAAAAATATGATATCTAAAATAAAAATATTCCCTAGAAGGACCCAAACACAAATTTGAGCAGGTGGAAGAAAGAATCAGTGAACTTGAAAATAGTTCACTGAACTAACAATGAACTTCACTGAATAATCAGTGAGCAAAATTGAGAGAATATGTTGCTAGCAGACCTGCCTAAAATACTAATGGGAGTCCTTCAAGTTGAAAAGACACTAGAGTGTAACTCCAATACACATGAAAAAATAAAGAGCATCAGGAAAGGAAACTACATAGATAAATATGAAAGGAAACACAAATGTATTTTGTTTGCAATGCTTTTTTTCCTGAGAGGCAGTTGCATAAAATAATAACTATATAATCTGTGTTGATGGGCATATAATGTATAAAGATGTAATTTGTATGATAATAACATTACAAAAGATGCGGCAAAGAATGGAGCTATAGAGGAGCAAAGTTTTTGTATACTATTGAAAGTATAATAATTTGGCATTAATCTGAACTTAACTGTTACAAATCAAGAGGTTAATTATAATCCCCAGGTGACCATTAAGAAAATAACTCAAAAAATATAGTAATAGAAATGACAAATGAATTAAAATGGTACATCAAACAATGTCTATCTAACAAAGAAGACAGTAATAGAGTAATATAGGAACAAAAATAACATGACATATAGAACACAAATAGCAAAATAGCAAGTGTAAATCCTACCTTATGAGTAATTATATTAAATATAAATGGAATAATAAATAACTGTCTTAATTGAAAGACATATTTCAACAGAATGGATTTTAAAAAACAATTATATACTGTCTTCAGGTGACATGCATTTTAGATTCAAAGACACAAGTAGGTTGAAAGAAAAAAAGTGAAAAAATATACACCATGCAAACAGTAACCAAAAGAGAGCATGAGTGGCTATACTACCATTAGACAAATAGACTTTTGGACAAAAATTGTTAGTAGAGACAAAGAATGACATCCTATAATAATAAAAGGGCCAATCCATCGAGAAGACATAATAATTACAAATATATATGCACCTAACAACAAAGCTTCAAAATACATAAAGCAAAAACTGACAGAATTGAAGGGAGAAATAGACAATAAAAAATAATAGTTGGAGACTTTACTACCCCACTTCCAATAATGAACAGAACAGGACAGAAGATCAACAAAGAAACAGAAGATTGAATAACACAATAAACTGGTTAGACAAAGGAGACATCTATACAACACTTTACTCAACAACAGCAGAATTTTTCTCAAATGCACACGGAATGTTCTCCAAGACAGACCAGATGGTAGGCCATAAAACAGTCCTAAATAAATTCAAATGATTGCAATCCTACAAAGTGTGTTCTTTGATGACATGGAATAAAATTAGAAAATAATTAAAGTTCATTTGGGAAATTCATAAATATGTAGAAATTTAAAACACATTCCTAAATGACCAATGGGCCAAAGAAAAACCACATAGAAATTGGTAAATATCTTGAGATAAATGAAAACAAAAACAAAACATACCAAAACTTATGATGTGCAACTAAAGCAACATTTAGAGAAAAAGTTTATAGCTTCATTTTTTTTCCCACCATTATATTTTTGGAAAATATCTTTAAACTTCCACATTAAAATAAAAAAGAAAGATCTCAAGTCAATAATTTAATCTTCCACCTTAAGAACTGAAAATACAAGAGCAAACTCATCCCAAAGCAGTAAGAAGGAAGGAAATAATAAAGATTAGAGCAGAAATAAATGAAATAGAAAGTAGAGAAAAATTTAAAACTAAGCTGGTTCTTTGAAAATATCAACAAAATCAACAAACCTTTAGCCAAACTGATCAAGAAAAAAAGGAGAAGATTCAAATTACTAAAAGTGGGAATGAAAGAGGGAATAGTACTACCAACCATACATAAATAAAAAATAATTATAAGGAAATACCATGAAAAATTGTATTTTTACAAATAAGATAACCTAGAAGAGATGAACAAATTCCTAGAAACACACAATCTATTGAAACTGAATCAAAAAGAAACAAAATCTGAATAGATCTATAACAAGTAAAGAAGTTGAATTAGTAATAAAAAAATATTCCCACAAAGAAAAGCCTAGGACTAGGTGGCTTCACTGGTGAATTCTATCAATCATGTAAAGATGAATTAATAACAATTTTTTACAAACTCTTCTAAAAAGTAGGAAAAAAGGGAATACTTCCCAATTCATTCTCTGAAGCCAATATGACCCTGATAACAAAACTAGATAAAGATATCACAAGAAAACTATAGACCAATATCACTTATGAATGTAGACATAAACATCCTCAATAAAATACTAGGAAGTCAAATCCAACAACATTAAAAAAAAAGGATTATATATCACAAACAAGTAGAAGTTATCTCAGGATGCAAGATTGATTCTACATATGTAAATCAATGTAATAAACAATATTAATATAATAAAAGGCAACAACTACATGATTCTCTCAATAGATGCAGAAAAAGCATTTGACAAAATCCAACATCTTTTCCTGATAAAATCACTCAGCAAGCTAGGAATAGAAGAGAATTTCCTCAGTCTGATGAAGGGCATCTATGAAAAACCCATAGCTAAGATCATACTTAATGAATTATCAGTGAACTTAATGGGAAAAGACTGAAGACTTTACCCCTAATATCCGGAACAAGTCAAAGATGTTCACCTTTGTCACTGGTATTCAAAATTTTACTAGATGTTCCAGCCTGAGAAATTAGGCAAGAAAAATAAATAAATAAATAAATAAAGGCATCCAGATTGGAGAGGAAAAAGAAAAACTCTATTTACAAATGACATAACTACACATATTTTTTTTATTTCAGCGTATTATGGGGGTACAAATGTTTAGGTTACGTGTGTTGCCTTTCCCCCCTTTCCCCACCCCCAGAATCAGAGCTTCAAGCATGTCCATCCCCCAGATGGTGTGCATCACACTCATTATGTATGTATATACCCATCCCTTCCGCCCCCCTCCCGTCTGCCCAACACCCAATAAATCTTATTCGTATATGTCCACTTAGGTGTTGATCAGTTAATACCAATTTGCTAGTGAGTACATGTGGTGCTTATTTTTCCATTCTTGGGCTACACATATTTTTTAAATCCTAATAAATACTCACACACACACAGAACTAATAAACAAGGTTCAGTTAGGTTGCAGGATACAAAGACAATATACAAAAAACCAGTTGTATTTCTATATACTAGAAATAAACAACCTAAAAATAAAATCAAAACAATATGGTTTACAACATCACCAAAAAGAATAAAATACTAAGGAATAAATTTTTAAAAAAGAGTGTAAGAGTTATACAATAAAATATTTAGATGCCATTGAAAGGAAAACATTTAAATGTAAATAAATGGAAAAACATCTTGTGTTTGGATTGGAAGACTTATTAAGATGTCAGTACTTCCCAAATTAACCTACAGATTCAACACAATCCCTATCAAAATCCCAGCTGTTTCTTTTTTTTTTTTGCAGAAATTCACAAGGTGATTCTAAAATGTATATGACTATGTAAGGAATCCAAAATAGCCAAAACAATCTTGATTAAAAAACAAAGCTGGAGAACTCACTTTCCAATTTCAAAATTTCATACAAAGCCACCACAATTAATATATTGTAGTACTGGCATAAGAAGAGACATATACATCAATAGAACAGAACTGAGAATCCAGAAATAAACTTTTACATTTATGGTCAATTGATTTTTGACAAGTGGGCCAAGATAAATCAATCAGGAAAGAATAGAGTTTTCAACACATATGTTGGGACAATTGTACAACCACATACAAAAGAATGAAGTTGTACCATTACATCGTACCATATACAATAATTAAAATTAATAAAAAAACTAAATGAAAGAGTCAAAACTATAAATATCTTAGAAGAAAACATAGGTGTAAATCTTCATGATCGTAGATTAGGCAATAGTTTCTTTGATATGATGCCAAAGTACAAACAACCAAAGAAAAAAAATTGAGAAATAGGATTACATCAAAATTATAAACTTCTGTGCATCTAAGGACACTATCCTGTCATTTGCAGGAACATGGATGGAACTGGAGGCTATTATGTTATGTGACATAAGCCAAGTACAGAAAGACAAATTCTGCATGTTCTCATTCAAATTCAAGAGCTAAAAAAAGTGGATCTTGTGAAGATAGAGAGTAGATTGCTGGTTACCAGAGACCAGGAAGCAGGGTGGAATGAAGAAATAAAAAAGAATATAAATAACTCCTCGCCAACTGGACAGTGCCAACAGAAAAAAAAAACAGTTATTCAATATTACTGTCTCAATTCCTCAACCATCCAGCCTTGCCCCCCCCCGCAAAATCCCCACCATTATTACCTCCTACTTCTGTGAAACTAAAGCCATACTGCATGTTCTTCCTAAAGATTACCTAATTATTAAAACACATTCCCATCCCATCATGGGAACATGAGGTGCCTTCCTACCTTCCAAGGCCATTCTGGTCTTGGTGCACTTTGCCACACCCTCTCCAGGTTCCAGGGTCTTATTCTATACCTGCAACTTCCCCCTTTCTGGTGGATCCCTCTTTCCTGTCATCCTAGAAATATGCTCAAATGGCTCCCATCCTGACGGGGAAATCCTCCTTGATCTCTGGTCCATTTCTATTCCTATCTCTCTTTTCTCCTCTCCTCAGGTTAACTTCTCAAAGAGTGGTCATAGTTACTTTGCCAACTTCAATCACTCACTCTGGCTCCCACTCCCACCCCTCCTAACGCTAGACGACTTCCTTACTCTCAAACACAATAGGTAGTTTGGGTATCATATTTTTTCTAGACTCTCCTGCATGTGGCACCGATGATCACTCTCTCCATCTTGAAATTCTATTGCTTTGATTTCTAGGACACCATACTCTTTGGGTCTTCTGTCTTTCCAGCTATTCCTTCATGGGCTCTCTTTTCCCCAGCACAGTTATTCAGTATTGATGTACCAGGGTTCTTCCTGATTGTTCTGTTCTTTATACCCCACTTTTCTCCTTAGACGGTTTCATGATTTTAACTATATGCTGATGATTCTAAATGACTCTCTCCAGCCTAAACCTCTCTATCAAAGCACACATTCATACCTCCAACTGCCTGTTGGGTGTGTCTGTCTGGTCATCCCCATGTGCATTAAATTCAGCATGTCTAAAACAAAACTTGTCATCTCAGTTGGCCATCTCCCTTCACTAGTCACACAAGCCACAGGGTTGCGCTTGACCCTTTTCTCTTCCTCACCCCCACATCCAGGCACCAATACTACAAATGGTACTTGCAGAATATTTCTTCAATCTGCATTTGTCTCTCTAAACTTGATTAGGTCTCTCATCAGGATTAGGGCAAGAGCCTCCTAACTAGTCTCCTTCCCTCCAAGGGTGTCTTTCTCAAATTCATTGTCCAGATAGCCACTGGCATGACCTTTCAAATGCTCTCCTGCTTTACATTTCCAGGATGAAACTCAAGACCCAAAAGAAGTCCCAAGGCCCTCCTCTGCTAAGAAGACTCCTCCCAACATCCTGATTATTCCTTCCTTCACTTTCACTAATCTGTCAATGAGATTTTGCACCTTCATCCCAGAAACTTGGACCTGCTTATAGTTTCCCTCTGTCCCCCAACCCTTAATGCATGAACACACACGCACACACACACACACACACACACACACCATTCTCTATGTCACGAAGGTAAAAGCAAGCACATATCTCCTTCCCCCTCCATAATTTCCTGGATCATTCCTGCTCAGCCCTTCAGGAGCCTCTCAGAGTTTCCTTCCTCATGGAGGAAAGCCTTTCCAGATCCTCTACACTGGACCCACTCATAGATGACTTAAGGGTTTCTACTTTATGCTCTTTAATACCTCATGCATACATCACTCATTATGTTTACTATATTGTACTTTAATAATCAGTATCTCTTCTACTAGCTTGCAAGCTCTACGAGGGAAGAGCCCATGTCTTGTTCATTAAAACTCCCTGCACAGGGCTTGACCCAAGGAGGCACCCAATAAATTGTGTGCAGACTGGAAGAATGAATACAACATAACTAGTGATGTGGCTACCCATATCCTTGAATGAACTAAACAAACAAACAAAACAAATTCATTTATTGGGGTCATGGGAAAGTCCAAGTAGGCTTCAGGCCCAGCTAGATCCAGGAGCTCAGAAATACCACCAGGGAGCTATTAATGGTTATCTTGGGGCTCAGGAAAACTTTTTTCCCCTGAATATTTGAGCAAGAGCTCTGGGGCCCAGGCCAAATTGACTCAACCTTCCCAGAATCAATCACCAAGGCTCTGGTTGTGTGCACACTTCTGGAGCAAGGGGCTGGGGTCAGTCTCACCCATACACCATACCGGCAAGAGTGAAGGAAGGGTGGTTAACAGAAGGAAAATCAAGGTTTTCTCAGCAGAAGAGGGTAGATGAAGGCTGGACAGGCAGAAACAATGGTTGTCCACCACAGGGTATCTTAGGTTTCCTACATCTTATTTGCACTCCTTTTATTTCCTCACTTAGCTTATCAGTGCTTTAGGACAATGTTTGCCCTTCATTTGTCATTGCCTACAGATTCTTGCAAGCTTCTCCATGCACAGTGGACACCCACTGCAGACTGCTGCTGACTGACTGATGGACAGGTCACCACAGACAGTACCAGCAACGTCTGGCTGGGTCTTTCAGCACATGTACAAGGCCAGCATTACAGAGCAGGTGGAGGCTCTCGCTGGGAAACATGTTGTTTTGCAGAGAGCTGAGTATTTATTTGGATTAATGGCTTTCAGGGTTGCCAGATTTCAAATGTAAATCAAATATTTATTGCCAATAGGTAGCAAGGAAAAAAGTATACTTTGGGGGTAATTATTCATGTATTCCAGCTCATCTGTCATTGGAACAGCTGAATCTCAATTCCATGAAACTGGAGACCCAGGCAAGAATAATCATATTTATAATTGCTCACACTTATCAAGTGCTTTAGCATTTACAACGTTTTCACATATGTTATTCATTTTGGCTTTAAGTCACACACCTGTACAAGGTGAGATGTGTGATTCCCATTTTATGGATGAGGAATATGAGCTTCCAGGTGTAGAGCGATTTGTCTACAGATGGCAAAGCAGGGGTTAGAACCTGCACAGCCTGATGTCAACGCCACAGCTCTCACCAAGATACCTCTCTGGCCTTCACCCCCTTTCCTCGTCAGCACCCCTAAAACACAGAAACACTTCACACACTTCATGCATGTCTGACCTTCATGAGTTCTTTATGAGCTTAGTTAAGGTCAAGTTACTATGCCCTTTCACAAACATAATCTCATTTTATTTTGAAGACAACACAATATTTCAATGAGTGCTTCCAGATCAAGAATGTGACTGTTAGTTGACTAGAGAGGGAAGCCGAAGGTAGAATATATTGCTTGACCAGTTACTGTTCTAAAAAATATTTAACTGTGTCCAGCTTCCCTCAGAGATCCATACCAAGGCCAAGCCCTGGGTATTTCTGACCTTTAATCAAATGCACAACACGACCGTCACAGAAACGATCCTCCTAGAGTACCCTCTCAAAACGAATCTGTTCTTTCATCTCAGTTTAAGTCCTCAGCCATCATTCTCATAGATAATTGTCTATTTTTACAACCCAAATTTCTGATTGTTTCAAGTTTTCATCAGTCCTGACAGCCCCCCACACATGTGTCTGACCTTGGTGAGTTCTTCATTGTCAGCTGACAGCTCTTTTTCTTGACTTACTTAAGCTTCCCTTTTCATGTCAAGTGTCTCATTTGAAGATTTGTTTAACCTGACAGAGAATTTGATATGAGTTATTTTCTCCTAATAATGGCCAATCATTTCTCACCATCATGAGATCAAGCACTTCTCATTATTGTAGCTGTAGGATCAGGCAAACATGCTGACCTTGGGTGTAATTTGGCAGTAAGAGCTGCCCTACTGCAGACTCTGCCATGACCATTCCCAAGTCAATGCACGACAAAGAAAGCCATTTTCCTTACTTCATATCACACCTCATATTAGCTTTTATACCATAGAATGCTGGGCTGGAAAAGGGCCAATAATAATCCAGCTTTTCCTATCTTTAGATGAAGGCACTAAGATCTTCTTGAAATATCTGATAGAAAATTTGGCTTAAGGGTAAAAACAAGACCTCGAAGACTACAGACAGAGTCCTTCTTCCTTAGGTTCCTTTGGGAAATAATATTTAAGGACATCTTGATCTATTTTGAGCTCTGGGTCCCCCTGTCTCGCATATTCTTACACTAACTTAGCAGTGCAGTCCTCTGTCTTTACAAGATACATGTTCAGTGATGATCTCTATCATTGTAATGTGGTAGAAAGAGCTCTTGGCCCCAACTCACGAGATCTAGGTTCTAGTCTTGGCTCAGCCACACCTGACCCTGGGGAAACCAGAAAGCCCTTTATCTCCAGTCTTCATGGGATTGTTGTGGTGTCAGATGGGCGTGTGTGTAAGTGGAAGATCCCACTGCCATTGTCACCACCACCACTTCCGGAGCCATTGCTGTAGGCCAGGGAGGAAGACACCATGCCTGAGACTTTGTTTGGGCCTAAGGTAAAGAAAAGCAATTTTGTAAAAAAAATTCCAGGCTCTTTGACCATCTTTCTCTTTAGAGCAATGGGCCTGGGACATACAGGAGGATGAACAAAGAGCAACTGGCTCTGCACTTACCCCACGATGTGTGTCTTTGTGAGATGTGTGTGTGTATAGGCTGGAAGACCAGAAATAAAGGGTCCTATTTTCACATTGGCAGAGGGATCCTCCAGAGACATCTGACCTTGGAGTGCTTAAGCCCACACTGGACTATCCCTTAAAGATCCTCCTCCCCTCCCTTTATGCCATTAGGGATGGAGTTTCTGGTTTGAGGTGTAGTAAAAAGAATGGATTCTGAGGTAAGATCGACCCCTGTGATAGAGGGTGTGAGTTTTAAATTTTAAAAATGCAGAGGTTTTACATGTTGGGTAAAATACAAGTGACTCAGAAAGAGGTGGAAGACGAGACCTCAAGCACAGGGAGAGGCTGGGTATCAGAGTGGACCCAAGAGGGACCCCTGTGAGGAGTTATTATTTGGTTGTTTTTTTTTTTTCCACCTTGGACTATATTTTTCTCCAACTCTGGAATTACCTTCAGTAACTGCCTTTGAGCCCTCACCCTGTATGGAGAGGGATGGGGATGGCAGGGACAGGGCAGTGTGGGGACATGTGGCCTTCCCCCTCTACTGGGCTGGCCAGGCTGTCAGCCTCACTCTGAGCAGGATGACAGCCCCCAAGATCCAGGTGGTGGCAGCAGTGAGGTGGAGGTCCTGTGGAGGAGCTGGGAGGAAAGGGACACTCCCATCACAGAGAATTGGCTGCAATGAGCAATTTGATGTCTATTAATCAAATCCTCTCTTTCTCCAAAGACACTGGGAAAGTGATCCTTGAAAGCATAGAAGCTGACACGGGTGACAGGTATGTGACAGTTCACAGTTCTTTGTGAGTGACTAAACCCAGGGTGGGTAAGAGAGAGAATCGGAGTTGCAAAGTTTTCCCTCCTGTGACTCCCACTCCTCCAGGCCTCCTGTGATGCAATCCTATTGTCAGGGAGCAGCCACCTGCTCCCCGTCCCCACACACAGCCCCTGCCACCCGGTAGTTCCAAATGATGCTCTCCTGGTCCCCAGCAGGATGAAGAAAACTTGGCCTGATGTGACATTGCAGGATACTCCCCCAATTTTCCCATTCCAGTCACTGGACATGGCCGGAGGACTTCTGGGCACTCAGCCCTTCTGTCTCAGGTGACCTTGCTATTTCCCACCACCTGGAACAACAGCTCGTGTCAATTATAGCACAGTAGCTCCAATTCCCTGGCTTCCCAATGTGACAAGGCCCACGTGGGAGCAATAAACTGTGTGCTCATCTAAGACAATCACCACGCTCCCTCTTGATTAACCTCTTTAAAAACCAAGCCACTGTTCCCAAGAGCAGAAGCCCCTCCTTGAGTGTAATCATGAGCTGTCTCCAGTGCCTCTCTGTGCTCCTGTCTTCAGCTTGACAAGCATGACTAAAGCCACCATGGTGCCAGAGCAGCCATCCTGGGTCAATTTCTCCTCTTGCAGACATACTGTGGGACCTGGGATTTAGCTGAGGTACAGAGCGGGGGCAAGGGCTGTCACCCCCAGACCATAATAGGTGAGAGATATCCTCATCTTTCATGGGGAGTCAATGGATCATGTCTGGAGTTCATACTTCAAGAAATGGCAATACTCACGTTATTTAGAGGTATGGAAATAAACTCCAGTAGAATTAAAACCAGAGATAGTCATGAATGGTCATCTTCAGGGAGTGAAGGCAGAGGAGAAGAGTTGGATCACAGAGCACTGTTTTTCATTTTGTGCACTTGTGTCATTCCATTGTTAACCATATATATTAATTTCATTTTTGAAACTGATTTAAACAAAAAGAAAAGGGGATGCAAGCAAGTCGAAATACACTGAAACAAACTGATGAAAATATAATCATATGTAAATTACAGATTCAGAGAATCTATACATCTGGCAAAGAAAAAAATTTAAAGAGCCCCCCTTACAGTTTGTTCTCAGTCCCCTACTTATTTACATATGGGAAAAGCAGGCTCAGAAGAGGAGAATTACTTGCCCAAGGTCTCCCAGGGGATTATTTCTTATAATAATCTTATTTCAACAACACTGTCCTGCAACAGTGCTTGATGCAGGAAGGTAGAAAAGGAAAAGCAAAGACCAAAATCGCCCTCTCTCTCATTGTGCCCTGAAGGTCATGAGGGTCATATTAACAGAACTAATTGCCACTCTTGCAATGATAGTCTCTGTAGCTGCAGGCTGTAATTTGAGTGGCTGGATGCAGGGCTATAGAAGCTGAGCCCACTGACTGATAAGGAGAAGAGGGCAAGGGGAAGCTTTGTGTCTGAAGTTAAAAATCCTTGGTTCTTCAGTATTCCGGTTCTGTGATCCTGGGGAAGCCACTTAATATCTCTGTGCCTCATTCTCCTGATCTATTAAATATGGATAAAGAATAGTACCTGCCTCACAGGAATGTGTAGGAATAAATAAGTTAATATACATTAAACACTTAGAATAGCCCATGGTAGCCCATGTCACATAAGTATTAACTTTCCCATCCTACCATCCCAAACCCCTAAGATTTTATTTTAGGAAATACATGTAAAAGAGAAATTTTTGGTGAATCTGACTCTGTGAAATACATTGTGGGGGGAAAAGGTAGATAGGAAGTCTTTTTATAAGCTAAGATTCCACAGGGTATTCTGACACCCTCTGGGAAGACTGTGCAAGACCTACACAGGAAGCTGATGGGCCACTATGCCAGGAAACCAGTGGGACTGTCACACTGGGCACTGCACTGAGGTTGTCTCACCTGCCATGCCAAGAAACAATGGATACCATCAACTGAGAGGCTATCCAGCCATCTGGAAAGAAATCAGCATGTTAAAGGATCACAGAGAGGAATCTTGTCATAGAAAATGAATGCAGAACCAAGAATTACTAAATTTCAGGTGAAGTGAACATAAGAGATAACTCTACAACAAAGAAAACAACTTCCACGTGGGAAAAAATAGAAAAAATTTAAAGGGCTTTTCAAAATTATAGTTATAATCCTCTTAAAAATGAAATATAAAATTTTATCAATAAGATTTTTAAGTTTGTAATTCCTTAAAAGAATCAATTAGAGAATTTGAAAAAAAATATGTCAATTTCAAATTGACAAGTTTACTATCAGAGTAGGCACCGCTGAAGAGAAAATTAGGCAACCAGAAGATAAAACTGTAACAATTATTCAGAATTCAGCTCAAGAGATAAACAGCAGAAAATATAAAATGAAGTATGGTAGATTGAGTATAAGAAACAGAAGAGTATCTTGATACTTATTATAAAAGATTCATACTAATTATAAATCAATCAATAAATAAATTCTTATTAATTACAGGAGGGAAAATAATGACTTTCACAATGGATACACATAAGAGGCACTGCTGTGGTTTAGATATGATTTGTTTGGCCCCACCAAATCTCATCCTGAAATTTGATCCCCAATGCAGCAGTGTTGGGATGTGGGGCCTAGTGGGAGGTGTTTGGGTCATGAGGGCAGATCTCTCATGAATAGATTAATGTCTTACCCAAGAGAGCTGGTTGTTAAAAAACAACCTTCACCTTGCCACACTACTCTCTCTCTTATTTCCTCTGTCACCATGTGATCTCTGCACTCAGGGGTTCCCCTTCCCCTTCTGCCATGAGTGGAAGCAATCTGAGGCCCTCACCAGATACAAATACCCAATCTTGAACTTTCTAATCATCAGAATCATGAGCGTAATAAACATTTTTCCTTTATAGATTACCCAGCCTCAGGTGTTCCTTTATAGCAACCACTAAACAGACTAAGACAGACACCATTCTAATCACATGACCAAAGTTAGCAGTACCAATCATAAGACAAGTCAACACCACATCCTCCCAGGTACGCTGCACTAAGACAGGCACAACACCACTTCTGTGGCATTATTTCCAAAGAGGCTTAAACTCACTCAAGAAAAATCATCAGGCAAATCTAAATTAAGAGACACTCTACAAAATACCTGACATAGTTTTTCAAAAGTATCAAGATCATGAAAAGCATAAAACAAGTTCAATGAACTGTCAGATTGAAGGCATCAGGGGGACATCCCAATTCAATGTGGAATCTTGAATTATATCCTGGACCAAAAAAAAAAAAAAAATGACACGAGTGGGGAAACTGATGAAATTCAAATAAGGTGAAGAGATTAGTTAATGGTAGTGTTATCAGTGTTAATTTCTTGGTTTTGATAATTGTACTATGGTTATATACAATGTTAACATTTAGAGAAAGTGTGATAAAGGGTATATTAAAATTCTATGCACTATGTTTTTGCAACTTTTCTGTACATTTCAAATTATATCACAATTAAAAGTTATTTTCAAAATCACTTAGAACAGTGCCTAATACAGAGTAATCATGCAATACAGGCAGTCCCCAGGTTACAGATGACTTGACTTATGATGTTCTGTACTTACCAATGGGCTCCCAAGGCTCTCCATAAGGATAATATATAATTAAATAATTAAATTAATAATTTGGGAACTAGCTGCTTCTGCACATGTAAACAAAATCCTGTGGTGTAAGCAGTTTTTTGGTGCAGCATCTTTACACTAGCGGCTAGTCTCATAGATACATAGAGAAGCAGCTGATAGAAACACAAGAACACGAAGAGTCAGAAGATCCAGAGTTAAAAAAGTTTGCAACAAAAGAATTAGCTGAAGCCTTTCGTCTCCTTGAAGCAGGATTTGCTAAGCTTGAGGAGCAAGATCCTAACATTGAGCAATTTACAAAAGTTAACCATTCAGTGAGAAACATCATGTGCTACAAGGCCATTCATGATGAAAAAAGGGAAAAGGCTGTGCAAACAACCCTACGTAACCTTTTTAAGGTATCTAGACTTGAGTGGTCACCTCCCCTCCTCCAGCAACAGAATCAAATCCTGATTCTCCAGCACCATCTCCATCATCACCTTCTGATTAACGTCAGCTGCCTTCTTGCCTCAAAAATGCTCCTTCCAGTAACCAAGACATTGATGTAACATTAGGTCAATGTTAACCTTTAATACTCTTTTTTGAAATTTGTCCTATCTCCTATCTAAACTTTTTGTATGAGTTTGTTTTTACGTTCTGTTTGTTTGAATTAAAAGAAAGAGCACAACAGTTTCTGTAACTTGTGATAGGATTTGAACAAAGACAGTAGACATCTAGGGTCTGTGTTCTTAACCAAGTATCTATTCTACCTCTCAAAATAATCATGGAATACAACACAGTAGTGAAAAATTAATGAATGATCACTACATACAAAAATGCAGATAATCTCTGAAACATAGTGTTGAGTTTTCCTTTGTAGGTTACCTGCTTCTTTTGCCTTACAGCTCATAGGAGGGCCTCTTTGGTGATTATTTTGGTCAGTCTGATGACTGTGTGTCGTGGTGTCTTCCTGTTTGAGATGAATCTCCAAAGAGTCCTTTGAGCTTATTGTACCTGGATATCTAGATTTTTAGCAAGGCCTGGGAAATTTTCCTCTATTATATTCTCAAATAGCTTATCCAACCCTTGTGTGTTTTCTTCTTCACCCTCATGGATGCCTATGAGTCTCACGTTAGGCCTCTTCACATAATCCCACATTTCTTGTAGGCTTTGCTCTTTTCCCCCTTTTCTCTGCTCTATCTCTGTGACTTTAATTGAAAGGTGTTATCTTCAATCCCTGAGATTCTTTCTTCTGTTTGATCCACCCTGTTCTTGAGGCTTTCCAATGTGTTTTGTAATCCCTTGAATAAATTCTTCATTTCCAGAAGTTTGGTTTGATTTTTCTTTAATATTCTGATTTCTTCAGTGAACTTTTCTTCCAAGTCCTGGATTTTTTTGTGGTTTCTTTCTGTTGGTTATCCATATTTTCTTGCATATCATTGAGTTTTCTTACAATCCATGTTCAAAATTCTTCTGTCATTTTAGTGTTCTGAATTTGATTGATGTCCATTGCCCTTTGGCTGTGTGCTTTCCATTTGATTCTTCATACTTCCAGAGTTCTTTTGCTGATTCTTTCCCATCTAGACCAGCTGTTGCTTCTTACCTTTAGATTTTCATTTAGATAATGACACACCCTGTTTAGCCTCTGAGCCAGTGTTGTTTTTGGGTCCTGTAACCAGCTCTTGTTCCTCTGTAGAGGCTCTCTAGTGCCTCATGTGGTAGGTAGGGCCCTGGGACTCCCAGGTGTGTCCTTATTCTCTACCTCAGTAGGGGCAGGTGGGGGAGTGAGTCTGGGCAGAGCTGGTTTGGGTGAGCCTGCCCTCAAGCTCCACAAATTCTGTTAGCAGGGGTCAAAATTCTGTTCTCTGCTTCTGGGAAAAGCTTCCAGGGAGGGGTTGAAATGGCCCCACTCAGCCAAAAAGTCTGCATGTTGGAGTAGGGATGTGAGACCTGCAGTCTGGAGCAGGCCTCTCTCCCTTCCCCACTCCCCTATTCTGAAGTTTCTCCCAGGCCTCTGCCAGCAGGAAGGACCTCAAGCCAGTGGATCTCCCCTGCCTGTGATGCCAGCTGGGAGGGTCCTTGCCGAGGATCGCAGCCTGAGCTGGGTGCACAGCCCTCTTGTGGGAGGAGGGCTGCCCCTCAAGCATGCTGATCTGCCCCTGAAGGCACACACACCTCAGTAGGCTCGTTCACAAATATCCTTTCTCTGCCCCACGGCAATGCGATGAGACCTGGGTGTACAGGATCTGGCCTGCAGGCCCATCCCCCAGGCCCTGGAGATCAATCCCTGACCCTGCCAGGGAGAGGAGTGCTGGTCTCAAGTCACCCACAGGATGCCCAAGCTGGATCGATGTCTCTCCGCCTTGGGATTTGCCCTGCTCTCCTGGAGTCACCAGGCAAGTGGCACCTGGGAGGGCTGGTGCGTAGGGACCTCAGAGTCTGAGTACTCCTCAGTCCACTGTAGGACCCCAAAAGGAAAGGTCCTGTTCCCTGCTAAATTGTCTCTCTTGGCAGCCATGGGTAGGGAAATGGAAGGGGAGAATGAAGCAGTATGGAGCCTGCCGGTCGGCTCGGGTCTGTGGGCCAAGGTGCCCTGAGGAAGCTGGGAGCCTGGTGCTCTATCCGCAAGATCACTGCTCACTGGCAGCAGCTGTTTCTGTGCTGGTGTTGGCAGGTCTCTCCAACTGCTCAGGAGCCCAGCAGCAGTCCAAGATGCAAGGGAGGGGAAAGTTAACCACTCCACCTACCCTTGTCACTGGTCTCCAAGCCACTGGGGGGCCTTTCTCCTTCCAGTTCTCCTCCACAACTTCTTCCCATGAAGTCTCCTGTATTTTCAGGCACCCTTCCTTCCAACCCTCATCCAATCTATGTTTGTCTGCCTGTTTATTTTTTTTACTTTCTTCTAAAATCTGTCTTTCTTGCAGAGACACTCTGACTGGCGGTTTTTCTCATCCGCCATCTTGATTTCCTGAAACATAGTGGTGAATGGAGGAGAGAATTTCATTGCAGACAAAGACATAGTGTGCTATTTATTTATATAAAGTTTGAAAATTTGTAAAACTGAATAAAGTTTAAGGATACACACATATGATAAAGAATGATTCCATTTATTTGGATATTTAAAAAGAAACCTTAAAAATGTATATTGCTTATAGATTAAAACAATAATTTAAAATGTATGTTGAAAAACCATTAAAGAAAAGAAAGGAATGATAAACACAAAACTGTGGAGAAGGCTTGAGCGAGTGAAAAGGAAAAAACAAGGAGAGTCACAAAGAAGACCTCAAAGGTAATACAATGTTCTTTTTTTACACTGGATTTTGGAAACTCATGTGCTCATTATATTTTTATTTTGTACCTTATACATATTTTATAAATATTACTTTGTATATACTCAATATTTAATCAAACAATTTTAAATAATGCTTATAAAGAATAAATAGTAAGGAAAGAAATCAGAAAAGTGTACTGCTAAATTTAAATAAACATTGATTATTAAAAAAAGGTTTTTAATGAAAATCTGAACTCAAAATTTCAGTCAATAGCAACATGGAGTTCCGATAATGGAGAGACAATAAAGGTATGCTTTGTTGTTATATCAGAGAAAGAATATAAATACTAATTAACTCTATATTTCATTAGAAAAAATTCATTTATTATGTCAAAATGGAAGAAAGACCTGGAAAAATCAACATAAACTGTATAACTTTCTAGTCAATAGAGGAAATTTTTCAAAAATAAAAAGTGTCAGTATACACATGTAATTAAAAACCATGGAGGCCAATACCCAGAAGAAACAGCCAAAAGAATTGGAAATGCCTAACCCAGGGAAGTGATAAGTGGGAGAGATATGGTTAGGAAAAGCTGTTTTTATTAGAAGCCTTATAGACTATTTTCCTTTTTAATAAATGCATCACTTGTATAAAAATTAAAATTAAAAACATGATTCTCTCCTAAACTGCTGAAATGGTATTTGATACAATAGCTATTTGTTCCTTTTAAAACTTTTAGCAAATTCAAAGCAGAAGCTGAAGTCTTTAATTTGGTGTAGCCACCTACCAATATCATACAAGACAAGAATGTTCACTGTCACTAATATTATTGTACATTGTATTAGAGTTCTAGTTAGTGCCAAAAAAGAAAAAATACTAGAGAAAGAAATCAAAGTTATAAAAAAAATAGAAAGGAAATAAAATTTGTCATTACCCACAGATGAGGTTATCTACCCAGAAAACAAGAAAAATCAATGGAGATGTTTCCTCCCCAAGGTTTGAAGAGGCAAAGAGAGAGAGAGCAGGTACCAGAATCCAGAAGGAGGAGTTGGGAAAATAGGGCTACCTTGAGAAGACCTGAGACCTTCAATAGAGGGACATAGCCCAAAGCAACCCTGCAGGCAAAGCTAGGAAAATAAACATCCCAACCTCATCCTCCTCACTCCCATTGGAGATGCCCCCCAGCTCCAGTCCAAGTCCTAGAGTGGCCTATGTATTCTACACAGCGTCCCAGGGCAGTGCAGAGTGAAGCAGCATAGAGAATGGATCTGGAGTGGTAAATAGAACCTATCTGACACTGTAAGAAATAGGTCAATAGAACACATGGAGAGTTAGAAACAGACCTTTGTATAAATGGGAATTTGATAAATGACAGAGGTGGTATTTCAAATGAGAGGAGGAAAGATGGATTACTCAAACAATGAGAGCAGCAGGCTCTCTAGATTTTGGGGAGAGGGAATAGTTAGATACCTATCTCATACTAATAATGATAACTTCTGGATGGAATTAATACCTAAATGTACAATACAAAGCTATAAAAGAAGTAGAAGAGAATATAATATTTTGATGTCCTTGAGGTAAGGATGCTAAAATCAAAAATTATAAAGATAGGTAAGTCTGACTTTTCCAAATGCTATGGACTAAAATATAGCATTAAATAATTTCAAAAGGGTGAGAGAAAATATTTGCAAATAATAACAAAGAACTAGTATTCAGAATATACAAAGCACTAGAAATCTGTAAGAAAAGGACAAGCAATCCAATGGAAAAATCATCTGCAGATATGAACAGTTCATAGAAGATTACAAATGAGAATAAACAGAAAATGCTCAGTCTCACTAATAGGCAGGAAAACATAAATTCAAATGATGCTATTTTCAATCATCAGATGATACCAATATTAAGGATTAAAGTATCACGTGATGGCAGAATGTGGGGAAACAAGTACTCTTGTGCACTGCTAGTAGCAGTAAAACTCAGCACCAAGAGAAATGTTTGTGGAGAACACAAACCAAACTTGAAACAGTGGTTACTGCCGGGGAGCAAGTTAGTATTTGGGACAGTAGTTGGGAGGCCTTTAGTGCTGTCTTTACTGTGTTCTTTATTTAAAAAAACAAAAAAAACAAAAAAAAAACCTGAAGAATATTACTGTGTTGTTTGTATCACACTGTGATGATATGTCCTCATGGTTTTGTCCTCAGCCCTTTGACCTTTTCACTCTATACTTTCCTGCAAAATCTGTCAACCACTCTGACCACCCATATGCTGATGGTGCCCAAATCTGTATTTTCAGCTCAGCTGGTGTTTGAGCAACTCAAAGATGTTGGGGCCAAGGTCTCTGAAATTCACTTGACTTTTCTTTCATGGTTAGAACAAAGTTGCTTTGACCCAACAATCCTCATTCCAAGAAGCAAGGAGGCAGAGGGTAGTCAAGAGGAAGTGATGGTGCCTGTTGAGCATCCCTAATCTGAAAACCCAAAATTCTTAATGCTCCAAAATCTGAAACTTTTTGAGCATGAACATGACATTAGAAGTGGAAAATTCCACACCTGACTTTACATGACTGGTCTCGGTCAAAACGCAGGCACACAACACACAGTTTATTCAGTGGCCCTAAGGGGAAAAAAGGCCTTCCCAGCACCCTTCAGCTGTGACATGCTATCTTTCCTGTGCACACCCACACAAGCACGCCCACCAAGGGTGACAAAATGGCACGCATACAGGCTGAATGTGCCGACATCGGGTTCCTCCACGATGCCCCACGTGGGGCCAAGATCTACATGCATTACTCACTGTGATTGATTTTTTTTTTTTTTTTGCCTTTTCTCTGCTCTGTGGTGTATGGGTATTGTTGGAAATGTCATAAAGGCCTGCAGATACATCATAAGTAACCCTCATAAGAAAACGGGGAAGCATTTATGTTTATCTGTAGCCCAGAAAGTCAAGCTGCTGAAGAAACTGGACAATGGTTATAAGTGTAAAAAACATCTCACAGAAGAGGATGGTGTTGGAATGACCATAAGATAGTTTCTTCTCACCTAAAAAAAATAAAATACAGTGTACAGTAAACTTTTAATCAAAACACAGCATTGTGGTGGAGGCTGAAAGCCTGCTGTTGCCTGCCGTTGTTTGGCATTGCTGTTGTTCACAGCTGATGATGACCTGGTGATGCTACTGTGCCGCTTACTTACCCTGATCACTAACTTTTTACTGCATTAATGGTACCTCATACTTTTGCTGTTAAGTACTTATGTGTGCATAAGAAAATGATTGCTTATTGGTAGCAATGGTGTGAATTGCATAAGCATTGGTATGAATTCATAATCAGGAATAACGGTGATGCCAGACAACCACAGATTGTCCCTGTGGCTGGCTGAGACTGTGACATCTTTGCTTTCTGATGGTTCAATGTTCATGTGTAAAATTATTACAAATATTGTATAAAATTACCTTCAGGCTATATCCATAATGTATATATGAAACATAAATGAATTTTGTGTTTAGACTTGGATCCCATTCCCAAGATATTTCATTATGTACATGCAAATATTCCCAAATCTGGAAAAATTTGAAATCTTCAATGCTTCTGGTCCCAAGCATTTCAGGTAAGGGATATTCAACCTGTGATATGAAAACAAAATTTATCCTGAATTCCCCAGCAGACTTCAACCTGTCTCTCATCAGCCAGAGGAGTGTCAAATGACTTCCTTTACCTGCAAAGGAAGCTGGACAATGTAGCTTTCCTCTGAGCACATTGCCATTCTTAGGAGAAATGTCACAGCCTTCCTCAAGGCACCTGCAACTCCACGTGCCCAAGACATAGTCCTCATCTGCCTCTCCGAGCTGCTCCTCTGCTGTGCTCTCCATCTACGCCACCACGGTTCCCAAGTCAACCTTGTCACTGTCCCTGACTCTTTCTCAAACCTCACATAGGAGTCACCATATCTTTCCAAACCCTCTCACACTTGTCCTTTTACCTAGACTCCTGTCAGCCTTCCCTGTGGTCTTTCTGCCCTCACCTAGTCTGCACAATCAGCCAGACTAATCTTTCTGAAATACAAAAACAGACCATGAGATGGTCTCCCTTTTTTGTTTTTAGGACAAAGTACAAGTTTCCTATTGTGATTTACAAGGCCCTTCATGATGTGGCCCTTAACTGTCTCTCTAGCTGAACCTTCTGCCATTCTCCGTTTCACATTCTTCAGCCATTCTCAACTGCTTTTCTATTGCTCTAGTGAGCAGCACTTTCTCCCAAATTCGAGAACTTTTACAGGTCTTTCCTTCCACCTGGAATACTCCCCACCCACATCCACTATGTCTAATTAGTATTTCTAGCATCTCTAGGGCTCAACTTAGGAATCCTTTCCTCCAGAGAATCCTGCCTAATTCTCCCTCCCTACAAGGAGATGATAATATTATTAGTCAGCTTTGCTGCAATAATAACTGCAAAGTCTCAGTGGTTTATAACAACCAGCTCTTAATTTTTTTCTCATTTTACACATCAGTAGCTACAGATCAGCTCTTCTTCCTGTGCCTTCTCATTTAGGATCCAGGTTAAGGGGTTAGCCCTGATCTAAGGCATGACATTCTCATGGTGAGAACACAGGGCCTCTTGAGACTTCTGCTCAGACATGGTACACATCCTACCCTCTCACATTCTACTGACCAGCACATATCACCTGGACACATCGTTATCTTTGGACTAGGGCTATATGCTCCTCTGACGGGAAGATACTGTGAGCTGCATGGCAATGGGGGAGGATGTTTCATCCTTTTACTGGGAAAGGAGAAGGAAATAACTGTAGCTAATTATTGTACGATCTACAACAATGATAATGAGA
Source organism: Cheirogaleus medius (assembly GCA_008086735.1). NCBI lineage: Eukaryota > Metazoa > Chordata > Mammalia > Primates > Cheirogaleidae > Cheirogaleus > Cheirogaleus medius. The sequence continues at coordinate 152,346,861 of VBSM01002608.1, read as the reverse complement.
GTGATAATAGTTATTTACTGAGTACTAACTATATGCCAGACTTCTGGCTAAATGTATTAATAAAACTTTTCATTGTGTCCTCACAATAATAGTAGGTACTGTTATTGTCCCCGTTATAGAGATGAGACTATCAAGGTAAAAGGAAGTTGGAGCAACTTGCTCATGGTCACACAGTAAGTGCAAAAGCCTGGATTTAAAACCAGTTCCAATTCTGTCTGCTCAGAATCCACTTTAAACCACCATACTATGCTTCTTCTGTAGCTCCCTACTCACTCCCAAGCTTAGTCTTTACCACAAAATTGTAATTTCCCGGGTAGCTCCAAAAGAAGGAGTCACATGGCTAGCATAGCACCTGGCCTAGAGAAGGACTCGATCATTGTTTGCAGAGTGAATAAATAAACTGCTGCACCCCATCTCCTATTTTTCAGTTAGCTAACTTCCACTCAAAGTGTCCATTTCTGTTTAGGTGTTACTCCCTTCCAGAAGCTTCCTCTGACTACACAGGCCAGGTTAGGACTCCCCCTCTGTGCTCCCATGGGGACTTGTGTACAGAGTTACTCTTGTACCCACCATAACAAACCACAATGACCTCTGTGACTCTTGAGGGCAGGGCATATGGCTTCTCATGCCTGATCCCTTCCTTCTCTTCCTCTGCTCTTCTTCCTTCTAGCCCTGGTTGGCACCCCTGAGCAGGGTCATTAGGCCTTTCACATGGGATCTGATCCATTCACTTGCTTTCCTAAGGACCTGCTCTACATACCAGGAGACACAGTCAGCTTCTTCACCAGCAACACCCTGCCCTTGAAGAGTCCACAGCCCAATGTGGGAGCAAGATAAGAGAAAAGGAATCAGATCAGAAGCACCAAGTAATTCCAGATTGAAAGGTCAAAGACAAACATAACTAGAAAAAGTGACAACTCGTAGGATAGCTACTTACAGTAGGATGGTCGGGGAAGGGCATTTTGATATGGTGATGTTTAGGCTGAAACCTTAAGAATGAGAAGGAGCCAGCCATGCCAGGATAGTGAAAGAGCACATCCTTTAAGCAGAGGGAATGACACATAAAAGGTGGGATGAAGCTTATTACACTCTAAGAATTGAATCAAAAGAACACATGGCTGGAGTGTGTGGTGCAGGGAACATAGTTTGATGAGGCTGGAGGGGTGAAGAGAGGTAGATCCCACCAGGCCTTGTGGGCCATGATGAGGAGTTTGGATGGGAAGTCCCAGAAAGGTTTTCAGCAGGGGAGTGACTGTCTGCTTTTCATTTTAAGAACATCTTTCTGGCCACAGCATGAAATAAAGTATGAGGAGACCATTGCATCGTCCAGAAAATAGATGGTAGTGACAGCCTAGACTAGGTAAGAGGCAATGGAGATAGAGAAATGGGTGGATTTCGTATGTCATGTGGCTTTAGACATGTTTCATTAGAGGAGTCCGCAGACATCCAAGCAAAGCTTTCAGGCAGCTGGAGCTTAGAGGAGAGATCCAAGCTGGAGGTCTAACTGGAGAGTCACCAGAACACGGATGGGATTTTAAGCTAAGAGAATAGATGATATCCTCCCAGGAGAGAGCAGTGAGCCCAGGACCAAGCCCTGTGCACACCAATATTAAGAAGTCAGGAAGAGGAGGAGTCAGTGAAGGGATTTAAGAAGGATGGCCAGGGAGGTAGGAAGAAAACCAGGAGGTTCTGAAACCACAGACCCCAGGATCAAGAGGCTTTACGTATAAATGACAAAGAAGGTTTAATGTTTGTACCCTGCAATAGCTGGAACAAAAAAGATTCTGGATAAATGTTAGTTTTCTTTTTGTCCTCCGGAACCCTTAGATATTTATATGTTAATGAAGATAAAACTTTACAAATCAAGCATACTCCAGCCAGGCACTTTCTTTTGATTCCTGGGGCACAAGCTTCGCCCCACCACTGCATGTACCAATCCCCCTGCTTGGAAGGCTGCTCTTTCGCTGTCTCAGTATGGCTGGCTCCTTCCCAGCCTTCAGGTTTCAACTTTAACATCACAAAACAAATCAAAAGAATTGTTTTCTACTTGTGAGATTTTAAGTATTGGCCCCGACATGGGGCCACTTCTGGAAAGGGAGAACAGCGATGATGAAATTACATTGTATGTAAAGCCATACCTACCTTATCTATAAGTACAATGTTTACAGCTAGAAGAGTCCTTAGAAATCGTCAAGTGCCCTGTCTTATGCAGTGAGTAAGGCCACCCTGGTGACAACAGTAATGAGCATCACATGACAAAGTCACTCAGGTGCTCATAATGTGCTACTCTATGGTGGAGTGGGGCCAGTGCTCACACTCTAACAAGCCCTCCGGGTGCTTCCAACACATGCTCTAGTTTGAGAATCATGGTATTACAGGAGCCTTCTGGCCTGTTAGTCCACTCCTAGCTAATTGGTAATGCAATGGGTACTTGGAATAAACAAATCAAGCCTGGAGCTGATAATCAGGCGGAGTGTGGCAAGTCGTGGTGGCCAAAGGAGAGAGAACAAAGGGAGACATGCTAGGGTTTATCCCAGGGCCTCTGGGGACACCCTAAAGGTAGCATACAGTTAGGGATCCTGACTCAGGCATGCCACAGCCCCTGGGTTGTAATCCCTTGTGGAAGATTCTCCATCTCAGCAACACTGAGATTATGGCCAAATGGAAATACACCAAATTGTAAATCACCTCCCCCACATGGGCCAAGAGAAGCCCCGGAAGAATTCATTACAGTTTAATGGTACATGCACCTGTCACTGCTGCACACCTCACTCAAGTGAGGCCATAGAATACAGATGACTCACCTCAAGTATGGCCACTCCATAATGAGCTCCTCCAGGGTTAGCCCCTAGTGGAGAGTAGGAAACAGCAAGGCAGCTACTTAGAGCAAAATGTTTCCAAGAGCAGCAAGGATGCCAGGGTGGAAGCCTTGTCTGACCTGTGCCACTAATTCGCTGCATGTTCATGGCCACACTGCTTCCTGTCCTGCCCCATTTCCTCACCTTGCAAACTTTAGAGTGCATAAGTCACCTCAAAAAGCATCCAACCATCTCTGTGTTCCCAGGACTGAGGGGGGTCCTAGGATATCAGAGTTTCAGTGCTAAAACCAGGACAGCACCAGGTAACTCGGCCGCGTTGGTCGTCCTACACCTAGAGAGCTTGTTAAAACAGAGTTCTGGGCCCACCCCAGAGATTCTGATTACTTAGGTCTGAGGGGGTGGGGTTGTTGGGACAAGAATTTGCTACCAGCTCCCTGAATGCCAGGTATAGACTAGATGGTGATTACTAAATGCGTAGCTGCAGGCCAGCTATATTAGACACACCCGAGGAGCTTGTTAAAAATACAGATTCCTAGGTTCCAGCACTGGAGATTCTTATTCATTGGGGCTGGAGCTGGGCCCAGGAAAATGCATTTCTAACAAACTTCCTAAGTGATACTCTGTGGGGTTGAGAATCTTTGAACTGGATCACATCGAAGGTTCCTTGCAATTTAGACATTCTATTACATTTGAAGTGTGTGTGTCCATCTCCGCTTAGTAAAAGCTCCCCAAAAGTTTGATGCACAACCCCCATGTCATTTTCTCTGTGCTTGGATCAGTCATCCCTGGCATTAGGCATTCCCATTGTTGCCCTGAGCAAATGCAGCTGTTGGAGGAAGTGCCTGGTGCCCTGGGAGACAGTCGTGCACATTCAGAGCAAGGGAACACAGCACGTTTGTGCTTACTCATTCATGAGGCCCCCATTTGCCCTGGGGAAGACCCAAGCCTGCGTCAAGGAGCTCTGGTGAGCTGCCCGGATATGAGCTGGTTATTGGGGCCTCGTTGGGGATGAGTGTGCCCTGGCCTGTGTGTGTCATGCCAGGTAAAGTCAGATGCGGGCAGAGAGGCAAGGCAGCAGTGCGTGCCTCCTGTACCCAGGGCTTGGCAGTCTTGCCGGGACCCTCTCCTGACCCAGAAGACTACAAACAACTTGCAGTGGAATGAAATAAAGGAGTACGAATGGGAGTAGAGCATTATTTCCACTCCAGCCCGACAAAAGTGACAGCCCAGACCGGGTGGCTGTAGCCGAGGCTGCTGGCTCTGAATGGAGCAAGTGCTGCCACCTCCTGGCCCCAGCTCAGGCTGTCTGTTAACATGGATCTGGAATTTCAAATCAGGAATTCTGGAGTGTTTGGCCTAGAAAAGACCCCAGAGATCATCCATCCCCTTCACCCTTGTTCAGAAAAGGAAACTGAGCTCCCTAGATGATGGCAGGTTCCCCCATATCCCAATTGTGGCAGAGCCATCCAAGCCCACCCGGCACTCTTCCCCTAGAGCTTTGCTGATTTTCTGCTCCTTGAAGCCAGCTGCTATGATCCAGTAACCTTGGCTAGAGAGAGAGGAGGGGTTTGGAGCAGGATCTTAGCAAGGAGAGAGGCTTGGCTGCTGTTCAGTGTGTGCCCACTTGCCTCCTCCATGCATAACCCTCCTTCGGAAATGAAGAGGCAGGAAAGAGCACTTACCACTTCTCAAAGGACAGAAAGAAATGCATATCTTCAGATAGTCATCTCCAAAGCAAAAAGCACCATGTGGAAGAGGGTCCCTACTTCCCTGACACCAAACATTTTGAGCATGCAGTTTCTTTGTTGGTGTTGCTCTTCAACAGCTATTTGGGGCCACTGCAGGAATCAGAAACCTGGAGAGATGGGGTAGGCCTAGCAGGGCTGCTTAGAGTACCAAGGCTCGGAGGCAGATGAAATAAAAAGAGGAAAAGAAGAAGGTAAAGAGAGAAGAGGAAAAACCAAAAGGGGGGATAGAGGGAAGGAAGGAAAGGACAGATGAAACCATTGGGTGCCAACCTGGGCCAGAGTGCTAACCCTTGCCTCAATAAGTCTCACTCATTAACCCATTAACCAAACATTTTGGGGTGCCTGCCTTTCTCCAGAGTGGACACAGCAAGGAATAACCCCTGATTGGGAAGAGCACCCTGATTTAAAACAGGTTACTTGCAGGCTTGTTGGAAGCATGAGGTAAGGCATGCAGAAAAGAAACCCTACCAAACAACTGTACTACAAAGTCAAAGGTGATGGATATTATTTAATATGATAAGAAAGACACAGTACTATGGGAGTCCCAGAGGAGGAAGAAGCAGGTGTCATTTCACCAGGGCTCTAAGGTCATGGGAAGGATTGAGGCATGAGAAGATGAAACTTACAGCATTTAGGGAAGGAAAGAGAGAAAAGGCAAAAAGCGAAGGAGGAGGAAATGTGGGTGTGGGGAAGACAGCAGTTCTGTCTGGCTGAAGTGCAGGTGCAAGAAGGGACGCATAGGCAACAGGCGGAAAAGGCAGGTGGGGGCAGTTGGAGACACAGGGTCATAAAGCAAACTTGAATGCCAAGTTAACTATTCCGTGGTCAAGAGGGAGTCCCTGCAGGCTCCTAAATAAGACAAGGGCACGGTCAGAACTGTTCCTGAGGAAAACTAGTTGGCTGCAAGGTAAAAAGGAACTTGGAATGAACACTGCAGTGTGAGGAAGGATAGGGCACAAGTCCATGGGAAGAGGGGTCCCCTGCCCACCGGGATTTTATTTTGCAATTCAACTTAAAGCACTGAACAATGTGTCCCAGCGTTCACATTGCTGGGATTATATCCGCCAGTTTCCACTTCTTGCGCACTCACTGCCAGATTTTCTCCTCCCTGAGCTGCCCTAGAGGACCATAACAACATCTTCTACTTCCTACTGGACTCCATTCCGTTCTGCTGTCTGAATGGTTCATGTGTCTTTTTTTCCTTGCTGGATGAGGCTCATGTTTCTGATTTAAATTCACAATCGAAGTCAAAAGGAACTGTGCTGGAGCTGCTGGGGTGTCCAACGGTCACCACCACAGTTAGACAGCAGGGACTCCCTTGTTCAGCCCATATGAGGATGTGCTGGACCTCCGCTCTGTCCCCCTCATCCAGCACATGTAACACATAGCACTAAGCAATTAGTGCAATTCACAAAATGCCCAGAATGTGCAGAGAGGCGAGGAAGGAGCTTCATCATTGGGGTAGGTGGGGGCTCCTCCCATCACAGTGGTTCATCAAATTTGCCAGCTCTTTAAACTTTAATTTTAAATGACTAGGTGCCTTTGTTCACAGCCAGATAACCAAATTCAGTATATTGGAAACATGTTTCAGTCTTTTCTGGGTTGTTAGGTTTTTTTTCAATTTTAAACAAATACGAGTTCTTTCCAAGGCAGATTTTTATTTCCTTTGCTTCACAGCCTGATTAATGACAGGCTCAGCTCCACAAAAAGCCAAGGGAAGGGAGGAAAATGAATGTGAAGGCCCAGACATTTAGGTTCTCCCGTGGTCTCTGAGAGAGGTGTAACACCCACTGGCTGCTCCTGGGGACAGGCTGGCCTCAGACCTCAGCTGGCTGCCATGGGCCAGTGCAGGACAAGCCCAGATCTGTGGCTGAGCTCACTCATTATCTTTTTCAGTCTGAGCTAAACATTGAAAAACCAAGTGGAAATCGCCAGGATTCTGCAAACCTCTGGCTGTTCACTTTGCATCTCCGCCTTTCAATGGTGCAAAGAAGCAGAAGGTCTGGGTTGAAGATCCGTGTCTACTCTTTCCTAGAAGTGGGACTTTAGGCAAGTCACTTCTCTCTCAGAACTTCAATGTCTTTCTTTAAAACAGGGTTACTTACAGGCTTGCTGGAAGCATTAAATAAAGTGGGCAAAAGCACTAAGCAAAAATGTGGCATGAAGGTTGACAAAAGGCACTCACTTCCTACCTGACCACGGGAGAGACCATGTTAGTAAAGGGCTTTGAAAGCCTTACAAGGAGCCCTTAAGAGGAGTGTGGAGTAGTGCAAACATCATGGGATTTGGGGCCAAACAACCTTGTTTCAGGTCCTGGCCTTGTGTTAACTTAAGCAACTCACTAACTCATGCCAGGCTTCAGGCTCCTCAAGCATAAAATGGGGGTGACGATGCCCACTTTGAAGTGTTTAGAAAGAGCTGGTACCAAACCTTCTCTTAGAAAGAGACTCCTCTATAGGAAATCCTTCCTGAGAGGCTCCCTCAAGTTAGGTACAACCTGTAGGGCATGGATATGGCTGGGACCAAGAGGTCAGGAAAGGGTGTGAAACTTCTCTGCCTGAAACAAAAGGAATTTCTAAAAGAAGAGGCAGGGAGAAACATGAAGACAGAAGAGTGAGGAGAGCCTGGGACATGGCTCATCCCACCCCACCCACCAGCACTACGCCTTGTATCTGCAGCAAAATTACTAAACTAATAAAACACCTTGGTCTAAGTGGAGCGTGTGGGTGTGTGATGAGGCTGCATTCTCTATGTGGCAATTCAACTTGAAGCACTGTGCGGCTTAGGACCATGAGAGCGTGAGTCTGCAAGAATCTGCAGAAACCACAAAGACAGACTCAGTCCTTCCCCAGGCTGTGGAGACCCCAGATAACATCTGCGTGGTGTTATTATTGTTGCAATAACAAAGTAGTATAACAAATTTGGAACGTTTCATTCACATAGTTAAAATTCCAAAGAAAGGGCTTAACCTGGGCGGAATCTTGATACATCTTCATTTTATTCTGTACCATTTCCTGGTGAACACAGCATGACTGGGACACCTGCCCTGGACATGGTAGACTCAGGAACCTTGTTTTCATTTTCAGTGTATTAAAATTTGGGAGGGGAGAGGGTGAGAAACATCTGTTTCTAGGTCTCCGACATAAAAAGGACAGAGCTCCCACAGTGGAGGGAAAAAGATTTCAAGAGGAAACAGAACTAACAATTTCCCTGGCAGGTTAGTTTTATGCCGCACCTGTTATACAGGCTTCCTCGATCTGCCTCCGTGACATTTTGCATATTTTACCCACAGTGCCTTGCAATAGTTTAGCTTTAGGTTGCTTTTTGGCAGTTCTCCTAACATAATTAGGTATTTGCCTAAGCCAAAGGAACACCACTTTTTTTTCTGGCCAAAGTTACCTGCCCTGGATCACAAGCACACCCAGCACATCCAAGTTCAGTGCTCAGGGTGGACATCACTTATGCAGCTCAATGAGGACAGCTCCAGTCTTTCATCTTTGCCTTGTGTCTATAGTCTTTTCCACTTCATTTGGAAAACATTATCCATGGTATTGCCTGGCAAATTATTTATCCATTGGGTTATTGTAGTAAACTTGTAAGCAGATGGGGTTTTAGATTTTCCATCCCGTCTCAAAGAAAAATGAACAAGGAGTGCAAGACACCTAAAATCCCTCATCCATCATCGTCAGCTGGCAGGTGATCTGCTTCAGCTAGTCACGCAGCACACGTCTCCTCCATTTCTCGCTTTTATCTGCTACAAGGGAGAGATGTGTATCAACAGCTCCTCTGATGTCAATGATACCCAGATGCTGGGCCCGCTCCTCTTCCTGTGTAGCCCACGTGCTCTGGCCTCTCCTGATTTTCTTTACAGAGCCCGACATTGACATTAATTTATAAACCCTAGTCCTGACTTCCCTTTGCTTTTCACCTCACATCCCTAATCCGGGCCTCACCTTCAAAGCTTCTTAGTGCTCTGTTCTGACAGACCTAAATTCCCTCATTTCCATCAGGGTCTGTCTATACCAGGTTGCTAATTAACTTCTGACTCTCCAAGTTACAGAGCTCATTTGCTGACTCACTAGAGACAACCAAAGGAAGTCCTTCATTAGCATTCCTGAGCTGCTCATTAGCCACTGGGAGAATCATGCCATCCAAACTGTCAAACCCACCCAACTACAGGAAGGAGAAATGACTCTACTTGAATTAAGGGCACGTCACCTCTGCATACTGGGCATTTCCTAAAGGCTCAGCGCTATTGGAGGAGGGGTATCAAATCTGTACGAGACAAACCATGTCCCCAAGGAAATGGGAGCAAGACCCAGAGCATGAAGCAAATAAAATATAGTTCATGTGTCTAGAAGACATCAAGACCAAGTTAGTTTGTTCCAAAATGGAAGGTTGTTTTAACATTTTGAAAATCTATCAATATAATTTGCCAGTTTAGAAGAGAAGAATTTTAAGACCCAATATAATCAATTTAATAAATGAGAAAAAAAAAATCTGACAAAATTTAACACCAATTCATAATTTAAAAGAAAAAAATAACTTTTTAGCCAATGAGTAGTATCATCTGATAAATGATGGCCACCAAAAATCCTACAGCAGACATTGCATTTAATAGTAGATTGCTGAAAGTTTTTCCTCTGAGATTAGGAGCAAAACCAGGATGATCACTGTTCTCATTTTCCAGTTACTGAGTAAATTAGATAAGCACATGGAAAAAAATTGACCCCTATCTCACACCATACATAAAAATCAATTCCAGGTGGATTATAGATCTAAATATGAAAAGCAAATTAATAAAACTTCTAAGCAATAACATAAGAGAATGAACCATAGTGGTAGGCAAACATTTCTTAAACAGGATACAAATAGAACTAACCTTAATGAAAAAAAACTGATAAATTGATCTACATTAAAGTTAGAAAGTGCTGTGTTTCAAAGCACAATCTTAGTAGAGAAAAAAGCATTATATGTAACTGAAAAAAAAGAACTTATCCAGACTATATAAATAACTTTTTCAAATCAATTATACAGACAACTCAATTAAAAAATGCAGCAAAAGACTTGAATAGGTATTTCACAAAGGAGATACCCAAATGGCCAATAAACATATAAAAGTTTCTTAAACTCATTAGAGATCAAGGAAATGTATATCAAAATGACAATATGATACTACTATACTTCTTCCACAATGGTTAAACTTTAGGAGTTGACTACAGAAAGTGTTGGAGAGTAGGAAGGGCACTGAACCTCTCCTGATTGCTCGAGAGGTTGTCAATCGTATAATCATTTTAAGAAAGGGACAATATCTACTGAAGTTGTATATACCCATGCTCTATGAACCAGCAATTCTACTCCTCAGTATATGCCCAATAGAAATACCTACATACGTGCACCAAAAGACATGTGCAAGAATGTTCACTGCAGCACTGTTTGTGACAGCCCCAAAATGGAATCAACCCATTTGTTAATCAACCAAAGAATGGATAAGTACATTTTTGTATATTCATAATGAAATATTTTTACAACAGATATGAATAAACTACAGCTACATGCAAAGGATAGGTGAATCTCACAGACTTGGGGCTGAGCAAAAGAAGCCAGAATTGAAAGAATACATAGTACATGATTCCATTTATATAAGATTAAAATATAGGCAAAAGGAATCTGTGGTATTATAAGTGAGTCTTTCAGGGTGCGGGTCCTCTTCTATTTATACATAGGGGTGGTCGTTACATGGATATGTTCACCATGTGATGTTTCTCAAGCCGAAGTGGCGTACCAAGGTGGGGAGGCCTTGGCTCTGCCCCCAGGGAGAAGTATTTTATCACTGATGCAGCTTAGAATTTCCAAAGCATCATTATGATGGTAAAAAGCTTTTCTCTGGTGTTCAAATTCTCTACAGACAGTGAACCCCCTTATTTCCTTGTAGTTGGGGTGGACCCTTCCCACTGACCCCCCTCAACAACTACTACTTGTCAAACTGTACACTTAGGATTTGTACAATTTCTGCCTGCTACACTTCAATAAGAACATTTATTTTAAAATGTTAGGCCGGGCGCGGTGGCTCACGCCTGTAATCCTAGCACTCTGGGAGGCCAAGGTGGGTGGATCGCTCAAGGTCAGGAGTTGAAAACCAGCCTGAGCAAGAGCGAGACCCCATCTCTACTAAAAATAGAAAGAAATTAATTGGCCAACTAAAAATATATATAGAAAAAATTAGCCGGGCATGGTGGTACATGCCTGTAGTCCCAGCTACTTGGGAGGCTGAGGCAGGAGGATCGCTTGAGCCCAGGAATTTGAGGTTTCTGTGAGCTAGGCTGATGCCATGGCACTCTAGCCCTGGCAACAGAGTGAGACTCTGTCTAAAAAAAAAAAAAAAAATGTTAATGGAAATACTTAAAAGAACACCAATTAAAAGATTATAATCGACCACTTCTAAATCAGAAAATACTATTATAAAAGATAAACCCAAATGCTGGTGGTTGACTCTGAGAAAGGAGGAAAATGGAACTTCAACTTTATCTACGTGTATGTATCTGTGTGTAATGAAAAAAGCCTGAGCCCAGGGCCACCTATATCAAAGTCATTTCTTCAGGAAGGATCATGAAGGCAAACACTAAAACATCATCAGTATGGGTACAAAGAAAAGGTTTCATTCAAAAACATACAAGAAGAGGATTAACAAAAAATGCCCGTAGTGGCCATTCATTCACGCTCCCACAAGACTCAGGAAAAGGAATGAGGGGAGGAGGGGGGAACCAGTGCCTGCTACTTCTGGCCAGCAAGGTCTGCACTCATGCAGCAGGCAAAAAGACCAGGGGGCCTGGAGCTGTGGCAGGTGCTTCTGGAATTCCTCAGACATAGGTAGAGTAATCATTTAGGTGCTGAAATCAGTACAGCCAGGAGGAAGGTCAGCCTTAGGGGTGGTCTTATCACAGAAGTGAAGTGGGTGGGGCCTCAGGGTCACTGCCAACCTCCAATAATGTCTACTTGAGCTTTGGGGACCCAAGAGCTAAGGCCTGGCAAAAGGAGTCACCTCTGGACAAGCAAAGAGACATCCACTTAACCACACGGGGTAAATTAATAATGGCAATTGTCATCCTCATAGCACTTTGCAGTTTTCAAAGTACATTATAAAATAACCCAATATAACATTTTGTTTTATTTCCTGAGCCACCCTGTAGAGTTGGCAGATACTATGTTTTTCTTTTTTTCTCATAATAAAAGTAATAAAGACTAATGAAAACTAGAAAATGAAGGGAGAAAAACTACCTCTAAATTATCATATTTAACATTTTTAATAATATTTCACATTCTATGAACCAGTTTTGTTGAGTTTTTTCCTCTTCGTACTAACTTATAATCACACTAAGTATACAAATTTATATAACAGGGTTTATTATACCCATTCTAAAGAAAAGTAATCTGAAATTCAAAGAAGTTAATTAACTTGTCCAAAGACACAGGACTACTGAGTGAAAAAGCTGGTTCTAGAATCAATAAATTGATACTCTGTTCCTCATTTTGATGAATTTGAGAAACAAGTAGAATCTCACTTCTTTGTCATCCTCCCACTTCCAGCAAGTCATTTCCTGTTTTAATCAGGCCTTCCCAGAAGGAAAGGAAGAGAAAACACAAATTCTCAACCAAAAAAGAGCCATGAAGGCTGCATGGGGGAGCTGGGATCACAAGCAGCTGTGGGTGGGGCAAGGGGAGTGGTGAGAAAACTCACCAAAAAATGATAAAGCATCCTGGATCTAAAAACAGTAGAGTTGAAACCTGCAAAATGCAGGGGCTCTAGGGAAGGACCTCAGTCTCCCCAAACCACCACCTGTGGGGAAGGAGCTAGAAATAAACTCCCCAACCTTTCTCTCCTCCATGCTGGGAACCTGCCAGTGTCGCTCAGGAACTGAAATCAACCAGAAGTCATACGGCAAAGGAGCTGGATAAAGTCCTAAGGTCAGCTCCTAGGACAAGGTAGGAGGGGCAAAGAGAGGACATCTGGGGTGAGATTTCCTGTTTCCTCATCATAGGAGGAGCCAAACAGAGGCTGTCCCTGAATTAGAATGACACACTGAAATTCAGAACCACCAAGTAGGTATACAGCAAGGAAGGGCAAATGAACACAGCCTGCGGGCCAAGTCCAGCTCAAGGCCTGCTTTTATAAAGTTGCACAGGAACACAGCCATACCCATTTGTTTATGTATGGCCTATGTGGTGGCTGTCCTACTATAACAGCCAAAGTGAGTAGTTGCAGAGACTGTATGGCCTGCAGAGCCTAAAGTACATACTAGCTGACCCTTCACAGCTACAAGAATCATATTCATTTCACATTTATCCTATGAGTATTTATGGGATGCTTATTATAATACATGCCAGATACTGTTTCAGACACTGGGGATACAGCAGTGAGCAAAACAAATAAAAATCCCTGCCCTTGTGGAGCTTGTGGAGAGATAGATACTGAACAAAATAAATAAGAAAATTATACAGAATCTAAAAATTGATGAATGCTATGAAAAAAACAGCAGCGGATAGAGGGGACAGGATGTGCTGGGGAATTTAGGGTGTTGTAATGTAAGGGTTTATCTTAGTCACCTCACTGAACCCCAGCACCATGCAATAAAGTAACACTCTCCCCACTTCTCACATGTAAAGGAAAAACGAGACTCACAAACTGGTCCAAGACCACATCACTAATTTTGCTGGGATTTGAATTCATGTCTGTTTGCTCCAAAGCCCTTGTTGGCACCACCACAATGATGCCACCTACTGAAAATGAGGATACAGGCTCAGAAAGTCAAGCGACTTCCATCAGATTTTCCATTTTAAGGCCGAGAGATAGCCAGGGTTAGTGTCTTCATCCTCCCAGGGTGACTTACCCGAGCTCACACTGCGTGTTAGCAGCCAAGCAAGGCTTAGAACCCAGATCCTCTGAAGCCAAACACACACATTTAATCTACAGGAATCAGACAAAATTTTCAGCCAGAAATGTTTTGAGGAGTTGATCGGAGTTGAGAAATGTTAAAGACAAATAAGGAACAGACGCATAGAAAGCAAAGGAGCAATTCTCATACCATAAACCAGTTTGCGTAGGGATGCAATTAAGCAAGCAAACATAGAAGGGCAATGCTACTAAACACATATGTCCCCAAAGACCAAATGAGGATTCTAACAACATCATGGCTATTTACTTGGCCCGGGCAGGCTTTTCCAAATATCTGTAATCAATTGTTCTCCCACCTTTCAAAAGTCACCTTACAATCACTTTGACACATAGTATGTGGGTCTGGGTTGTGGAGAAGAGGAATGAATATCCAGGGATGCATAACAACGAAAGAAATTTTTATGTCTCAAACGTCCCTTCCAAGATGGTAGCAGCTCTGGCTCTCAGATGGTGTGGTCTAGGGAGCTCTAAGTAGGAAGCCCAGGGTCGTAAAGAGCCTATCATTGATTCTCCCACCAGTTAATGAAGTCCCTAGGCTTAGGAGAGCTATTAAATTTCAGTGCCAAGTATTAGTACCTTTTGCTGGTTGTAGTGATTCAACAGTCCCCAGTAAGGATGAATCACAGGAAGAGTTGGAGAGCTGAATGTGGCCCTAGAGCCCGGAAGTCGTGTTCTTGGATATCACCTGGCATTCACATCAGCCAAGCAGCTGGGCCCTTGGAACAGATACCACCAGCACCATCCCATCTGGCTACCATCAGTCCAGCCATGGCTGTGTGGTCCTTGCCCTCAAAGCCAGACACATCAAGGCTGGGGCTGCTCTTTGGGCAAATGAAGAAAGGGAAGATTCCAGGGAACATGTGTACCCATTAAATGTATGTCCCTGCAGCCCCTCCATGAATATTCTAATCCATAGATGAGAGACAAAAACATAAATGAGAATGCTAAAATATGAAAGAGCTGAATTAAGGATTAAGAAACAAAGGAAATGGCACAAATAGTCTTTGGGTAATAGGGTTCACAGAGATTTTTATAATGTGGTATATCTCACCAAGGAAGAGGCAGTTTCTTAAATGAGCTGCATCCATACAGACATCGGTCACTGGCATTTGGTACTTGGAATAGTGGTCTCCATAATATAATTCTTAAAGACTCTATCTCACCTTCTTAAAGACACTTCCCTACCCACAAGCCAAGAGTAGACAACTGATCCCAGGTGCCTCAGTTTCCCCCCTGAATGCCCAGCAATATGAAATAAGGATAATAAGAGACCGACTCAGTCAACCATGAGGGTCGCACTGGGGTTGTTCAGATTCAGAGTTCCACCTTGGAGAAGCCATCGTGGGCTCTGGGCACAGAGATGTAGGGACAGATGCCCCAAAGAGCAGAGAAAACGGCCTGTGTTGCTCTGGGGCCAGGGAAAGAGGAGGCTGACAGCAAAAGGCTCCTCAGGGCCCCATCAGAAGCCAGGTTCCATTGTCAGAAGCTCCCCTAAAACTTGAGCGTGTTTGAGTAAGTTTCCCTTCCTTAAAATTGAACTGTTCCGGACTAAAGACTTTTGTCCTCTGCTATCCTTTGTAGAGCTTTACAGATGAGGGGAAGAGATTGGCTTCTTTTTAGGGGGAGGAGAAAAAAGACATGTGGCAGAAGAAATGCTGTCTTGGAGTCAGTGGCTCTAAGTCCATTGTTCTGAACTGTTTCACAGTGTGACCTTGGGCAAGTCATGATCACTTTCTTGGCATCAGTTTATTCATCAATAAAAGGATCAATGGTTTCCAGCCTGAAGTCCACAAACTCAACCTACAGGTCCTGTAGGTAATAATAGGGTTTTATAATATCACATGGCACCAAATGTCTAATAGAAATTCTGCATTTTTCCACCAAATGTATGCAGAGGCCACTCACTTCTTCCTGGCACAGCTCTGCATGGCCCCACATACCCCAGCTCTGCTCACCCAGCTGTCCCCTCATCAGCTTGGGTGAGCTTCTTGCAGGGAGGGGCTGTATGCAATGCACACCATGTGAGTAAGGAAAACATTCTGCCAGATAAGTGCCCAGGAGAGAGAGAGAGGTGAATGTCAAAACTATTGCATCCTACAGTTGGAAGTGACCTCAAGAAGTGGCCTCAGGGATCATCTGAGACATTCATGTTCAGTAAATAAATGTGCTGGTGACATTTGTTCATCTCCACAGGCTTCCATTCCTTCATTTGCCAAACGACAGACATGGTCCCATTTCAGCTTTATGTTTTAATTTTCTATTGCTCTGTAACAAATTGCCAGGAACTTAGAAGTTCAACACAAGATCTACAGTCCTGCAGGTCAGAAGTCCTGGCTGGCAGGGATGGGTTCTCTGTCCAGGACGTCACCAAGCTAAAATCCAGGTACTACAAGAGAAAACTGTTTTCAAAAGGGCTCATGTGATTAGGTGAGGCCCACCAGATAATCTCCCTATCTTAAGGTGAACCAATTAGTAATGTTAATTACATCTGAAAATCCCTTTTGCCACATAAGATAACAGAATCACAGGAGAAACACCAGAGAGGCTGTAGAGGCCATCCTAGAATTCTGGCCAACCTGCTCTGTTAATTATTATTCCAATAATTCCTTCTCCTTCTTTCTCTACTCTGATGACATCAGAGTGAGGATACCAGCCTCCCATCTGTCATTTGGCCTTAACATCATTATGGCATAAATATCGGCATGTTTTAAGCATCAGTGGAGTTATTTGTTAAGTAAGTATGAAATATCATTACTTGAAGCTAAAGGAGAGAAGAATAAATATCTCTGAATTTTGTAAAATATGAAATTATGAAATAAAGAATAAATATCTCTGAATTTTATGAAAAGTAGGCTATTACCCCACTGAGTCCCTGAACAACAATAAGAAACCCTCTCGTTCAAGATTTTAGAATTATATTTGTCCAAGTATTTTCTGCAGAACAGTAATCCTTCCAGGATTCCCTCAATAAAGAGGCTCCATGGTCAAAGCAGTTGTTAAAATGCTTCATCACATATCTTCAACCGCTAACCCCTCTGCTCCCCTGGTAACTTATAATGCACAATTATATACTGAAGAATGTGAGAAACTCTGCAGTTAACAAAGATACTTGGCTACAAATTCCTCTCACCCTTTTTATTTGTTTAATCTGTTCAAACCTTTCACAACTAGATCATAAGCACCATGAGAACACAGATTTGTGTTTGATTTCTTACTGTAAGCCCAGTGCCTAGAATAGAGCTGGGTACCTAGTGGCTGTTCAATAAATGGTTATTGATAAAACTAATGAACCAGTGTCCCAGGAAACACATTTTAGGAATTGTTGATCTAAAACCATACATGTTAGCTAGTCCAGACAACAAAGTCTGGTCTAGTTCAAAGATGGGAACGAATAATGGCTTCAACTCCAATGTTTTTTTCCACTGAGACTGACTTCCAAACCAGCAAATAAAGCGGTGCAGAAATATGCACAAAACCAAGATCACAAGTGATTTAGTGCAGCTCTCCAGGGACACTCAAAGTTCGGGGTTGCTACGGGGACCTGGCCAGGACCTACCACAGTCATGGAAGCAAAATCTACCTGTCTTTAGCGAACGCTCATTTACCCATTTGGTGTAAACTTCTCCTTATCCACACTTGCCAACCAGGGTTCCTAAAAATTAGGGCTTATTCCTTTAGGTAAAGAAATGGATCTCTGTACAATCAAGACTTTAAAATGCAAACACTTTAGGCCAGGCACACAATGGCTCATATCTGTAATCCCAGCACTTTGGGAGGTGAGACAGGAGGATCATTGGAGGCCAGGAGTTCAAGACCAGCCTGGGCAACATAGAGAGACCCTCTCTACAAAAAAATGTAAAACTTAGCCGAGTGTAGTGTCATGTGCCTGTAGTCCCAGTTACTTGCTACTTGGGAGGCTGAGGCAGAAGGTTCACATGAGCCCAGGAGTTTGAGGTTGCAGTGAGTTATGATGATACCATTGCACTCTAGCCCAGGCAATAGAATGAGACCTTGTCTCAAAAAGCAGAAATAAAATGTATACACTTTAGAAACAACATATTAAGCTCTTATCAGTTATTAGTGGGATTTTTTTTAAAAATCTCTCTTCTAAGACTTAGATGAATTAAGAGGATAAAAGGAAATAGGGCTTCGGAAGAACATGGTTTGCAAACTTTAAGGTTCTGAAGAATTCTACCTGAAGCTTTTTAAAAATGAAAGTCCCATCCCAGAGATTTAGCAGGTCTAGAGTAGCAACCCAGGAATTACTCTACCAGCCCTCTTGGGAAAGACTCTTCATCAGAATTCATCTGGGCCAACCCCTCTGCCACTAAAGAGTGATC
Organism: Cheirogaleus medius; assembly: GCA_008086735.1. Classification (NCBI taxonomy): domain Eukaryota; kingdom Metazoa; phylum Chordata; class Mammalia; order Primates; family Cheirogaleidae; genus Cheirogaleus; species Cheirogaleus medius. The sequence continues at coordinate 152,329,001 of VBSM01002608.1, read as the reverse complement.
AAGAATATTTTCTGAGTCCAATTTAAGTGTCTAACAAGGCCCCTCAGCCTGAGCCCAAGCATAAATGCTTTTTACTTACCCAATACAAATTTATTAGGCAACTTCTAATAATTACATACTTCTCTCTGCCCCTTTCCTCACTTGATAATCTTATGGATCATAAAAAGTGGAGGGTTTTGGTCTAAATTTACTTTGACACTGTTGAGTATTTATAGACGTTGGGATAATGGCACCAAAACACTAAAATATCCATGTTTTGATGTTTTTATTGCCATTATGATGATTTGACAATTTAAAAATAAACCAATTCACTTTTTCTGTCTATTACATTTCATCAAAAAATTTTCTGGTAACCAGACAGAACAGTTTTGGTGCATAAAATCCATTATGAGTTCAGACAACAAAACTGGATCTTTGGGGAAAAAAAAAAAAATCAGAGAAGGTCATTGCCCTAATAGCACTGCTTTTCTATCTTGCTTTTATGACTGCTTTTACTCGTGGATGGTTTCCCAGCTTTCAAATGACAACAAAAGTAAATAAACTACTAGATCACCCCATAGGCAGTGAATTTCCTTCATGACTATTTCTTACTTTTAAAAAGTAGAGATTGGTTAGTGTAGTGGTTTGAGTGGTGGTCCCCCCAAAGATATGTGCACCTCCTAACTCTGGAAACCTGTGAATGTGACCTTATTTGGAAAAAAAGTCTTTGTAGATGTAATTAAGGATTTCAAGATAAGATCATCCAAGATTATCTGGAGAGGCCCTAAGTCCAACTACAAGTGTCCAGAGGACAAACATGGGAGAAGAGGGAAAGCCACGTGAAGGTGGAAGCAGAAATTGGCATTAATGCATCTGCAATCGGAAGAATGCCTATGGCCAGCAGCAGCAGTGAGAACAAGGATTTTCCTCAGAGCCTTTGGAGACAGCGTGGCCCTGTTGACCACTTGATTTCAGGCTTTTGGAGTCCAAAACTGTGAAAGAATGAATTTCTGCTGTTTTAGGCCACTCAGTTTGTGGTCATTTGTTACAGTGGCCCTGGGAAATTAATATGGTTAGCATTCTTTTACTTCCTTTTTATGACATCATCTTTTTTTAATTATCACAGAGATACATGTTCATTTAAGAAAATTTAGAAAATAAGCAAATAGAAATGTTTAAATTCCCATTTTCTAACACTCAGACAACCATTTTAACATTTTGCATATTCTTTTATTTTTTTTCCTATATGTCAATATAGGGATAGAAAATATGATTGACAGGCTGGGCGTGATGGCTCATGCCTGTAATCCTAGCACTCTGGGAGGCCAAGGTGGGTGAATCATTGGAGCTCAAGAGTTTGAGACCAGCCTGAGCAAGAGCAAGAACCTGTCTCTACTAAAAATAGAAAGAAATTAGCTGGACAACTAAAAATATATAGAAAAAATTAGCCAGGCATGGTGGTGCATACCTGTAGTCCCAGCTACTCGGGAGGCTGAGGCAGAAGGATTGCCTGAGCCCAGGAGTTTGAGGTTGCTGTGAGCTAGGCTGACGCCATGGTACTATAGCCTGGGCAATAGAGTGAGACTCTGTCTCAAAAAAAAAAAAAAAAAAGCTTCCCTCATATCTGTTCAAAAAGTTCAAAAATATCTCTGGCACTGGGATATGAGTCAATCACTGATCTCACTGATCTACTTTCTGCAACCATACTTTTTGCCTTTTCCAGAACTCCATCTAAATAGAATCATAAAATATGAAGTCTTTTGTGTCTGACTTCTTTCATTTACCATGATGTTTTTAATATCATCCATGTTGTTGTAAATATCAGCAGTTCATTCCTTTTTATTGCTGAGTAGTATTCTATCACTGGATAATCCATATTTTGTTTACCCACCACCAGTTGGTTGGCATTTGGTTGTCTGTTTTATATTTCATTGACTTTTTCTCTTAGCTTTACTCTTTTTTCGCTTCTACTCTCTTTGGGTTTAATTTTTCCCTTCATTTTCTAGTTTTTTAAGGTAAAATCTTAGATCATTGATTTTAGACTTTTCTGATTTTTCAATGGAAGCATTTAAAGCTATTAATTTCCCTCTCAGCATTACTTTACCTGCATTGTACAAATTTTGATATGTTGCATTTTCATTTTTCTTTCTAATATCCCATGTAATTTCTTCAATTCACAGGTTATTTAGAAGTGTGTTAAAAAAAAAAAGTGTGTTGTTGAAATTTCCACATATTGGGCAGGTGGGAGGGGGGAGGGGTGGGTAGGAGGGGGGAGGAGGGGATGGGTAAATACAAACATAATGAGTGAGATGTGCAACGTTTGGGGGATGGTCATGCTTGAGGCTCTGCCTCGAGGGGAGAGGGGGGGCATGGGCAATATACATAACCGTAATATTTATACCCCCATAATATGCTGAAATAAAAAAAAAAAGAAATTTCCACATATTTGGGAGTTTTTCAAATTTCCTCTGTGCTGATTCCTGATTTAATTCTATTGTGATCCAGTGATTTGAAATTTCTAAGTAGAGAGCAATTCCTCATATGGAAATCAAGAATAGTTTCATTACATACAATGAGGAAAAGGAAAAATGCTAGCAGGAATAATCAGTTGTTCCAGTACCACATATTGAAAAGACAATCCTTTTACCATTGAATTGCTTTGACACCTTTATTGAAAATCAATTAACTATATAAGGGAGATCTGTTTGGGATTCTCAGTTCTGCGCCAATGATCTACAAGTCCATCCTTATGCCAATACCATACTGACTTGACCACTGTAACTTTATAGTCCAGTGATTTTAAGCTGTTGAGCAGTGACTATTAACCCAGCCTAAGTGTCACTTTTTGATAAAGCTTTACCGAAACACCACAGACAGAATTACACCCTTGATCTCTTAGCTTTCTTCTGATGCACTTGGTCCCTGTGTTCAGCGTGGTAAAACCAACACGGACCAACAGGAGTTCAAATTACAGCTTTGCTACTCAGCTACTCTTGGTTTTTAGTAAGTTAGTGCAGCTGATAGTACTGCCTTTATGCCTTTTACTCTTGTACCCAAGGTATATGCAGAGGATAAAGGCAAAATGTTTCTAATGCCTTAGTGAAAGCTTTAATGTTACTTTTGTCACAACTTTTGGAATATCTAGTCAGCCATTTTGTAGTTAGAATGTAGTAAGTGTACAGAAGATATCATCATATAAAATATTCTTTTTTCATTTGAAGAGCCTGGTCAATTTTATCATTGTTTTTCAAATTGAGTAAAAATCATTTTTAATATCCTTAAAGCCATTTTAAACTGGCATAAAATAACATAAAAAAATTCATCCTCAGAACTTTGAAAAATTCAAAATGAAAATAAAATAATGGAAATTTCAATCCTACCTGCAATTGTATGCCCTGGTACAGGTGTGATTTTTGAGCAATAACTACTATAAGCAACTTAAGAGTAGTTTAACTTAAATATATGTATATATGTAAAAATGTGTAGCATAAAAAATAAAATTTCCTCCTCTCACTCTACCTGAATTCCCATTTCCCAGAGGAAACCACTAATTAAAGTTTGATTGCTATTGATTATTTTTTAAATTGTTACTTAGTAGCCTCTCTTAAGCTACTGATAAGTTATGAATGAGATTTTCAGGTAGATGGAATCCTGGCATCTATGTCTGATTTCATCTCAAACCTCACTAAAATGATAGCAAAGGAATAAAAAGGATAGAGGCCCACAGGGACAGTGAGTATAGAATCAACAAAGTTTTTAAAGATGGAAAGCAAGTCAACAAATGCCTTTCAACCCTCTCCTGGATTTCAGATCTACCTACTTTACCTGCTTGGGTGGAAGAAAGAAGCCCCAAGAAGCAAGCCAATTCATGATGCAAAACCTCAGGAAGGTTTTGCAGAAGGTTTAATATCTTCCGAAGGTGGCACGCAGATGAGGCTGAACACAGGACGATTAGTTGAAAGTTTGCATATGGAATATTTAGACACTCCGATCCTTTTTCCCAATTCACAGCCTGTCCCCACTCCAGAGAAGGCCAGAGAGTTTCTATCTAGAAAAGCTATTTAGAGGATATGAACCGGGTATAACTAAGGGCTAAGTGGATAGTACACAAAGAAAGCAGAGGAATTAATGGCAAATTGGGACACTGAATGATAGTCTTCTTTTCCTTTCCCTACTGGCTCTAGAAGACAGACTTCCAGGTTTACACCACCTCACCTTCCAAGGAGGATCCATTCTGGGCCAGAACGGATTGACCAGCCCGTAGGAAGAGATCTATAGACACTGACATGGAGAGCTTCTGACAGGGGGCTGAGACCTGTCCCGAGCACTCTGCAGGGAGCCTATCAACAAGGCTCTCCCCATGCACTGCGCTTCCAATCAGCTTCCTGACACCTCACTCAATATGCTGTAAATGATGGGCCAAGAATCACCAGTCATTTGAAGAAATGGAAGTCAGTGGTAATAGAGAAAATTGAAAACCCACTCAAGAGCAGTATATTGTATGCTATTAGAAATAAAGAAAAAAGAGTTAAAGAGTTGAAAGTCTACCATGGTGAATGAAACACTAATGTGAATGGGGTGAACAGGGACCTACAGTTTTTCAACATGAACTCTGTAGTATTTGGATTTTTAAAATAATTAAAATTACATTTTTATGAAGGCATTAGGTTTTTGTTTGATTTTTTTAACAGAAGTTTATAGTTCCATTTCACCTTAGGCAATGTTTTTCCTCTTACTTTGGAAAGATATCTTCAAGTGATTGACTAGTTGTTTTACATGTTTGTACCATTCTCTGTTCATCCGTATATCATTTGGACAGTTCTCAACTTCATGATGTCATAAAGAAGCACATTTAAACCAGGAGGTCATACCCTGTTGCAGTCATACATGACTGTTTATCTGTTGTAAACTCTCATCCAGCTACAGACATGACAGTGCTTGTTTTATTAATAACAGGTGGCAAAGCAGATGCTCTAGCTGCACCGTCTTCAGTGGGACCTGCCTCACACATGTCGAGTGGTGACAGTGCACCATGGCCTGTGCCAAAGCCCCTTGCATGCAGTGTTATACTTAATCCTTATAACAACTCTAGGAATAGGTGCTATCATAACCTCTATTTTATAGCTAACAAAACCCAGGCTTAGAGAGGTTAAGTACCTCATCCCAAATCATCCTACAAGTAAATGACACAGCCAATTTAGTCACACTTCAAAATCTATGCTGTTACCCATTGCACTATTCTGCTTCTCACAAATTTTAAAGCAAAACTGTTCTGCAGTGTATCAGGTTCCTGGTTCAGTGCCACTGGACAACGTGGGTTGAGGTGTGAAGGCAACGATGCCCTCCCCACACATTGTCCATCTGTCTGTAAATGCTGCAATATAAAGCATTGCAGTTTTCCCTTTGCCACAATCCTACTTCCCACTCAGTAAGACTATGAAGAAATTCACTCAAAAAGAGTCTGGTAGAAAAATGATGAGACGGTCTTTATAGTTTAAAAATGTTTTCTAAGGTTGGTTTTAAGGTTATTCAGTAGTTCATCTAAGACTAGATCGTTCTTGGGAGACCCTGATCAAGGTGTTTACTGATATGCAGGTGATATCCTGTCTACAAATGATGGGAGACAGAGGTGTAGGAATTTTAGTGCCTAGAGTATTTGATTTCTTGAGCATTTTGAGGTGACAGTCCTGGTGTCATAAAAGCATCATAGCAAAACATCTGGGTGGAGACCATGGCTGGTGTATCCGGCACACTCATCCCACGGTCCTCTCATCCACAGCCATGCAGAGCCATAAGACAATCCTCACATGCCAATACACCCTCTGTTCTGCTTGTAACCTTCAGAAAGAAACATTTCATTGATAGCATTTGCAAATCATGTTTTGTTTCTTTCCCCTAGAATAATTTGCACCGTAGAAATTCTTCCATATGTTAAAGTTGGTCTCATCATTTTACTTGGAGGAGGGAGGCGGGAAGAAGACTACAGCTGAGTTCAAACCAGCTCAAACCAGAGAATAGATATACATCGTAATGGCATGCTCCCAGCATAGGGCTTTAGAACTTCCTGTTCCTTCCAGCTTCACCTCATTGCTAAAGTGTAGGTGATTTTGCATTAAGCATCAGATTTATGACATGAAAAGTGTGCTAATACAGCTGAATTATAGCTTAATATCCTGAATTTTGATAATACTAACACCTCAACTGTTACTGCTCATTATACTTTATGTTAGCTAACAGATTATCTCACAGCAACACTGTGAAGATGGAGGCAGAAGTAGTACCTTGCTGTGTAAACTTGCATCGTCCTAAAGATTGTTTGTCTATTATCCATCCTCTACACTTGACTGTGGCTCCTTGAGCAGAGGGAGTGGGACATTAAGGGACATCCATTGAGCTGCACTGGTGGCTGATGACATTACATCAAGAAATGCCAATGGGGATGGCCTTTCCCTCTCTAGGCCTCTCAGACTTAGAAGTTTCCAAGCAAAGCAAGTGGTTGAATGGCCACTCTCCATTCATACACACAGCAGAGCCCTGCCACACCTCTGCACTCCCTTCTAGCTCCTTTGTGACTACATGAGCAAGACAAGACTCTGCAAAACACATAGTCCAGGTTCAGGAATGAAGGCTTTTCTTTTCTTCCTGTTTTCCCTCTGGAAACCTCCAAAATTCTGCCTCTTTCTAGGCTTCAATTCTGGACTAATTATGATGCATTGTTATTCTTGTTGGGGGTTGAGAGGGTAGGACATGGGTTGCATATAAATTAATTATGAAGAGCATGCAAATGAACATTTCAAATGCCACATCCTCTACAAGGCTCTCAGTTTGTTATCATTTGTATAAACTTGCACATGCACACTTTTAAATGTTCCTAAGGGATATTTTTCTAAAGCAGTTTATGTACAAACAGCAAAAGGCAACATCTAAGAAGGATTTCAGCGGGACAGAAATCTCTATACCTATCTGACCTTCTTGGAAGCCTCATGAAACCTGTTCTTCCTGCTCCTTCCTTGCTTCCTGTCCAACCCCACTCCCTTGGCCGCGTCTGCTACCACCACCCTTTATGTCTCCAAGGCCACGATCTCGCTCAGTGAGGCTGCCATAATTCCAACAGGTGCTACATCGTTATGAACCTGCACCCCTATACCCCAAAGCTTCAAACAGTAACACCACCAATGCCACCGCCGGGCTGGGACTGTAGCCACCTGACACTATCCTCTGCACAGTCTCCGCCAGTTATTCAACCAGAGGTCAAAGCAGCTACAGCACTGTCTGCCTAGCAATTAAATCATCTCTCACTCTCTCCATTTCCCTTACCTTGCTTCAACAAAGCTACTGCGGGCAACTCCACGGCCACTGCCAAGACCTCTTCCTGGCTGGTCAATTGAATTTACACTTACAATCAAGCTTCCACGTGTATCATAGTGTTAAACTGAACTAAATTGGCTCGAGGATACCTCTGTACCCAAGTCTTTACTTAAAGAACTGCAGCCAGGCACAGTGGCTCACACCTGTAATAAAAGCACTCTAGGAGGCTGAGGCAGGAACATTGCTTGAGGTCAGAAGTTCGAGAACAGCCTGAGCAAGAGCCCCCCACAACCCTGTCTCTACTAAAAATAGAAAAAATTAGCCAGGCATGGTGGCACATGCCTGTAGTCCCAGCTACTTGGGAGGATGAGGTAGGAGGATTGTTTGAGCCTAGGAGTTTGAGGTTGCAGTGAACTATGATGATGCCACTGCACTCTAGCCTAGGTGACAGAGTGAGACTCTATCTTTAAATAAATTAATAAATAAACCACCATCTGTTCAACCATAGATTAACAAATCCCACTATAAAATGATTTGGGCAATCAAAGCTAATCATAGATAAGTATGATTAGATGAATAATAAGTCAACTGAATAGTGTCCATTTATTAAAAAAAAAAAAGGCAAGCAACCTAACTTACTGTGTAAACTAACCAAAAGCCTAATGAGGAGTATCCTCATGTAACAAATAGCTGAGTCTTGGCCAATCACAGCTGCTAACCTCAGCCAATCGCAGGCGGCCAATGAGTCAAATAAGGAAAAAATGCCGAGCTGTCGACAGTTCAGCTGACTCTGTACCTCACTTCCATTTTCTGTCCATAAATGCCGTCTGACCATGTTGCAGGCTGGAGTTCTTAGAACCTGTTCTGGTTCTGAAAGGCTGCCCAATTCACAGTCATTCTTTGCTCAATTAAGCTCTGTTTAATTTGTCTAAGGTTTTTTCCTTTTAACAATAGTTTAGCCAGGACACAGTTTGTTAGCACAGTTCCACAGTTGGCTCAGCTTTCATCCAGTGATTCTCGGGGCAGGATGCACATTAGAACCACCTGGAGAGCTGCGAAAACCTACTGATGCTTGGACCCAATGCCCAGAGATGCTGATTTAATTGGGTCAGGGTAGGGCTGGGCCTTGCTATGCTTTACAAGTGATTTCAATGTGTACCCAGGGTCGAGAACTGCAGTTTCATGACCTTTATGTCCCTACCTGTATGTGAGGCATGCTTATCAACTTAGGCCGCATCAAACACATACAAGCTTACAGGGTACTGATTCAACTTAATGGAATGCACAAGTAATATTATACTCTTTTTTTTTTTGGAGGAGATAACCAATTTTATTGTCCATCATTATGTTATACAAAAATCTAGATTTGTACAGAAAAAAACCATATGAATACTAAATGAGAATGCAAAAGAAATAATTTAAATTTGCTATTTTTTCCATGATAGTAGGATGATAATCATTTCAAAGCACATGTGTCTGGCTTCAGAGAAGGATTTGTTCACTGGCCAAAGCCTGCCATAAAAGAAAGGCTTTCAGTGTCCCTGTATGCTCTACTGGCTCTTGACAAAACTCTTGAGATCTTCAAGAAAAGTACTGTACTCCTGGTGTTCCAGGGCTGTGCTAAGCTCCACCAACTCATCTGCAAAAGTGTTGTCCACCCCTCGGTCCACAAGGAAATCCATTAGGTGGTCATACAAGGCCCAGTCTAGGGAATCTGTGTTGAGTGTGTAATTAGTGTCCTTCCATTAAGAATCACCAGTGGACTGAAAGCTAACTTCCCTGATAGAGAAAATGTCACTCTCAGCCTCCTCTTCTTGTCCAACCTCATCCTCTGGATAGTGGCAGTCCAGCACAAGGGCCTTCTTGCCATCATTCTTTATAACTTAAACCACAAAATTAGGAGTTGATATCAATTCAGGCTCTTGTTCCTCAACCTTCTGCCCTTCGGAGGACTCCTCCTCACCATCAAATGTTGGTGGGATGCTGTTGTTAATGTTGAAAGTGACAGTGATCTTTTCCCCAGAAACTTTTCACACTAATTTAGCTTCTGTCCCACATTATACCATTTTTATATACCATGAGCACCAGGTCTGAGCACCCAGGGGATGGAAAGTGGGTACTTCTTCCTTCAACACTAGTTCCAGGATCTCTACCACTCTTTCCAGAACTCTGAGGACTAAGCAGCTGCAACTAAAATCTATTCACATAGTTTTGGACCACAAGAAGCAAGAAGTGGTCCATAAGTCCAACAAGGTAATGAATTGTCTTCCTTCCATGGTGATGATTAAGTGCTCCTTGATGGCCAATGTGCATCTTTCTTACGTTTAAGAAGTGTCATCTACCACCCAATAGGGAGTGTCATATGGGGTATAAATAGCATAAATAGTCAGAAGTAAACTTGCTGCACCTCTGTGGGGTTGCCTGGCTCTGGCTATCTATCCTCATCAACCTATTCTGATCACCTTGGTCCCCATAATAAAACTCTGGCTAGGTGTGTGTTGGGTGGGGGATCTTATACTATGAAACCAGGCCCCCAAATCAGGTCTATCTTTATTCTCAGTGAGCTGGGAGGTGGTGAGAAACATGGGTCCTTAAGTCCTGGGTTATACACCTCTGTCTTAATTCCAGCTCCAGCACTTCCGGGCTGTGTAAATTGGAGGTAGTCATGATAACCTAATTCACAGAGTTCTTTTGAGGATTAAATGAGGTCATGCATGTAAAGCTACTTAGCACAGAGTTATGGTAAGTAATTAATGTTTTCTAATAATGCACACAAAAGTTTTCACTTTGCCTAACTTTAAAAATCATTTAGGGGAATAAAAAGCAGAGAGGACCATGGGAAAACATCCTAATCATGATATTCACTGTTAACTTGGAAGTGGTATGGAGAAGGTCCACAAGGAATAAAAAAATCAGTGGGGAGGATGATTTTCTGGTCCACATTCAACACCCCTCTCTCATGAGTAGTGAGGAAAGTGCTTTCTCTTCTGGATTCAGCAGAAATCAACACTTCTCACTCTCCCTCCTGATGAAAGAGCAGGGCCAGAGAGGAAAGGAAGATTTTGAATCAATTACCAAAAATCTTAAGCCAAGAGAATAGCCCTTGCAGTCTCACACCATGACCTCCATGGTGCTGGTGAGGATCTTGCTCTCCTGGACCTCTGGTGCCCATTCCGCAGGCTGTTGAGATTGTCCACATTTCGGTTGCTGACTTCCCAATGACCACTGCAGCTAGGGCCATTAAAAAAAAAAAAAGTTGACTTTGCCCATTAGACAGTAGATTGAAGTCACTCCATTGCTCCACCAGGGCAGAATTTCCCAAGTGTTCATGTGCCAGGCAGCGAAGTCAGGCTGCCATGGTTCCAAATCGACTACTCATACCTCCTAATGTTCTTAACTTGACTAGTTGCTGAACAACACTCAGGGAAGAGTAATTCTCTCTCACCTTTGGTAAATCAAAAGGAAAAAAATCAATAAAATAATTTCCAATCTGTTCCTTACAACTCGATGCCCCACTGATCAGAATGAGTCAGGAACAAACGCATTAGCTCTGAGAGAAAACAGCTTTTAGAAATAAAATTGGATCTAGTTGGCTGAACAATCATTATGTTTGAAATTCTCCGTGCCATATTTACCAGTCAATAGAGCACACAGGGATGTAGACTGCAGGGACGGCGCCTTTCATCTGGTACCAGCTTGCAGACCGCATCTATAATTGCTATCAAGAGCATCAAACCATCCAGCGACTTCAGGGAAAAACTTAATTCTCACCAAAATGCAGCAGCAACTAGTGTGTAACAAAACAATAGAGTTCCCCTTGGGACCCAACTCTTCAGCTTCTCAAATTGGAAATACTATCTTTTACTAAAGATTTGAATCAAAGTTTTGGTCCTATAAGCACCCTTGTCTTGCCTAGCCCTGTTCAACCCAGTCTTTGAGGCACAGCCCCACACGGTCCCCCAGCCAACCCTGACCACAACAAGGGCATATCACAAGTCCCATCACACTCAGCGGATAGGGTCTAGATCAGAGTTTGGGGTGATGCCTGGGCCATTTGTGCCCTATTCCAGAATTACTCTATTACTCACCTGACTTTAAGGATGCCATTTCTAGAAACCTGTTACTCTGCCCAACGTACAGAATAGAGGACCTTTTGGCCTTTGATAGGCCACCCTCCTCAAGAGTCTGTGCTCTAACCAGTCAGGTCCAGGAGGGCCAGTCTTGAATCCTTCCCTGCCACACTTGCCACTCTCACCACCATGCCTGCCTGAATTATGAGAAATGTTTTGGTTTGGGTTTGGGTTTTGTTTTCATTCTACCCCAAAAAAGTTAACCTCAGATTAAGTGTTTGAACTCTAAGCTGTATGGCCTTGGGCAAGTCAACAAATACCACATAAATTCAGTTAAACTTTAAGGAATGCAGGCAGTATCTGCACAACATTCACATCACACTCCTAGGCACATCGGTTTACCAGCTGTCAGCATCAAATTTGCATCTTGGGTTTACCTAGTGTAATGTACACAGCTGGTGCCCAGTCCGGATCCTCATGTCTAGGCCAGACACTTGTGCCCCAGCGTTGTGAGTGTTGCAGCTGCCCCAAGACACCCTAGAACAATCTCCCCCAGCCCACTCTCCATTAGGGTGGGCAGTCCAGGCAATGGCTGGTTGACATAAGGTACAAAGGGTTGGCTCCCTTGCTTCTAGGTGTGGTGTGGTTTCCACTCCAGAGCACCCCATAGGATCAGGCTGAAGCTGGGTCCAGCTGAGACCACACCCTTGCGTTTTTCCCCTGCCATGTCCTGCTTCCCACATTTTCCTTCTCAGAAGAGCTCTCTGGCAATAAATCACTCGCATTCACCTCCTGACACCCTGGTTCACGCTCTGCTTATAAGGAGCCTGACACAGGGCACCTAGGATGCTGTGTAGAAAATGGATGGGAGAGGCAAAGAGTGAAGGCAGGAAAGCAAGTGAGGAGGCTGCTGCAGTGATCCGGTTAAGAACTGTTGGTTCATTTTCGTGCTCCTCTGAAATTCTGTGACTCTAAGCAGGATGCCGCCAGTAGTAACAACAGGCTCATTAAATCTGCTCCATATGTTAAAACAGACATAGGTCAAACTGGCACCATGAGTTGTTTACTCTACTGAGGCTTGTGGTCAGACAAATAACAAACATAGCAAAAACAGAAGCATTTGACTTACCAGGCAACCAGATTGTAAAAATAGATCATCTCCCAGTTCTTCAATCGAACTTAAAATTCCACTGGGGATCCAAAAACAGGTCCCTTGACTTAGTATGCTGTTGATTATGCATAGATTATCCAGTTACAATCTGCAGCTGTGAGCCATCACCCTCTCCCCCCAGCACTTCTCCCCGGAGTCAACAGGTGTTACAGAACGTAAATTAAACATAACTGGAAGGTAAACCTACTTCAGAGTAGACACATCAAGATGCATCCAAAACAAGGTTGGTCTTGCGTTTATCTATTATTTCAATCAACATGGAAGTTCATGCCTTTCCTCTGACGAAAGTATACCAGTGTTTCTCAATCAGGTCTGTAGAAATATCCTCAAGAATTTGAAGCTCTCTGTTATATTTTTTTCTATTTTAAAGATTTTTATGATACCTTTAAAAAATTAATGTAAGCATATTCTGTATTTCATGGACAGCTACTGATGACTGAATACTGCTGTAAGATTTCAGTGTTAGTGCTATCATTAGGTGTTGACCATATTGACACTGGAGGATGCAAGTGCTAACTTTTAATGAAGAGTCTCTCAAGCTGGAAGTTCGTAATCTATGAATTTCAACATTCTATAAATTTTGAAATTTGAGAAACATTGAACAATAAGTTTAGTTCTGAGGGTAATCAATACCTACAAATTCCAGTTGCCAACACAATGGTAGGTGGCCAAAGACAGGAGTTGGTGTTCTGGCTACCCTGCTACCCATCACGGAGCACAGGACGTCTGGGCAGAAGGGGTGAGGCTTGCTTGTGAAAAGTCAAATGACATCAAGTATTCCCATCCCAGGGCTTATTATGTTGCTGTTATTGTTTATTTTTAATTAAAAATCATACAAATTATTAAAGCAGTGACTGTGAGATTGTTCCAACTTGAAGATGGGGCTTATTTTTATTTCTGGCTCTTCAGAACTTAGCTGCTGGGATCTTGGGAGATGTTTACTAAACATCTGACAAATGAATAACTATGCATTAAGCCACAGAGGCGGTCCCTCAAAGAGTTTATAGACTAATAGAAAAATGCTCAGATTATAGGTGACTATTTGATTGATCACAAAACAAGTCTGTGTATTCATAGGTGCTACAACTAGAAAGAAAAGAAAGAAATTGATTACCTTAAAACTCAGGACAGTGATTACTTATGAAGGAGGGAAGAGGATTGAGAATAGAGGACATGGGGACCTTCAGGGAGGAGTGATAATGTTTCCATTGCTTAACCTAGGTGACAGTTACATGAATGTTTATTTTCAAAGTGGTAGGTACCCTATGCATTTATGTTTCAGTGATGACAATAACAAAAATCAGTGAAGCACTATGCTGGCCAAAGAAATATAAACCAATGTGACCACTGTTACATAAGAAAAAGAGTCCTGGCCTGAGCCCAAATTTCTAGTTTGAATCCCAAGTTTGTAACTGATTAACTGAGAAACTTTGGTAAATTATATAACCTCTCTGACGCTCAGTTTTCCTATTTGTAAAATGGGATATCACCAACTTCACAGGGTATTGTGATTCTGAAATGAAATAATACATGTGAAAGTGCCTCGCTGCTTTGTAGAGTGGAAAGCATCATAAAAAAAGTAAACTAGATTAATATTATTTGGGATTGTTATTACAACCCAGACATTGTGTCTAAGAAAACAGGAGCATGGGGCCCATGTTCCACTGAAATCAACTCAGCAGTTCTGTGTCCCATGGAGCATGTCTTCCACATTTTCGCTATTCCTGAGCCTGCCTACCCGCAGCCTCCACTCTCCAACACAGACCCCAGGTGCCTGTCATACCGCACCCTTGCACTTCCCCCTGATGTGCATCATGCACTCTTTGTGCCCTTTTTCTTCCCTACACTGTTTCTTCCCTACATTGCTTGTCCCATCTTTACTTCCCTGGCTCACCCCTCCAGCTTATTACTTATTCATTCATGTAACAAATATTGATTGAGCAACTATTATGTGTCAGACACTGTTCTAGGCCTTGAGGATAAGTTCCTGCCTCCTGGTGCTTACATTCTAGTGACAGCTCACTCATTCTCTCCCCATGAGGCTCAACTCAAGAGCACCATATGCTCTAGGATAATTTCCCAAGTGTTCCCTCCTTCCTCCCCTCCCACAACCCTCTGCCACCAACCCCCACCAAGATAGTAAGTGTCCCTCCTTGTCCTCAGAGTGTCCTGTGCGCTCATGTACTAGTCTATCTTGTTCATTCACGTAGATGATGAGCTTTCCAGTGTAACGACTATGTCTTTCACCTTCAAATGCAGAAAAGCACACAGAGTAATAATAACAGCTAACAGACGCTGAGTGCTTACTATGTGGCTGGCACAGTTCTGAGCACTTCAATATATTAATGCATTGAATTCTCACAAAACCACATGAGGTGGCCATTTCTATTGAACCAGTTGGAAGATGAGGAAACCAAACACAAGGAGATACAGTGACTTGCACAAGGTCCCAGAGCTGGTGAGGGGCGGAGCCTAATGTAAGTGCAAGCACCCCACTCTTGGTCACTTCACTCCACCCCTCGCAGTTAGGAGACACTATGGGAGTTTAGGGGTGGAAGAAAGGCAAGGAGAGGGAAGGGAGGAGAGCCATTTACTTGGCAAATAACAGGATGAGGAGACCTTAGAGTTGGTGTGAGCCTGAAAGAAGAAAGACAACTTTTCTATCTAGATTCCAACATCTATTTCTGTTTCCTTTATTCCTCCTCTCCTTAAACTTTAGCTACTTAGGGATTATCCAATCAATTAGAACACGCTTTAATTAATGGCATTTCTCCAGCACGTCTGTGTTCATTCAAGCCCCAAAAGACTGCCTCATAAATGAAGTGGGGGACTGGGGACTTGGGGACCTCAGTCTCTTTCCTGTCAGTCAGCCTGGATCCGGTGGCATGGAACATTCTGGGAAGCAATGTAAAGACAGGCTTTCACTGCTGCTGGAGCCCCAGAGATCCCCTGGTCCAGCGGCAACAAACTCAAATGCCCTTGAGGGAGACACAGAACAGAGCCAGGGGAAGAGGCAATAGGAGGGTGCTGAGCAGCTTGCACAGGACTCAGACATAACAGACCCTGCCTGGTCACTTTGCTTTTTATGATCTGGTGTGGAACTTCTGGTTAAGCGTGGCAGATTAAACCTATATCTACTTCCTCCCCCAACCCTAGTAACATGACAGTAAAAATGTTTTAAGAGTGAATCCTTAGGACAAAGAAAAGAGAGAAGATGATAGCAGACACGGGATACCTGCAAGACTTTCAGAGAGGGAAGTGACAGCTAACTTCAAGTGGAGGAAGCTGAAACTAAGCATGGAAAAAAGGGACATCATCAAGAAGCAAACCCATTTGTACCTAAGAACCAAAGAAAAGCTCTGAACTTGGAGGAACCAAGTAACCTCAGTGGCTGGGAAGGATAGGGCGGAAAAATGGGAGGACTAAAAGCCCCACCCCCAAGTAACCAAGTGACTACACCTCCCTATTTTGGGAGAAGACTAGAGATTTTGCGGTTGGTGTAACAGAACCAGACTTAACCAGAAAACAGGGGTGAAGGTGCCTCCATGAAAACAGGACTAAGTGAAATTCTACACATTAACAGGAAGATCTTATGTAGAGGTTTTCTATCTTTTTAAACTTATTTTTAATATTTGATGTTTTTGACATTATTATAAATGGGATGTTTTTAAAATTCCATGTTTTAATTGTTTGTTGCTATTGACTACTGACCTTCTATCCTATTACCTTACCAAATTTACCTAATAATTTGAATCTTACAGCTGTGAAATAATAACTTTTATTTTTTCCTTTCCATTCATTTTGCCTTTTTTCTTATTTCCCTGGCTAGAATTTCCAGTACACTGGTGAAGAGAATTGATGTTAGGGAGGCATCATTGTCTCCTTCCTGATCTTACTGGGAAAACTTTCAAAATTTCACCATTAATTATGTTTACTATAGATTTTTATATAAATTTTCATTATCAGAATAAGAAAGTTTCCTTTTTAGTTGGCTAAGAGGATTTTTAAATCATAAATGTTGAACTTTGTCAAATGTTTTACACTGATCATATGATTTTTCATATCATTGTATTCATTTGGTAAATTGAACTGGCCAATCTTTTAATGTCAAACACACCTTGATTTCCTATATAAATACAAATGGTCATAATATATTATATTTTCTATATATTGCTGGATCTGTTTGTTAATATGTTGTTGGGATTTTTGTATCATTATTCAGGGAGAGATTTATCTGGAATTTTTCTTTATTATAGTTGTTCTCAATAGGTTTGGGCACATTACTCAACATCTCTGAGATTCTATTTCCTTTTTTCGTAAAATGAAAATAACTTAGCATAATGTATAGAACTGTTAAGATGATTAAATGAGAAAATTTATGTGAAATCATTTAGTGCATTTTCTGGCACACAGTAGGTACTCAACAAATATTTATCAAAAGATTAGAATGGACTCCATATCTAATTAAGTGAAACTTCAGAATAAAATGTGCATATAAAACAATCCAAAGAATAAAATTAATGGAAGTAACAAAGGCTTTGTTTCTGAACTCAGTAAGTAGGATCTGGTACACACAATCTAATTGGCAGAGCTCCAGCTGATGTTCAGAAGTTACAATCTAGAAACCAGTGAAGGCAGACTCTAGGCCAGGAAGGACAGGACTCCCATCATACCCACTCTTTCACTCCACAGTGAAAATTTCTAATTCCTCCACCTCCATAAAAGTGGACTGGTGAGAAGCAGCCTGAACTGGCCATCAGGAGACCGTCCTTTATTAGCTCTGTGACCTTGCACAAATCACCTAACCTTTCTGGGCTGCGGTTTCCTCACTTGTCCAAAAAGCAATAATAACCCCACCCTGCCTATTTCATACAATTAACATAAGAATGAAATGCATCCATATTCATATGGGATATTGGTCTGTAGTTTTCTTTTTTTTTTCTTGTGTCCTTTCCTGGCTTTGGTATCAAGGTGATACGGGCTTCATAGAATGAGTTGGGGAGGATTCCCTCCTTCTCAATGTTGTGGGATAATTTCTGCAGTCTGGGTACCAGTTCTTCTTTGTAGGTCTGGTAAAATTTGGCTGTGAATCCATCTGGTCCAGGGATTTTCTTTCTTTCTTTCTTTCTTTCTTTCTTTCTTTCTTTCTTTCTTTCTTTTTGAGCCAGAGTCTCACTCTGTTGACTGGACTAGAGTGCTGTGGCATCAGCCTAGCTCACAACAACCTCAAACTCCTGGGTTCAAGCAATCCTTCTGCCTCGGCCACCCAAGTAGCTGGGACTACAGGCACATGCCACCATGCCCAGATAATTTTTCTATATATTTTTAGTTGGCCAATTAATTTCTTTCCATTTTTAGTAGAGAAGGGGTCTCGCTCTTGCTCAGGCTGGTTTCGAACTCCTGACCTTGAGCAATCTGCCCACCTCGGCCTCCCAGAGTGCTAGGATTATAGACGTGAGCCACGGCGCCCGGCCCCAGGGCTTTTCTTTTGTTGGAAGATTTTTTTTATTGCTGCTTCAACCTCTTTGCTTGTTATTGGTCTGTTCAGGAGTTCTATTTCTTCCTGATTGAATCTTGGGAGGTTGTGTGTTTCCAGAAATTTGTCCATTTCCTCTACATTTTCAAGTTTATGTACATAAAGATTTTCATAATATTCACAGATGATATTTTTGTATGCCTGTGGTATCAGTGATTTGCAGATTCAATGCAATCCCCATCAAAATACCAACATCATATTTCACAGATCTAGGAAAAATAACTCAACACTTCTTGCAGAACCAGAAAAGGGCCTGAAGAGCCAAAGCAATCTTAAGCAAAAGGAACTAATCATGAGGCATCATATTACCAGACTTCAAACTATACTACAAGGCTATAGTAACAAAAATAGCATGGTATTGGCACAAAAATAGAGACATAGACCAATGAAATAGAACAGAAAACCCAGATATACAACCATCCACATTCAGCCAACTGATCTTCAACAAAGCAGACAACAATATACGCTAGGGAAAAGAATCCCTATTCTATAGACAGTGCTGGGAAAATTCAATAGGCACATGCAGAAGAATGAAACAGGATCCATATCTCTCAACACTCACAAAAATTAATTCAAGACAGATAAAGGGCTTAAATGTAAGGCATGAAACCATAAGAATTCTAGAAGTAAATATTGGGAAAACTCTTATAGACATTGGCCTAGGCAAAGAACTTATGAAAAAGAACCCAATGGCAATCACAGCAGCAACAAAAATAAGTAAATGGAACTTGATTAAATTAAAAGGCTTCTGGAAAGCCAAGTAAATAATTAAAAGAGAAAATAGATAACCTACAGAATGGGAGAAAATATTCATAAGCTATAAATCCAATAAAGGAATAATAACCAGAATCTAGAAGGAACTCAAGCAAATCAGAAAGAAAAAAATCAGACAACCCCATTAAAAAGTGAGCAAAAGACATGAACAGAGCTTTTCAAAGGAAGACAGACAAATGGCCAATAAACATATGAAGAAATAGTCAACATCACTAATCATCAGGGAAATGCAAATCAAAACCACAATGAGATATCACCTTACCCCAGTCAGAATGGCTTTTATTAAAAAGTCCAAAAATAGTAGATACTGGCATGAATGCAGAGAGAAAGGAACACTTATACACTGTTGGTGGGACTGCAAATTAGTACAGCCTCTATGGAAAACAGTATGGAGATTCCTTAAAGAACTAAAAGTTGACCTACTATTTGATTCAAGCATCCCACTACTGGGCATCTACCCAAAGGAAAAAAAAGCCATTTTATCAAAAAAGCAAGTGCACTTGAATGTTTATCGCAGCACAATTCACAATTGCAAAGATGTGGAAACAATTCAAGTGCCATCAATTCATGAGTGGATTAACAAAATGTGGTATATGTATACCGTGGAATACTACTCAGCCATGAAGAAAGATAACGTAATGCCTTTTGCAACAATTTGGGTGGAAATAGAGACCATTATCCTAAGTGCAATATATAAAGAATAGAAAAACAAACACCACATGCAGTCACTATTAAATTGGAACTAACTGATGAGCATAGATGTGCATAGGAGGAGAGGAGAGGGTGGGTGAAAAACCTACCTAATGGGTACAATGAACACTATCTGAGTGACAGGCATACTTTTAACCCTGACTTGAGCATTACAAAAGTGATCCATGTAACCAAAAGCATGTGTACCCCCTAATACTTTGAAATTAAAAAAAAAGAATGAAATGGAATTCTTTTAAAAAGTTAAAAGCAGCTATATGCCAATATCAGGCATTATCACCACATTATTATTATAAATATGATAAGTGCTTCCTATTGATTATATCAATTAATACTTAAATAAGCCTGTGAGGTAGGAGTAGATCTAAGGCACAGAAGGGTTAAGCAAATTGCCTAAGTTCAGCTAGTGACTTGTGCAGCCAGGATTTGCATCCAGACAGTCTGTGCTCTTAACCTCTAAGTTATATAGACTAAGAAAAATGCTGGTTTTCCACTCAAAACAAGCACTTTCATATTTTATGTTGTGATAAGATTGATATATATGGTATTGAGTCAACATCCTTTAACACCAGAACATTTATTACAAAGAGAAAAGAAGAATGTCTCTTTTTATGACTGTCCCTTTTCCCTTTTGAGAATCATTTCTTTTCTCTTTCATTAAAAAAATAAAAGCACCATCGCAGGAAATGTTTCAACACATATACCTCCAGCTAGTCCAAAGTTTCCTTAGCCAACTGCCCCAGCCATGCAACTGGAAGACATTAAGGCTTTAGGAAACTCACAGTTCTCCTATTAATCTAATATTGAATGGTTCTAACATTTCATTGACTCAGACATTGCTCTCCAACCTACAGTAGCTTCCGCCTCTGGACTTTCTTTGTCAGATCTCTGTTGTCTCATTGTAGAGACTGAAAATAGCCACAGCCTCTCCCAGGCACATCATTTCCAAACACATCTGAGGTTGGCAACTCAGCTGAAGATCTCACCTTGGAGACAAAAATTTAACAGGAAGAGGTCTAGCCCTGTGGCGTAAGTTGCCGAGGATCTCTAAGCCTCTGATTCCTCTTTGGTTAAATGGGACTCATCATATCAACTCTACCTATTTCCCTGGGTTGGTGTGCAGATATGATAAGACAAAGCTTGGGAAAATACCCTGAAAACTACAGGACATTGTTCACAGTGAAAAACAACACTCATGATCTGTCTGGGACTCAGGAGCCTTCGTTTCTCTCATGCAGAGATCTCAGAATGTGTGCTTTTCTCATTTTTGTTGCATCTGCCATCATTTAGGACTTCCTTCCCTCTTGGCTTTCCCTCACCTAAAATCCTTTTTAACTTTTTGGTTCAAAAACAGAAAAGCTATTATCCTCCCCTCATCAGACACGTTCACTGCTGGAGCCAAAGAACTTGTCTTACCACACTTCATTCCCCTTCATGAACTCTCCCCTGGGGTTTCCACCTAACCCTTCCCCGCTTGGCAATAGGTAGATTCATCTGTGATCCAGGCCAGGAGAAACGGGGGATCTGTTTTCTACACCAGGTCTTCCCAGCCCTTATCTCCTCCTGGGGCTTCGGATCTCTCCCTCCAGCCTCTCTCAGTCACTCAGAGAACACTGGCTGGTTGGCTGACCTTGTGCTAGGATCAAGGACACAAAGTCAAAGAAGACACAAACTCCTCAAGGAAATTAGAGACTAGGGGGAGGGACAGATTACAAACTCAACAAATACATTCCTACAATCAGATATGACTGATGAATGCTATGATGGAGGGAACACCTGGGAGAAACACCTAACCCAGTCGGGCTGTGGCCAGGGAAGGTGTTGCAGAGGAGGGGTCATGTGGGCTGGGTCTTAAAGAATAAGTAGGAGTTAGCTAGAGGATGGAGGAGGAAAAGAGTGTCCCAGGCCTTGGGGACAGTATGTGCATAAAAGTATGAGTGAGCATGGGTCTGGGGGAAAAAAAACCCACAAATAATAGCAGAATATAGGCTGCATTTGGGGATGGTTGGAAAATAAGATATAGAGATTTAGGCAGAAATAAATCAAATCATGGAGGATGTCATTTGCTAAGCTAAGAAGTCACAAGGAACTCTCAAAGTGGGGGAGTGGAAGGATCAGATTTGTGCCTTAGAAGTTAGCACTGGTGGTTGTGAAAAGGGCAGACTGAAGAAGTTCTGATGAAGACATCTGCATCAGTTAGGAGAGGCAAGACATGAAGACCTCAATTAAGGCAGCAATCTTGAGAATGAAGAGAAAGGCAGACTCGGAAATACAAAAGAGAAAGAATCTCTAGGTTTCCTGACTGATTGCACATGGTGGGCGGTGGAGGGGGAGTGAATGAGGGGAAGGGGCCTCAGTGGGGTGACACCCAGCTTTCTTGCATTGACATCATGGTGAATGGAGGGGCCATCCCATGAGGACCCTGGAGTGAAAGATGAGATTGTTTTTGCACATGTGGAAAGCAGCGATTAGGCCAAGAGAAAGAAGTCAGGCACAAAGACTGCACACCATGAGATTCCATTTTCAGGAAGTTCTAGAAAAGGCAAAACAACATAGTGACAGAAAGCAGATCAGTGGTTGCCAGGAGCTAAGTGTTGGGGCAGGGGACCAACTGCAAAGGGGCAGGAGGAAACTTAAGGTGAGAGAATACTGAGAGCCAAGGCTAAGTTGTGAGAAAGAAAGTGTACAAAGAGAGAGAGAGAGTGCATTTTTCTAAGGCCAATATCTTGATTGGGGTGGCAGTTCCATGACTATATACAATCACCAGAATTTGTGAAGATACACACCTAAAATGAATTAATTTTATTGTATGTAAATACCACAACAAAGCTACTTTTTAAAGTGATACCTTTCAGAACACCCAAGTAGAGATGGCAACACACAGAGGTCTGTATGTAAGGTATGGATTTGGAACCAATGGTGAATATATTATATAGCGTAGAAGGACAGAAGCCAAGGACAGCAGCCCAGGAAACAGTGACACTAAAGGAGAAAGGCCATGAGGGAACCAGAGAACCAGCAAGCATACCAGGAGAAAATAGTGAACAAAAGTTCAGTGAGAGTTTTTTTTTTTTTTTATTTCAGCATATTATGAGCGTACAAATGTTTAGGTTACATATATTGCCTTTGCCTCACTTGAGTCAGAGTTTCAAGTGTGTCCATCCCCCAGATGGTGCGCACTGCACCTATTAGGTGTGAATGTACCCATCCCTTCTTCCCACCTCCTACCTGCCTGACACCCGATGAATGTTACTACTATATGTGCACATAAGTGTTGATCAGTTAATAACAATTTGATGGTGAGTACATGTGATGCTTGTTTTTCCATTCTTGTGATACTTCACTTAGTAGAATGGGCTCCAGCCCTAACCAGGATAATAGAAGAGATGTTAGATCACCATTGTTTTTTGTGGCTGAGTAGAACTCCATGGTATACACATACCACATTTTATTAATCCACTCATGTATTGATAGGCACTTGGGTTGTATCCACATTTTTGCAATTGTGAATTGTGCTGCAATAAACATTTGAGTGCAGATGTCTTTTTTA
>VBSM01002608.1:152278161-152298735 GCA_008086735.1 Cheirogaleus medius | reverse complement strand
GGGGGACATTAAGTATGTCAGGCATCACTCTTAGTAGATTCAAGAAAAGAAAAACGTGGCAAAAGACCCCTCCTTTGATTTTGTGACAATATCTACAAAAAATCCAGGTGGCAGGGTCAGCCTCATGGACCCAGAGAGTGCCATTCCAGGAAAGAAAGGGACCCGATTGAAAAGAGAATTGTCTTTTTATGGTGAAAATATTAAAATTTACTCTTTCAGCAATTTTGAAATATACAACATATTGTCATTTATTATAGTCACCATTCTATGCAAGAGATCACTAAAGCTTATTCCTCCTATTTGACACTTTGTACCCTCTGATCAACATCTCTCCTTTCCCCATCCACCCCCGTTGTCCAGCCTCGAATAGCTACCATTCTACTTTCTATTTCTATTAGTTCAACTTTTTCAGGTTGCACATGTAAATAAGATTATGTGGTATTTGTCTTTCTGTGCTTGGCTTATTTTGTTTAGCACAATGTCCCCCAGATTCATCAAAATATAGCATTGTACCCATAAATATATAGTTATTGTTTTTCAATTGAAAATATAAAATGAATATGAAAAATAAAGTAAAAGAAAAAAGACTTGCTTAAAAACTTACTATTGTTTTTCAGGGATAATTTCCCATCCTCACCACAACAATGTAAATTTGAACCACCATTATTTCACACAACAGCTATCGTTCAGATGCAGTCTCTCTGCCCTCTTCCCTGAGAGGAAGATAAGAATTGGAGTCCAGCAATCACAACTAAATGTATCTTATTATGAATACAGAAATTTCTAAATGAACCAAATATATAAGATTAAAATTGCTGGAAGGTTTGAGAATTTACTGCCAAAACATAGTATGAAAAAAAAATTGACTATAAGCCAAGAATTTTGTTCCCTTCTACATATGGATCAATGGCATCTTAAAAAGGAATGGATACTTTGGGTTAAGAACTTGCCCAGAAAATGTTTGCAAAATCTAATTTTACTATCTATAACTACTATTAACCCAGCAGAAGGCTTGTATTTGTTCCATGTCTCCATTTTTGTGAACTGGAACTGTATACAGTTCCAAATTTGCTAAATCGCCCCCTTAATTTTCTCATTCATGGTTTCTTCCTTGAGTCATTTCTATTTTGGGTTGTTATGTAAAACTTGCTTTTATTTAATATTGATGTTAGTATTTCAACTGCTGTCAAATTATGTACTTTTATACTATAAATACCCTGCTACTTGGTTTCCTTGGCTCTCTGATTATTCCGGTTATTAGACCAAGTCTTCTGTGCTTTGTGATACTGCGGCTGAGACTCTGCAAACCACATCTCCGATACGCCAGCTGGCTTTATGGTAGGCTCTGCCAACAAGAAGCACTAAAGGCAGAGTGCAAGGAGGGAGGAGGAAGAAGGGACTTTCTCCTGTTAGCTTCCTGTTCCTGTGAGCATCACCTTGGCAACACTTCTTCACGTGGGCAGCAGCAGTTCTTTCCCATGGCAGCAGTTGAATTCAGTTTGCAGTTTTTCAGCTATCGTAGAATAAGCCACATTGCATACCCTCAGAGAGACCTACACCAGCCAGCTCAGCCACCTCCTCAGAGGGCTGAATCTGAAATCCCGAGACTCTATCTCCAAGTTCAAATACACCAGCACCAGGTGGGAAACATCCCCTTCCCAAAAATCTAAACTTCAGCTTCATGCAGCACCTCTTCCAAGCTGCATGAATTCCAACCTCTTACCTTTGCTTCCCCAGCTTTAGGGATGGTATCTGCACTTGCTACCTTTCTAACACTTGACATTCCTTTTTTGTTTGCTTTCAGAAATCTAGTTAACAAATGTATACCTCATTAACAATTCTTCATATTAAATTATCTCCATCAAAATAACTGGTATATCTCTCCAATCAATTAGATCTTCTTTGATTTCTTCACTGTTTTGTAGCTTATATCATACAACTCATAGACATATTTTAATAGTTTTCAATCTAATTAATTCATTTATTGGTGCTATTTTAAATGATACTTTAAAAATGAGTTACAGGATTGAAGGACTCATTACTGTTAACATGTCAATTCTCCCCAAATTGATCTATTGGATTCAATACAATCAAAAACAAAATCTTAGTAGGCTTTTTACATCAAAATTGATAAGCTTATTTTAAAACTTACATAGAAAAGCAAACTGAATCAAATTAGCCAAAACAATTTTGCAGGACCCAGAGTACCTGATTTCAAAGCTTAATATAAAGTTACTGTAATCCCAACAGTGTGATGTTAGCAAAAGGATAAACATATAGATCAGTGGAACAGAATAGAGAGACATAATAGACTCTCCCGTATACAATTGATTGATTTTCAAAAAAGATGTCAAGACAATCCAATGGAGAAAAGATGGCCATTCCAACAAATGGTTCTAGAGCAATTAGACATCCATATACAAAAACATAGAAACAGGCCAGACGTGGTGGCTCATGTCTGTAATCCTAGCACTCTGGGAGGCCGAGGCAGGTGGATCGCTCAAGGTCAGGAGTTCGAAACCAGCCTGAGCAAGAGTGAGACCCCGTCTCACTAAAAATAGAAGGAAATTAATTGGTCAACTAAAAATATATAGAAAAAATTAGCCGGGCATAGTGGCACATGCCTGTAGTCCCAGATACTCGGGAGGCTGAGGCAGACAGATTGCTTGAGCCCAGGAGTCTGAGGTTGCTGTGAGCTAGGCTGATGCCATGGTACTCTAGCCTGGGCAACAGAGTGAGACTGTCTCAAAAAAAAAACAAAAACATAGAAACAAAATTTGATCCATGTCTTATGCCATCTACATTTTCAAATAAATAAATATCATCAGCTATCTTCACTAAAGAAACTAAAAATACTTCAGGAAGAAGAAAACTATCTGTGTTGCAAACAGGAAAAATGAGAAAAGAAACTGGTAAACATATGGGTATATCTACACAAATATTACTTGTGTAAAATAATAGTAATAATTTTCAGGGTTTAAAAATAATAAAAATACTACATAAAATATCTAGCAAGGAAAAGGTCAATTGGAGTTAAGGTGAAATATCTTCATATTTTTCAGAAGAATGATAAAATGTTTAATAATTTTTAATTTTAAATTATACATGTTAAAATATTAAGAGCAACTATTAAAAATTAAACAATTAAAAATGAAAACAAAGTATACAACTTCTAAATTAGTTTAGACAAATAGAATTAAACAAAAATTAAATGAACCCTAAGATAGGTAAGAAAGAGAGAGGAAAAAACATTGAAAATGTGGGCAAATAGCCCCAAATGATACATAAATACAATCTACAATATATAATGTATAATATATAATAGTGGTCATAAAGTGAGTATAGAAAAATCCATTCAAGGAGTTTTGTTATTAAAGGAATCAGAGACATGGGGCAGTATTTGACAGGAGAATTGGAAGAAGATTTTTTAAAAAAAAAGTAAGAGAAAAGTACATGTTATATGCTAACAAGATTGAGTCAGTTGAGGTCAAAATGGTGATGTTGGAGGTGGACAGGAAATGGAGGAGAATGGCAGAAGCAATGCCCCTGAGTGGAGGTGAGGAGGGGGATAGAATGTCAGAGTTGGCCAAATTTAGGAGGCTGAAAACCAAACTGCAGTGACAGGAAGGATGACCAAGCATAAGAGAGCAGAAATAGTAGGAGGGTAGACTTGGTAGTGGGTGTTGTGGAAGTTCTCTGCTAGTGGCTTCAGTTGCACTATAGAAATAGCAAGTGAGCAAGATCTTTAACTTTGTGTAAGAGTGAAGGAGGTAGTGTTGCAGGTTAGAGTAGGGATCTTAACAAAAAAAAAAAAAGAGGCTGAGCACAGTGGCAGGTGCTTATAGTCCCAGCTACTTGGGAGGCTGAGGTGTGAGGATCGGTTGAAGCTGCAGTGAACTATGATGATGCCTCTGCACTCCATCCTGGGCAACAGAGTGAGACTCTGTCAAGAAAGGGAGGGGAAGGGAAGGGGAGGGGAGGGGAGAGAAAGGGAAGGGAAGGGAGGGGAGGGAAGGGGAGGGGAGGGGAGGGGAAGGGAGAGGAGAGGAGAGGAGAGGAGAGGAAGAAGAGGAAAGAAAGAATGAAGACGAAAGGAAAAGAAAGAAAGAAGAGGAAGGAAGGAAGGTGGGTAGGAGGGAGGAAGGAAAGAAGGAAAATATGAAAAAATATTACCTACAAAAGTGGAAAAGAGTGAATGAACTATGAACATATGATAGGATCACGGAACAGGAGCAATAGCCCCATTGTAGTAATGAATTTCCAGTGAGACCAATCAGCACAGTTTTGTGTGTTTTTCCAGTCACATTCGGCTATATGAGTGCAGGCACAGAGAGAAAGAGAATTGTATTGATATTTAACCAAGGCTCAGAGAACACTAAGAAGCAAAAGAGAAGTGAAATATTTGAGAGTATATGCAAAAAAGTGAGGATGATGACTGGCCATGAAGTTAGAGAATAAAGAAGTGGGACCTATGAACTTGGGGTTATGCGAGGCTGAAGAAGTGTCAGAACTGGGGTACTGTAGAAATGAGCTGGCAAGTTAGGGGACAGTGGCCACAGAGTAGAAGACTCAAAATTGAAATTCAGGATGATTTGCAGTGATTGGTCTTGACAAGGTATAGGATGTGGCCATTACAGTGAATGGCTGAGGTAGACTAGGGAACAAAACGTTAGTAATGAAAGAAAATGAAACAACATATTACTAAATATGCCTTTTGTTTAAAAAAGGATAGAGATTTCCATTTCTAGAGGATATGGAGTAATGTAGACTGGATTTATCCGCCTATTTGAAATAATGAAAACTCAAATGAAATTAATGAAAACAACAGTTTCAAGGCAGCAGCCATCAGAAAATAAAGGACAGTGATCCCTGAGACACAGGATGGAAGAGATGAGGCCTGTGGTTGCCCCAGCTTACTGCCTCAGGAGGATTTCCAGGCAGAAGACAGAGAAGGGATCCAGGCAGTACCGAGAGGATTCCTTGAGTTAAGGAGACAAAACTCAGAGAATACTGGGAGAACGAAGCAGCTGGAGTTTACAGGATGCAATACTGGAGAAGAGAGAGCTGTCTGGAGATAAGACTAAGGCTCCCCAAGGAGCCGTACCCAGGAACGTACCCAATGCTCACGGAGGGCCAGGAATGGTGCCTGCTCCCACCGGCCAGGTTAGAAAACCTCATAATTCACAGGGTTTGGAGTATTCAGGGGAATCTTGCTTTAGTAGTGGGGCATAATTAGTCCTATATTAAACATGGCTCTGATACCACCTAACAAATCTCAGTCCCGGTTGTAGAAGTCATGACCAACTTCTTGACCAAAGTAGACACCTCCCTTTGGAGGACAGGGCCTACACAGAAGCTGCTTTTATTCCTATCCTGCCCTTTTATCCAAGATCAAGGCATTTCCTACAGGAGAAATTCTCGGCCCCATACCCTCAAAGTACAATGCAGAGACAATTACTGAATACTGAGCAAAAGATATTTTATTTAAAATAAAGCATTGTGCTAGAACTTTTAGAACTCATGGGATTCCAGGACAAGGAGAGAAAGCTGTATTCTGTTTGTAGCTCAGTTAACAATTGTGATTCTATAATGCTTGGATCCTGTTGACAACATACAGATGCCTCTACCTTATCTCAGGATGTAAAGTTGGTTTTTTTTCTTTTCTTGTTTTTTTTTAATTTTTTTCTTTTAATTTAGATTAATTTTTCTTTTCTTTTTTTTCTAAGTGATTCACCACATAAGCAGGATGTAAAGTTTTTAAAGTGGTCCTATAATTCTTGGCTTCCCTCTCAAAATGCAAGGTTTTAAGCAATGTAAATCTTTCCTTCCTCCAAGGCATGGGGATATATGCCAAGTTAAACAGGACTAGACTATGCTAAGGGCAATAAAGACAGTTTCACTTTTTCAAAAGCAAAGATCCACAGACAAGCAACAATTTCAATGGGAAAAAAAAGCATAGCAGATGCTGTCAATACCCTGCACCTTGGCAACTTAACCTCTGTACATCAAAGACTGCAAACACATGTGACTCTCTGCCTGAGGTTTCCCTGACCCCAGGAGCATGCTCATCTCCCCAGGGAAAGCCAGGTGCACCTAAAAGGCAGCCTCCAGAAGTAGCTGTCAACCAGTAGCAGATGGGGATTGGAGGAAAAATACCCCACTTCCTCACTCCTTGGTAGGAATAACTGCAGTGTATCTACACCATCACCCAGAATCCCCCCTCAGGTTGCCTGCGGTGGTAGCTTGCTTAATAATTAATTCCATATTATCTTCCTTCCCATTCCTGTTTTCCTTCCCCACTCCTCCATGCGTTTTCCCAGGATCATTTCCCAGAGAAAATGCTTGAATTCACATTCTTGTCTCAGAATCTGCTTCTGGGGAAACTCAAACTAAGATACCAGGTACACTTCACAGGCATATGTGCACAGATATTCAAACCGGAAGGACTCTCAGAGATCATTTAGTCTACCTTCTATAGATAAAGGAACTGTGGTCCGGGAACGTAGAGTTAGTGGCAGAATCGATGAAACCCAACAGCACTGCTGACAGTAAGAAGCTGATGAAAATGTATAAGCAGCAGCAGAACTGAAACACTCAGGAGCTGCTAAGAGTAAGTAGTCGGCTAAGGTTGATTGTGTTTGTGTTTGTGCATGGAAATACACAGGTAATTTTTTAATTATAGTCTTGGCGAATATAGTTGGTGAGTTAGTTATTTTCCTTCTGATGATTTCAATCCATTTCAATACCAAATTACCAGCTTCAGAAAGTCCCTGCCCATGCTTAAAGAGAGAAATGAAAGACAGAGTGGATAGTTTATTGCCAGGACTGTTGGGCACTGTTCAAGCACCGTGGAAAGGAACTCGGCAAAGAAACAGAAGGGACTCGTTCGTATCCACCTTCCTCCCAGCCAGCCACTGCTCCTCCCCGGCTGTGAGAGGACATGGATCTGTACCTTCGTGGAGTTAACACACCCAGCAGGAGGAGCCCTTTGTAGTTGTCCACCTGAACTAAGAATATATTCACAATGAAAACTCGCAACAGATCAGAAAGCTGTTAGAGTCTACAAGAAGTGCAAAAGGAGCACTGGCTCTCTGACCAGACAAATCTAGTTTGAGATGCCAGCTGGCCATACACTAACAGGCAGGTCCCCTAACCTTGCTGAGCTGTTTTTGTCCCATCTGGAAAATGGAATACTACTTGACTTGCCCACTTCACAGAGTTGTAGTGATGACTGCAAGTTATAGGAAAGCAGTGTGTGTCTATCACCTTCCTTATTTGAACTCCTGTACATTGCACAATGCTGAGCTCATAGTAAACTCAATACAGGTTGATGGTTAAACGGTAGCTCAAATGATGGATGCAAACAAACCTTGCTAACTAACAAGTACCACTCAGATGTTAAAGACAATCTGTGTTTCTTTTCTGACTCTTCAATGCCCCTGTAACCAGCCCACCCTTCAACCCAAAAGTTAGCCCCAGGCCTCCCCAGCCAGTGTGATGTCCCCAAACATACAGTCAACCAACCCATAGTCAAAGACATGGGTTTGACCCATAGTCAAAGACATCTGTGGATCCAAAATCCCCCAGCACAGTTAAGATCTCCTAACCACCTAGATCACAATACTTCTAACACTGATTAAGTTACCAGTTATCTCCCAGGGTTGCCCCTCACACAGAAGACTTCCCCCCACACTGCAGGCCCCCAGGAATACCTAACAGGTCTGATCCCAGAAAAGCCCTCTATAAACAGACACGTCTCCTGCAGGATCACACCCTTTTCAGATTCTCCGCCCAGCCCAGGTCCTCAGCACCCCGTTCTTCCCACTTCAGCCCAGTGCTCGAATCTCTTTAGGTAGCCCCCACTTTACCCTCCTAGCAGATGGTGGAGGAAGAAGTAGAACCTGGTAGGCAACAGACAAATTATTCACCCCTTCACCTCTACCCTTTAGCAGATTCTAAAATTGATGTCAAGGGCTGACCAGGAGTAAACCAGGACCAACTCAACAGAATATGTACTACCCTTGTGACACTAATGAGAGTGAGTGACAAGGGGAGGAAGGTGGGGGAACAAAAAGTAAAAGGAAGAACTGAGTTCAAAATCTGATTTATTATGTACACTCCTTATTAGCCATGTGGTATGTTCCTTGGTCTCCTCCAGTTTCCATTCTACCACTGTAAAGTGAAGACGTATTGTCTTTTGCACAGAATGTTGGGAAGGCTAAAGGAAATCATTTAAGTACTTAGCACAGTGCCTAGTCCTTTACACCTCCCCTGACTCCGCGCATTCACTAGCAACTGTGATCCCAGACCCACATGGAAGCCTTCCCTCAATGCATCCTACATGGGCCCTCCTTCCTTCATCACTGGAGGAAGGAAATTAGCATTTCCAGAGCACTTTCTCCACACCTGGTCCTTCTCAGAACCCCCGTGGGGTCACATCCTCTTTCACAGAGGCTCAGACATGTCAGGTGACTTTCTCAAGGTCACACAGCTCCTATGAGGCTTAGCTGAGGCTCAACCCTAATTCTCTGGAACTCCAAAGACTACTTTTTATGCTTCCCACAGCACTCTCCTTCAAAAGGATGCATATGAATCACAAACTGGTTGAAATAATTATGCAACATCAAGAAAAGAAATTCATCATCCAGGAAGGGCAGTTTACTCAGGGGACATCTTTATCCCATTTTCCAATATCCCTCTGTCCTTGAGTCTCCTTCTCTCATCTACATTTCCCTCTCTTTCCACAAGGTGGCAGCATCAACAAAGTTAAGCACAAAGCAACCCTACATTTAGCAGAGATCCCTGAGGTTAACAACCTTTCGACCTTGTGTAGATACCTGCAAGGAAAGACACTCACCCTGAAATACACTGGGGAGAACACACATGAGTATCCCAACAGAAGAGCTTCCTTCCACTCCTCTCCCCCCCCCCAGGACAAAAAGATGCACTCTCAGAGGCTTATCTGACACCTTGTTCCTACAACAAAAGTCAGAAAAACAAGAAATAGAAAAAAAGAATGAAAATGGGATAAGGAGAAAAGAAAAGAAGTAGAAGAAAGATAAAAGAGAAGGGCAAATGATAAGAACGAGGGCCAGGGTTAATGGCAAAGGGAAGCAGGAAGGAAAGAGAAAAGAGTGTTCTGAGCTGGAGGACCCTACATTTCTAAGAGATAGGTCCCAACCCTCAGGCTAAGGCAGATACCACTTGGCCAGGGACCCACAGCACAGTCATTACTTGGGCTGAACCACTTTTCCATCACTGGGCACCACTGAAGCACTGAATCCATAACTAACTCCACCGGGCTCCAGATCAAAGACTCATAGATTGCTAGAGTTTACAGGGACCCTAGGACTACTTCTTCCAGAAAGATGGAGTAGATGTATTTTTCCATATTGCTCCTGCTAAGTACAGCTAAAAACCCTGGACATTAAAATAAATGTCAGATGACTCCAAAAGTTGAAAAGAAGGCAGACAGGCTAGGAACTTCAGGACCCAAGGCATGACACGGTGGTGAGTTCTCTGAGTTTTCTTTTTTTGCCTCAAGACTGGTTACTAGAGAAACTGGCAGCCTGGAAACTCCAATAAGTGCAGACCGAAAAAAAAAAAAAATATTCCCAAGAAAACCTGTTCTTTTGCCAAAGGACCAGGAAAGGGACAGCCTGACAAGACATGAAACTTTTAGACAATAACCGCTCAACTCCAGCCAAATGCCACAGAAACAGTTGCAGCCCCACTCCCAGTGTCACCAGCAAAGGCCAAATGGAGAGCCAGGTTGTAACAAGGCATTCCCCACCTGTCCTTACTCCCTCCATCCCCAACTGGTGTGGTGTCAGAGAAAGACAAATGGGAAGACAGGATGTTCATTCCTGCTGAGTAATAAACACCCCTCACTATGTGGAGTGGTCGGTGGGGACCACATGGTACTTCTACCCCCACTAGGTGGTAACAAGGTACCACTTTTCTTCCCTGATGGGGTGTGAGAGGATCACAGGAAGCCTAGTAAACATCTACCACTTCCCAGCAATAACAAGGAATCTCTCTTCCCAGAGGTATCCACTGAGGCCAGGAGCAGAACTTGAACTTCTATCCCCTTCTGGCAGTAACAAGGCAATATCCCTCTTTCCTCCACCAAAGAAGAAGTCCTGCTAAAATTAAAGACTTAAAGAAAATCTCAAGTCTTATAACTTAATACCTAAAATATCCCAGTTTCAATCAAAAATTTACTCATCATACCAAGAACTAGGAAGAGCTCAATTTGAATGAGAAAAGATAATCAACAGATGCTAGCACTAACATGGCACAGATGTCTAACCAGGATTTTAAAGCAGCCATTATAAAAATGCTTCAACAAGCAGTTATAAACAGACTTGAAACAAATGAAAAAACATAAAGCCATGGCAAAGATATAGAAGACAGAAAGAAGACCAAATGGAAATTTAAGAGCTGATAAATACAATAATGAAAATTTAAAATGAAATGGATGTACTCAACAGCAGAATGGACATGGCAGAGGAAAAAAAAATCAGTAAACTTAAATATAAAACAAAAAATTACTCAATATGAACAACAGAAGTAGATTGAAAAAGAAAAGGAGCCTAAGGGAAATGTAGAACTATAACAAAAGAAATGTTTCTAACATTTGTTTCATCAGAGTACCAGGAGAAGAGAAAGAAAACTGGGCTGAAAAAATACTCAAAGAAAAAATGACTGAAAGTTTCCCAAATTTGACAAAAGATATAACTTACAGATTCAAGAAGTTTTATAAACATTAAATAGGATAAACCCAAAGAAATCCACACCAAGGCACACCATGTTCAAACTTGTAAAAACTAAAGACAAAGAAAAAAATCTTAAAAAGCAGAAGAGAGAAATGACACCTGTAGGGGAAAAACAATTCAATGATAATCGATTTCACAAAAGTAACCAAAAGGCCAGAAGGAAAAACATTAAAAGAGTTTTCAAGTGCTGAAAGGAAAGAACTGTCAACTCAGAATTCAGTAATTCTAATCTAGAGAAAATATCCTTTAGGAATGAAGAAGAAATCAAGACATTCTCAGAAGAAAGACGACTAAGTGAATTGGTTGCTAGCAGGCCCACACTAAAATAATAGCTCAAGGAAGTTCTTTAAACAAAAAGAAAATGATTTTTTTTTTTTTTTTGAGACAGAGTTTCACTCTGTTGCCAGGGCTAGAGTGCCATGGCGTCAGCCTAGCTCACAGCAACCTCAAACTCCTGGGCTCAAGCAATCCTTCTGCCTCAGCCTTCCGAGTAGCTGGGACTACACGCATGTGCCACTATGCTCGGCTAATTTTTTCTATATATTTTTAGTTGTCCAGCTAATTTCTTTCTATTTTTAGTAGAGACAGGGTCTCGCTCTTTCTCAGGCTGGCCTCAAACTCCTGAGCTCAAACGATCCACCCGCCTCAGCCTCCCAGAGTGCTAGGATTACAGGCATGAGCCACCGTGCCCGGCCAGAAAATGATTTTTTAAAAAAGAATTTGGAACATCAGGAAGGAAGAAAGAACAACAGAAAGGGCAAAGTTAATGGTAAATACAATAGACTGGTGGTAAATACAATAGACCTTCTCCTCTTGAGTTATCTAAGTTATGTTTAGTGGTTGAAGCAAAAATTATCTGTCTGATGTGGTTCTAAGTGTGCATAGAAGAAATAGTTAAGATAATTATACCATAAATTGGAGAAGGTAAAAGTATATAAAGAAAGTTAAGGTTTCTATACCTCACTGGAACTGATAAAATGTTGACAACAAAATATGATGATAAATTATGTATATATAATACCTAGAGCAACCACTATAAATGCTAACAAAGACATGCACTTAAAAACACTATAGATAAAACAAAATGAAATTCTAAAAAATGTCCCAAAAAACCACAGGATGAAGAAAAAAGAAAATCAACAAATGAAAAACAGGTAACAAAATGAAAACAAAAAATAAAATGCAGATTTAAGCTCTATCATCTTAATAATTACAAGTATAAATGGTACCAATGAAAAGACAAATTCCCAACACAAAGAAATGATACAGACTTGAGGTGATGGATACCCTGATTACCCTGACGTGACTACTACACATTATATGCCTGCATCAAAACATCACATGTCCCCCATAAATATATATAACTATTATGTATCCATGTTGCTAAAAAAAAAAAGAGAGAGAGAGAGAGAGTGACTGGGGAAATGTTGATCAAAGGGTACAAAGTTACAGTTAGACCAGAAGAATAAATAAGTATTTAAGGTGATTGTAGGTTAATTAGCTTAAGTCAATCATTACACATGATACATATATCATAACATCACTTTGTACCCCAAATTGTGTACTATTATAATTTGTCCAAAAAAAACTAGAGATTGGCAGAGTGGTTAAACACATTACTCAACAATAGTCTATTAGAAACTTACTTTAAATATAATAATATAGGTAGTTTGAAAGTAAAAGGGTAAAAAAAGATTATGAGTCATCCCTTGGTACCTGTGGGGGATTAGTTTCAAGATCCACTGAGTATATACTAAAATCCTTGGATGCTCAAGTTCCTGATATAAAATAGTATAGTCTTTGCATATAATCTATGCACATCCTCCTATGTACATTAAATCATCTCTAGATTACTTATAATACCTAATACAATGTGAATGCTATGTAAATACTTCTTCTCTTATATTTTTTAAGTAGTATTATCTTTATAGTTGTGTTATTTTGATTTTTTCACCAAATATTTTCAAACTACAATTGGTTGTATTTGCAGACTCAGGACCAGTGGATATGATGGGCTCACTGTACCAGGAAAATACATGATTGGCTATACTATTACCAGGTGAAGTAAACTTCAGAGCAAAAATTACCAGGGGACAGAAGCTTCCACCAACCTTATTGAACAAGTAACATAAGCAACAAATAAACCTTTGTTTCAAACCACTGGATTGTTGGCTTTATTTGGTTCCCTTGCACATTCCAGCCTGTCCTTACTGATGTTTAAGATGGCTCAGAATGTTCATGTCTTGTTAGCAATTGAGGGTGTGACCCTTTCTGGTTAAATTCGGCACTGAATGTTAATTAGGTGAGGGTTAGACAGTGCTTTCATGTGATGGGCCATGCTGGTCAGTGTGGTGGCTCCTCTGGGAAGTGAAATAATGCGCCTGTAGGCTTGGGGACACCTAAAGAGGCTTCTCAGAATGTGGAGTGATAAGCTTCTCACTCGAGAGTAAAAGTATAAACCAACACCTAACAGGAGCAGAGATAAACAGTTACCTTAAAAGACAGAATGACTCCTGAAACAGAAAGGCTAGTACTAACATTCATTTTATTCCATAACGTGTCTGAGGGCAGAATGTAAATTAAAAAGGGAGTGCAGAAATGAGAACACAGACAGTCAGAGAGGCAAACTCCATTAATGTTCATTAAGTACCTCTTAGATGCTTGGTCCACTGTTCTTACCACAATAAAAATAAATAAAAACATAAATACAAAAAGAAGAGGAGTATTCTAAGCACACAGGCCAGTGTGTTCAAACTTTCTGAGACTAAACACACAGGGCCAGAAAATGGCAAGTCACAGAATTTAGCGTGACCAGAGCATACACCATTTGGGGAAAGAGGCCAGAGGAAAGATGCTAAAGACATGGCAGTGAGGACGACAGCGGAGTCTCTGCCCTCAGGACACACAGCCAGAAGGGAAGGCAGGCATTTATTAAGTTTAGCCTCAAGCCACCTCCTCACATATATTTTTTTTTTTTGTATGACAAATTTTAGTAAAAATTTAAACTCCCAGGGTTTTTTTTTTCTTCTTTTACAGGAATATAATCTTTCTCTGAATGAGCAATGCTAATTTAGGGAAAATGAGAGGAGGAATGATCGTATGAAAAATAGTTTAAGTTATGCACATGTGTTTTCTAATGTCATTAGAACTAGCAATATATGTTGATAACTGGACTTTTCTGAATGGGAAAATAGTAGTCCTGATTTCATTGTCTCCTGTTTCCTATAGGAGGTTCTCATGGCACCACCTGCTGGCAAATGGCATAGCCGTTTTCTTCGTTTTGGTTTCACATAAGGTGGTAGGAATGAGAACCCAACTGTAAATATGTACCATAATATGGTCGATCAAGAAAACCTGCTTTTGACACAGCTATTCACTCCACACATGTTTTAAGTTCTGCCAACAGATTTCTCTGTAGGTAGTGAATTATAACCTAACTGGATGCGTAATCAGACTGTAACCTACTCATGTACCAACCACAGAGTTTCGACCAATCACAGGAGGCCAACTGTTCAAACCTCGTTCAAATAAGGCAAACACAGAGCTGTAACCAACCCAGCTGGTTCTGTACCTCACCTCTGCTTTCTGTATGTCACTCTTCTTTTTCTGCCCATAAGTGGATCCGACTTTGTGGCAGCCCTAGAGTGACTCTGAACCTATTCTGGCTCTGGGGGCTGCCCAATTTGCGAATTGCTCTTTCTCCATTAAACTCCATCAAATTTAA
Source organism: Cheirogaleus medius (assembly GCA_008086735.1). Taxonomy (NCBI): domain Eukaryota; kingdom Metazoa; phylum Chordata; class Mammalia; order Primates; family Cheirogaleidae; genus Cheirogaleus; species Cheirogaleus medius. The sequence goes on along the minus strand of VBSM01002608.1, from coordinate 152,284,233 downwards.
TTTGTCTAAAGTTTTCCTTTTAACACAACTAAGCAAATGACTATAAGGAAGCAGGATGTTGACTGTAGTATAGAAGCATGTGGTGCCCTGCAAGCTATAAAGTGACAGGAGTTAAACAGGACAGGCAGGATGGGCAGGGGTGAGGTGTAAAGTGTCAGTGACGGAAGCTGAATGCATTCAAGAGATTTGCTGTAGGACATTGGGCCTATATTTAACAACACAGTACCACAGACTTAAAAATTTGTTAAGTGGGCAGACTTCCTGTTACATGTTCTTACCGCAATAAAAATAAATAAAAACATAAATACAAAAAGAAGAGTATTCTAAGCACAGAGGCCAGTGTGTTCAAACTTTCTGAGACTAAACACAACAGGGCTAGAAAATGACAAGTCAGGGAATTTAGCATGACCAAAGCATACACCGTGTGGGGAAAGAGGCCGGAGGAAAGAAAGGTCTAGGTCTTATGTGGCTTTGAAAGCTGAGTTAGGGAGCTTGGACTTTGGAGTAACACAATCAAATTTATTAATACTTTTAGGACAACTCTCTGACTGCTGGGAGGAGAGTTGATCAGAGATAACCAGAGAGGAGGCATGAGAAGGATTTAGGAGAGAGATGACGGTGCCCTGAACTGGGGGGTAGCACTTGGACAGTGGAGACACAGGGTTTGGTGGCTGACTGGACACAGGAGTGAGGGGGAAGACAGTCCTAAGCTTGATTCCCAGGTGCTATGGTTGAGTTTGTCCCCACCCAAATTCATGTTGAAATTTGATCCCCAATGAGACCATGTTGGGAGGTGGGGCCTAGGGGGAGGTGTCTGGGTCTTGCGGTCAGATCCCTCATGAATAGCTTGCTGTTGTCTTCACAGTAGTGAGTTCTCGAGCTGGCAGGACTGGATTAGTTCCCACAACAGTGGTTTGTTATAAAGCCAGGACGCCCCTTGGGGTTTCTTTCTTCACACATGTCTGAGTCCCCTTTAACTCTCTCTGCCATGTTATGAAGCAACATGTGGCAACCCCAGAAGCCAAGCAGATGTTGGTGCCATGCTCCTCGTACTGCCCAGCCCACAGAACCTTGAGATAAATAAACCTCTTTTCTTTATATTAATAATTTACCCAGCCTCAAGTATTCTGTTATCACACCGCTAAACAGATTAAGACGCCAGGTTTCTGTCTTGTGGGACCAGGTAGATGGTGATGCAAGTTGCTAAACTGGAGAACCCAGGAGGAGGAGCAGGTTTGGAGTCCAGAGCTCAAAAGAGGGGTCTGAGCCCATTTAAGCCCCGTCCAGCTGAGGAAGTCCCCAGTTCAGACAGGAACTAAATCCAGTCTGCTGGGGTTGCAGTTGTGGTTGTCTTAGTCATTTGAGCTGCTGTAACAAAATACCAAAGACTAGGAGACTTAAACCATAGTTTATTTTCTCATAGTTCTACAGGCTGAAAGTCCAAGATCAGGGGGCTACCATGGATGGGTTCTGGGAGAGCATTCCTCTGGCTTGCAAGTGGCTGCCACCTTGCTGTGTCCTCACGTGATGTGGGGTGAGGGGGAAATCATCCTCTTTTTATAAAACCACAGTCTTGTAGGATCAGGACCCCACCCTCATGGCCTTATTTAACCTTAACACATGAACTGCCATGTGAGTTTTATTTAACTCACTCTAGTTTTGAGCCCAGGGTCTTGTGAAGCAAAACCTGGGCAAAACCTTCAGCTGGTTCATGAAAATCTTACTTGTTAATGTTCTTATTGTTACAATTAATATTGACAATTTAATTCTAAAAACATCAATTAAATGAATGGAAGTCAATAAATTTCATTTTTCTATTTATGTTTACCTTTAAACTACATTTAAGCCTGACAAGTCAAGAAAAACACTTTACCCTTATGAACTATTTTACAAGCTTTCACATTACTTTTTACATTACTAATTTTCAAGTTTTTATATTACTTGTTTATTGAAAAAAACACAGAAAACAATAAAAATAACAAATATTTTATTAAATTAGAAAGGATCATTTTGTTTTCGAAGTTTTTACTCTATTTTCATAATACAACACCATGGCCCCAAGAAAAAAAAATTTTCTGGTGTGGCAGTCCATGTGTTAATTACCTCCTAAAGACTCTATCTCCAGATACAGTCACATTGCAGGTTAGGGCTTCAATATATAAGTGGGGGAGGGAGGACAATTTAGTCCATAGCAGTGGTGGAATGGGGGTGGGTTATCTCAGCCTAATGTAATTAAGCATTCAAATGAGAGCTGGCTCTCTGTGTCTGCAACCCATGCTCTCCAAGCCACCTTCTGATATCTTACTTCCTGCGGTCTTTAAGGAAAGAATACACTGGCCCAGCCAACATGAAAATTTGGAGCACATTAAGTATTGTGGCTTAATCAGCATGGGTCAGAATGCTCAAATCTGAAAACCTCTGCTCCAAAGAAAGATCACAGCTTTCGACCTACAAAATTGAGAACCAGAAGTTCTCTACACTACAATATATGCGACTTAGTTGAGATTTTCCAATGGTCAACCAGCCTCTCCCAGGGAATATTCCTCTGCACCAACAGTTTCTATTTTGCCTGGCTCATTTAGAAGGAAGAAACAACAGCTTCACTTACGTGGACAAAATAACAGAGGGAAGCCTATATTAAAAAGGAACAACCCTCCTGGGAAAAGTGATCGATCTAGACTACAGTTAAAATAAACCTGGAACCTTTACAAATGCAAACACTAAAAATGAGTTTTGTTTGCTAATAAAGGCCCTTAAAAGCCAAGTGCCAGCCTGACCCCAGGATGGGACACAGCAAAGCCTCTAGGGAGGTCCTTTCACAGTTTTGTCCCCCAACCCACCCTGTAGGCTGCTATTGGAATAATCTTTCTCAGAGAACGTGAGCTCTCATTCTCAGATCTCCTGTGGTCCCCTACAGTTTACAAGGCCAAGTCCAATTCCCACTTGCCTCCTCTGCAACTTTCCTCCTCCGCAGTACAAGCCAACTGGCCGTGGCTGTGCTCCAGCACTTCCAGCTCTCCTGGGTTACCGGCTTCCTCTCCACCACAGGCTGCCCTTGGCCATTTTAGACTCAGCTTAATTTTACATCCTCTGCAAATCCTTTCTTGGCTTCACCACTAGATGATCATTTATCTTTCCCCATTAAAAACCTATCTATAGAGACTATACTTACGAACCCAAAATTGGAACATATGGATATAGAGTTTTATGCTGTTTACAGATGTGACAGTCTGGGAAATGTCACTCAGATGCTCATAAATTAGATTTTAGGGGATGTTTTGATAGTGTGTGGGGCCAGGAAACAAAATATTTAAAATTGGTGATTGGATAGGGAGCCCAGGATGCATATCTGTGTCTTTCATTTGGCTTTCAGCATGGGCTACAAACAGTATACTATTAAATTCTTTTAGCCATATCTTTTTTCCAAAACTAAACTTTAATTACTTTAAGGAAAGGAACTATGTTAATACCTCAATATACTCCCAACACCTAGCCAGGACACAGCAAATGCTGGAGAGCAAATAAATCGTTATGAATGAACAATTTCAAATCCCTAATGTCTGTGGGAAAACAAGTCCCATGCAGTGTCACCATCACCGACCATCCTTAGCCACTCCCTGTGAACAGCACCCCTTATCTAGGGTGTGGCTCATGTGACTGATAAAGAGAATGACCTTCAGGACTTTGTGTTCTTTGCATCATCTTCTAACCAATACTTTAGAAAGGGGAAGAAAAGTTTGGGCCTTGCTATGATGGAGAGCAAGTGGAAATTTTAACATGCATAAAAATCACTGGTAAGCTTGTTACGATGCAGATCCACAGGTAAGTTTGGGGCGGTGCCTGGAAATTTGCTTTTCTCACAATCTCCTGGTTAGAGCTGATGCTCCTCATCCTTGGACCACACTTGAGCAGAGCTGACACAGAGCACATTCTAAAGGACACCAGAATTACCAAAACTTCATGAGAGTGGTGTCAGAAACTCAAATCAAACTATCTTAAGGGAGCAAATGGATTTGTTGGAAGGAAACTGGGGAAGGTAGCTCAGTGTGAGTGGCAAAATTGTTAAGGATCTGAGGACCTCAGGGACTGAACTTGGGGACTCGATTATCACTGGCATTCTTTCTTTCCTCAATTTTATTTCTGCTATCTCTGTTTGGCATTGTTCTCCCCCACTACCAACAAATGTTCTTCATATCATGGGGACACAGCTAATGGAAATTCCAAATTCTTATTGCCAAGTTCCACATTTTGGTTATTGCTGCTGTATCACAAACCACCCCAAAATTAGTGGCTTGATGCAACCACAGTAATTCGTTTTGCTCAGGAATCTACGATTTGGGCAGAGGTCAGAGTGGACATCTCATCTGTAGTCTGTGTGCATCCACTGGGGTTCAAAGACCGGAGGGGACTTGATAGCTGGGCGCTGAAATCCTCTGGGGGTTCTTCACCCACTTGTCTGTCAAGTGATGCTGGCCGTGGGGACCTCAGCTGGGGATGCAGCCAGAGCACCTACCCATGTCCTCTCCACGGGGCTGCCTCGGCTTCCTCATGGTATGGTGGCAACTATCCCAACAGAAGCAGATGTAAACTGCATCATCTTTTATTACATAGCCTTGGATGTCACAAAGCCTTATTTCCACTATAGTCCCAGATGCAAGAACAGGGAAAACTAACCCCGCCTCTCAATAGAAGTAAAAAAGCCACAGTACTTAAAGAATACAAAGTGACTAATGGGCAGGTAGCATCCACCGGTGTATACACTGGACAAAGGTATGATTCACATCCCAAATAGGATGGAGCGAGACTGTGCAAGATTTCATCGCAGTGTTCCATTTAAAACTTATGAATTGTTTATTTCTGTAATTTTTATTGTTTTTTATCTGTAATTGTTTTTTATCTATAATTATTTATTTCATTTTATATAGATATAGATATATAGTTGTTTTTTCTTTTTTCTTTTAAGAGAAAGTGTCTCACTCTGCCACCCAGGCTGGAGTGCAGTGGTGCGATCATAGCTCAGTGAAGCCTGGAACTCCTTGACTCAAGTGCTACTTCCTCCTCAGCCTCCCAGTAGCTGGGACTATAGGCGCATGCCACCACACCCGGTTCTTCCATGTTGTATTTTTGAACCAAGGAAAGCAAAACCTTGAATAAGGAGGGACTGCTGTACCTTATTTAACCCCCACACCCATAATCCTGTAGGCTAAGTACAACCTTGAGGAGAGAGACTCAGAGGTGCTAAGTGGGAACTGTTGCAGGCAGAACCAAACCCAAGTCTGCAGGAGCTGAAGTCCCTGCCCTTACCCAGCATAACGTAGGAGCCCCACATTTGTGTGTTACAGTGTCATTGCTGTGAGCAGTGCCACCACAGAAGAACCACTGGCTGGTGCTAAAGTGCTCCACATAGCAAGTGCTCAAAAACTTTTATTTTTACTATTTGACTTTCTATTTTAAAACACCTGGTAATGTTCATCATTTTATTTGTTTCTCATAATAACCCTAAGCAGTGGGTAGAACTTGATCATCATCCCTAAGGTTACTGGGAAGAAACTGAGACCCAAAGAAGTTAAGGGACTCAGGTCTTCTTTCTTCCATCAGAAGGCTCCTTCCCCTCTACTACTGGCCACTGCTCAGGTCACATTTCTATCTGGTCTGGAACATTCCCACCAGCCCCACAGTTCAGGGCTGGCCTCCTTTGTGCCCTAGCAGACTCCCACCTCCAGGGCAGATGCAAGAGTGAAAACCTTCCTCCAGCCACAAAGAGACTAAGAAAAAGCAGATACACCCTCTGTAGGCATCAAATTCCCACTCCCTGAAGGTCAGAGAGCTCCCATGATGGTGAGCCAGAGCAGGTGGTGAGGCCTTCTAAGAGCTGTCTCCTCCACACCCACATACCTTCCACGCTGCGCCTGCATGCCAGGCCACCACCTCACAGGCCTCTTCTGGCGTGCTCCTCTGGGTTCCCAGGACAGGAAAGGTGTGCCTTCTGTCTGGGCTCTACCTGGCCTTACTTACCCTGCACAATCGGCTCTAAGGGAAAGCTGTGGTTGGACTTCACCTCTCTGGGCCTAT
>VBSM01002608.1:152258573-152278061 GCA_008086735.1 Cheirogaleus medius | reverse complement strand
CCCCGCCCCCCCCCCCCAGCTCCCTCCGGCCAGACCCAGTGCCATAGTGTTCTTTCTCAAAACATAAATTTAGCTGCTCCGGGAGGATGAGCAAGGCTGGTGGCAACTGTGTTCTCTGCAGGTGGTGTGGGTCACTCAGCCTTGGGAGGGGCCACTCCTCGAAGGCTCCTCAGAATCTTCAGCCCTCAGCTGCGCCTGGCTAAGCACACCTGTAGCAACTGCCTTGGGCTTGAGATGTTCACTCACCCAGGGAGCCAAAGCTGTAATTAACATCCCCCAGAAGATGTTCCCTGCGACTGGCTTCTCTAACTCCACTCAGATTTTTTTTTTCTCCTTTATGCAATTTATGCACAATGGACATGTTATTCAGATCAGCTGAGGAAAGTAGACTCACCTGCAGTGCAATAGCATGTCTTTCTTCCCACTCCAAATTCTAAATGCTTAAGGGATTTAAAGCCGAATCTGATGTTTTTCCTTTTTACCACTTGTCGCTGAACACTGGTCTGCTTATTCCAATCTGTCCCCTAAACATATCTATTTCCCTTCTCTCTGATCTTCCCAGATGATGAGGCACTTCCAGAAGGCTGATGGAGCGATTGTTGCACTTTCTTTAAACAAGGGTGCGAGGCCGCCATCTCGCGTCCAATATGGGAAGTACGGGCATGAAACAAGTCATCTATGAACAAGTACACTGCACCTGGCCTGCCAATTTTAGGGAACTTTGGTGACAGTTTGGTGACAATCATGCAATCAGACAGGTTACATACATTAGACAGCTAAAGAAATAGTGAGTGGGTGGAAACAACATTTCTTTACCCCCTCCCAGTGTAGACTGACCAACCATCCTGTTTACCTGGGACTGAGGGAGTTACCTAGGACAGAGGACTTACACTGCTAAAATCAGGAAAGTCTCAGGAGAAGGACAAGTTGACCACCCTATAATGGAGAGATGAAGTGACTCTGGGAGCAGAAACTGTAACAAATATGAGACCTTGGGCTTCTGGTTGGGGGCAGAAGACTCTTAGCTTTAGAAAGAGAATTTTTGCTTTTCTAGAAGAGACTAGACTTTGTGGTTATCAGAGTGAGGAAGCTCAGCCAGGGAGCAAAGAGATTACTTGGGGCACTAGCCAAAAATATCCTGATCAAGAGACCAGGCTGAGCTCAGGAGATTCCCTGGCAGCTTCCAGACTGAGGAATCTCAGTTGAAATTGTCCATCTCCTATTGCAACAAAGGCAGGTTCTGCAACTTCTCTTACAGACTTGGCCTTTAAATCTCTAACATAACCTCAGTACTTCAAGTAAACACATTTTGACCATACTTAAGAAGGGAAGTGTTGCTTCATTAACCATCTGGGAACCCCCTCATGAGCAAGTGGACTTGGGAGTTGCAGCTCTGCCATGAGCTGTGTGGCACTGTGCAAGTGACTTAACTGTTCTGAAGCTGTTTCCTCAGTGTGTTGTTTTGCAGACTGGATGACCTATACATCCAATAAATCTTGTCTACAGTTGACCAGGCAACCCAGAAGCATGTCCCAGCCCTGAAGTCAGAGTCCTGGGGTCTCTTCCCTTTCTTCAGGCAGATCCCTCATGGTGCCTGCTTTCCTTCCCATTTAGGGTTCCCACCGCCATTTACTTCTTGCTTTTCTTCCTACCTGAAACTCATTGCCCCACTCTGCCCCTCACCTCTAGGGCTGGCTGCAGAGTGGAGATTATAAGGAGATAATCCAGGTAAAGAGCCCAGAACAGGCTGGTGTTTTTGCTGCCGCTGCCTGTCCTGCTTAGCAGCTGACTCGTCCTGGGCCCACAGTGCGAATGTGTGGAATGTGTGCCGCACTCTCCAACAGCCCTCCAATGGTCTGAGGGACAGTGAACTGGCCCCCTGTTTAAAAAGTTTGAGGACCCCTGGCCTAGAGCAAGGCCTGACTCAAAGTAAGAGCTTGAACATTCCCCTGCTATGGTGGTTCTCCCACCTTTGCCTCCTAGCCACAGGTCTTATTTTTTTCAACCATTGCTGAAGTCTAAGAAACAAAAGTTGAAGACATCTCCCAAATTTCACCCTAAAATCTAAGCAGTGCTGAAGAGCTTCAGAGTCCTTCCTGGTTCACTTGTTCATCCATTCAACAAAGATTTATGGTCCCTATGCCAGACCCTGTACGAGGCAGGAAGGATGCCTAGGAACACGAAAAACACAGCCCCTGCCTTTGGAGGCTTACAGCCATCAGGAAAGCCAGTCATTAAAGGCGAATTACAAGGGATAGGACTTGGAGGGCTGGGGGAACATGGAACAGAGAATCCATCTCCCAGGGGGGATCTCCACCAGGCAGTGACATAGAAAGTGAGGCATGAGGGATGAGGGCGGGAATGAGCTCACCTGCCCAAGAGAGGGGTGAGGAGAAAGGCGCAAAGAGTTCCCCAGTGAAGGAAAGAGGCGACGGTGGTCAATGCCTGAGACTAAGACAGGCTGGAAGACAGAGCAAGAAAAGTAGACCAGTGAGCGGTAGCGCCACAAGGGGAGGCAAGAGCTGGGTCTTGCAGGACCTGAACGGCTTTGTAAGGACATGGGACTCCCCTCTGAGGGCCACAAGAAGCCCAGGTAAGCTTGAAGCCTGGGAGGACAGATCAGATTAGAACATGGAAAGCTCCCTCTTTTATCCCCGAGGGCAAAGCTGAGCAACAGCATTTGCCCTTCCTCAAGGCTCCTTCCTTTCCACAAATTCTTTAGAGAAGGTTAGGATGGAGCCATGGGTGTGAAATATGGGCTGTTCAGGTGGGTAAATCACCTCCCCAAAAGACTTCCATTCTAGGACCCCAGCTTTCAAAGAGATCATCAGATAACATATATCTTGCTGGCAAGTCACCCCTGAGGGAGGGAGAGGATCGCAGAGTGGCTTTGCCTCCAGACCCCAGGTGGGGGTATGTGGGGAGCTGGCAGCAAGCTGGCTGCAGTGCCCACACAGGCTTCCTTTTGCTCCTTATCACTAATGTTATTGCTAGTTTTTACAAGTGTTTCACAAATCCAGCTTATTCTAACCCCTGCATATTTCTTAAATCCCTAACTTGTGTATTGGTTGATCTGCCACAGTTGAACAAAAATGATCTCAATGCCTTTGAGTGTGGGGAAGTTAGATATAAAATAGCGACCTCATTACAGTCTTCACAGAGAGCTTATAAACTTGTGAGTAAGGGAAAAAGGGAATTCAGTAGGAAGAAAAGGACAATAACAACCTCTGTACTCCTTGGTTAGGAAACTGAGGCTGGAAACACCGGGACCCATTTGCCCAAGATTGAGATGGAGTCAGTGCCAGGGCCAGGGCTGGAACCCACCAGACCATGTTGGCCAGGGCTCACACAAAGGCCCCTGGGGAAGAGCCTGGGGCCCCTTCCCTGCTTTGTGGAAGGTTGCAGGTAAGTCAGGGACCAGATTCCTAGCCATAGTTCACCACAAGAGCCCCTGTTCTCATCATACAAACCTTCCTTTGGTTCCTCAAAAAAGCCAAGTCCATTCCCACAGCCTCAGAACCTTCCCTCTTACTGGAATGCTCTGACCCCTCGATGGTTACTGGTTTCCTCCTCTAGGTACTGCATCAATACCACCTCATCAGATAGGGCCCCAAAGACCCTTCCTGAAGTGACCCCACAGCCACATGTGAAGTCTCTCCCCCAGCATCGAGCTTTTCATCTTCATTATTCTCAACCACCAAGGGAATGGACCCTGTTCTGTCAGGCCCCTCTCCCACCCCCATGCCCTGGGCTGCAGACTACAGACTCCAAATACAAGATCTTGTCTGTTTTGTTCACCGATGCGCCCCCTCAAGGGAGGAGGTTTGGCATATGGCAGGCACTCAACAGCTTTAGCATAAATTAATAAAAGAAATACCTTATAAACAAATCCACTTTGAGTAGACATAGCAAGTCTTCTTTGTAACATAACTAAATTCAAAGGTGGTATAGTCGAGACAAGACCAGGTTGGGCAATCATAGGACATAAATTTAAATCCTAAATGGACCTTTTTTCTAGCTGTGGTGGTCAATGTACTGAAAATTCTGAATCTTGGGCTGAATTGGTACCTGTATGAAAAAGAAAGCAAGCAATAGCTCATACATTGATGTTCAGAGGATCAAACCAGAGAGTATATTGAATGCTTTGAATACTATAAAGTGCAAATAAACATATTATAACTTTAACTTTACAGAGGGAATTACTGCAATATTTATTTATATAAGTATTTTCCTTAGCCTATTTAAAATAGACTTTGACTTAGAAAAACTGATTTAGAACTAACATTTCAGAAATCCATCTAGTGTTTTTACACTAGACTGAATCATTTCTACAAATGAGGGCAGAGTGTACAAATTGTGTCTATTTTAGACTGTGTTGTTTTTCTTTCACACTGTGCCCACTGACAGCTGGCTTCACTTTAGAACAAATTTTGTTGTCTGACTATTTTCCTTTTTAAAAGGCTCTTTCCTACTTATATATGTAATATATGCTCTTGAAAATTTTTAGAAAATGCTGAAAAGTATTTTCGAAATCACCTGTAGCCCTAACAGTCCAAAGGTAACAAAAATAAATATTTTGAAATATTTTCTCCCAAATTCTTTTTTAAAACTGAAATTGCATGTGACAGTTTCATTTTGTGCAGTGAATGTGCCCTGTTGCTGCCTAATCATGGCTCTGTTAGTCTGGCCAAGACCTGAGCAGACCAGAGGGCAGTGTACAGGAGAAATGCACAGCAGTTTGGTTCTGACTCTACTTCTTAGTAGCTTGTATACTTTGGGCAAGTTATTTACCCTCTCTGAGCCTCAGTTTTCTCCTCATTTGCAAAATGAGGGATAATAATTCCTATCATATAGAGTGGTTGTGAGCACTCAATAAAACATGTAAATTGACTGAAACACAGTGAGGCTCCATAAATTATAATTATTCGTGCTTTTAATAATAATGTCTTTAAAGATGGCAGCTCAGTCTCGAATAAAGAAGACTTTAAATTGAAGCAAAGTTGGCCGAAGCCACATACGGTGGAACAAAACAGGTAAGAACTCTGCTCTCTTTGCTAGAATCTGGCCTGCGTAACCAAAGAAAACTTCCCATGTCCAGGGCTTCCTTATTCCTTGAGAACAGCATCAAGTACATAGAAAGTCAACAAGGAACTGACAACCCCAGGTCTGGCCACAACTGAAGGATAGTGATCAGAGAGCAGAAAGGTAAGTGTGGCAAAGCTGTGATGTGGCACCCAGAGTGCCCTGCAGGATGAAGGACTGATTCCCCTGGCTGCTGGAAGTGCTGCTGGGAGACCACTCTCAGTTGTCACCCCTCTCTGGATGATCTCAATGAAGAAAGCTGCCTTGCCAAAGGTCACATCTCTTTTCAGGGTAACCCATACCCTGTGACTGGTGATATGGGCATGCAAAGGCTTGCCCCTATCTTTCCAGTCCAGGACAGCTCTGAAAGCTCATCTCATCTTCAGAATGCCCTGGAGAGTCAGCTGAGACTTCCATGGGGTCTTGGTACCTCTCTCTACACAATCCTTCTCCCTTCCACAGTTATTGATCCCCAAAGTGCTCCCTAGTGAGCCTCCTATGGCTGACTCCATCTCTGACTCTGCTTCCAGAAAAATTCAGCCTGTGGCAGAAGCCTTACCTATTCCCCTTCCTCGCTTCTGGTACAGTGACTGCCATAGGGCCTGGAGGGCTTCTTGGGGAAACAAATGGCCAAGCTGACATTAAATTACATTTACATTAATGTAACATTACATAAAATTTTATTTTTACATTTTGCTTTTATTTTATCAATGTCACAAAAGGATTTCTGCTCCCAGGAAGATGGAATAGGCATACTATTTCCTATTTGTCCTGCTAAATACAACTAAACTGAAATTGCATGTGACAGTCTCATTTCTTACACAGCATAAAGTAAATGTGCTACATTATTTATGTGCTACATATATTTATGTGCTACATTATTTATGTGCTACATATATTTATGTGCTACATTACTTTTGTGCTACATATATTTATATGCTACATAATTTAAGTGTGACATATACATAAAACACAGACAAGAAGACTCTGAAGGTGGAGAGAAGGAAAACAGGCGAGGGACCTCAGGATACAAAAAACTGACACAGTGGTGAGTTCCTTGAGTTTTCTTTTTGCGTCATATATCCCAGACTTGGAGCTAAAAGAGCCAGCAACTCAGAAATGGCAACAAGCACACAGAAAAATATCCCCAACAGAAGCCTGCTTTCTCTAGCCAAAAGACCAGGAAAAGGACAGCCTAGCAAAAGAACACTTTTAGACAATAATACTCAATGCTCTGTATTTTGACTCTATTAATGTTCATATCCTGGTTGTGATATTTTACTATAATTTTGCAAGTTTAATCTTTAAAAATGTCATTAAAGTCATATATATTTGTTGGAAAAAATTTAATTAAATATTAATTTTAATTAAATTTAATTAAAATTAAAATTTAATTTAATTTTAATGAAATTAACTAAAATTAAATTAAATTAAAAATTAAATTAAATAATTATATAAAATAAAAAGTTCCTTATAAGATACTTGGACCCTACCAATTCCCTTGACCTTTTCCCCACACACCCACATGAACTTGCGCGCGCGCACACACACACACCCACATACACACACACAGCGTCTAGAGAGATACTATTAATGGTTTGGTTTGGTTTGGTATATATTGCTCAGATTGTTTGTATATCCTAAAATATCTACCTAGCTATATATATAATTTTCATTTTTTAAACCAAAAATGGAATTATACTAAACAGTTCTGCAACTTGCTTTTCTTGTTTAATGTACTGTGGGCATTTTTTTATATTAGTATTTCATTTCTATCAATGGCTACACAATATTCTACTGAATGGATGTGCTATTGTGCTTAACTTATCATTTCTTATAATGATAGAAATGTTTTTTTCTTTCAACATCGCAAATATTGCTGGAAACAACAATTTTTTATTTGTGCTAATATATTTCCAGTATCATTTCCTAGAAATAGAAATTGTTAGACCAAAAAGTTTTGCCTGTTTTAAAATGTAATAGAGTTTGCCTATTTTCCCCCATAAACATTGCACCAATTTATAAAGTCACTAATGGAGTATGAGACTATTTGCTTACACCTTCAACACAGATACTGGGTTTTAAAAATTCCTCTGGTGTCATATTTGTTTGTTTGTATTTTTTTCAGTCTCACTCTGTTGCCCTGAGTAGAGTACCATGATGTCAGCCTAGCTCACAGCAACCTCAAACTCCTGAGCTCAAGCGATCCTCCTGCCTGAGCCTCCCAAGTAGCTGGGACTACAGGCACATGTCACAATGCCTGGCTAATTTTTCTATTTTTAGCTGAGGCAAGGTCTCACTCTTGCTCAGGCTGGTCTTGAACTCCTAAGCTCAAGTGATTCTCCTGCCTCAGCCTCCCAGAGTGCTAGGATTACAGGCATGAGCCACCGCACCTGGCCTCATATTTGTGATGATAGTGGAAATGTGGAGAAAATGGTGTCCCCCGACATAGGAGTTTAGGTTCCAACACTACGTACAAGGGTAACACACCTAGACAAGGGTGGTTGTGAAGAAAAAGAGAAGTAGAGACATGGAGACAGACAGACAAATGGATGGACAGACAGATGTATGGATATATGTATGGATAATGGATATATAGAGATATGAAATCACATTTGATTCAGTTAAACATTTTTAGAACAAGCACAAAGCTTTAAATATCCTAAAGCCAAGTGCCATGAATATATTGGATAGTTTCAGTAGTGAGAAAAATACTTTATATATAAAAACAAAAATATGTGAAATTCTAAATTAAACTAGTTGTATCAAGAACAAAAGTCCTGAAGGCAGAGCAGAGGTTTTCTAGGAGGGCATGCAAAGGTTGGTGCAAAAGGTGGGAGCTCTGAGGAGCAGCCAGGAGGGTAATGTGGCCAACCATTATGCACCTGTAGGGAAAGGGGATGGTGAGGAGCGTGTCCACAGTGCAGGGAGCAGCAGGGAGAAGATGGGTACAGGAAGCAGGGAGCAGGTGTGGTAGCCTCAGACCTCCCTCCAAGAGAACCAGCTGTAGAAAGCATAGCTTCCAGTAGCCACAGCTTTGGCCCTGGCCGCTCCCACCCCACACCCGAACACACAGTGTGTTCTGCAGCTGGGCCATTTCTGCCTAATGTGGGATTCCTTTCAGAGGCTGCCATCTCGTGGAGATGTCCCATTTTCTGAAGCTCTTCCTACTCAATCCTCTTTCCCCGCCTATCTCCTTCCACAGGTATCAGGTCTACAACGCAGTCTGATGGCTCTTCAGCCTACTGCTGCATGTCACCCCCACCCCACACACAGGTGTTTCCTCCATCTCATCTCTGCATGTCTAATCCCAACTTGGCATCTGCTTCTTAGGGACCCAAACTTACCCAGAGAGAGAGATGGCCACTTTGCCAAGTGGCCTCTCGCTCCATTAGACTTTGCTCCCACTGTACTACCACACTTGGGATTACGAAAGTTAATCCTTTCTTCTAACCAAGCCGTGGGTTCTTCATCTGAAACATAGGAGAGATGGACTACAAAACCTCCAGATCCCTTCGGCTCTATGGCTCCACAAACTAAATTGGTTAGATTTCAAATTTGAGGATGTGTCAGAGGGAAAGAAGGATTTTCTTTGAACTTATTAACCAATAAACAAGGATGAATCCTTCTAGTGAACAGTCCGTTATTAATCCCAGAGTGCGGTGGCTTATACCAGGCAGGAGAGCAGGAACAAAATGGATGAGGGAGGAGGACACTAGGAACTGGGGGTGCAGGAAGGAGACTGGGGTCCTTGAGTTCCTCTGCACAGAGACATGCAGAGATCACAACCCACCCTTACTTGCATTGTCTTCTTTTTTAAAAAACTATAGAGGTTTTATGGGCTTTAAAAAAAAAGCCAATCAATACAGAAGTGTATAAACTGCTTAAGGTTTCTAATTGCTCACAGTATGATCTTCCTGTTTGCAAAACTTTCTCTATTTTACACAAACCCAAATATCTGCACTTTTATACATTTTATCTTTTGAATTTTAAAAATTATAAAAGAAATAGAAGCTTATTGTAAAAAAAATTGTTCTTTAGAAGATCCTGAAGCTTATGGAGAAAAAGTATAAGTTCCACTTGACCTCTGTCCCATTCCGGTCAACTGCAAGGAGGTAACACATATGAATGTACAACCTCCTACTTGATATCTTTCTTTGTATTCCAAATAAGCAGCTGGAATTTTAACAAGTACAAAACAGGGCTCTTGACTCTCACTCTATACCCACTCCCTGAAGCCCTTCCTTGAGAAGCCAGTGTTTCCCTCCCACTAAAGGCCCCCACATTCATCTCTTTGCTTAGGCTAAAATCTGGGAGACCAAGACATCTTATATATCCCAGACACTGCCACTTCTTCTTGTGCCTGTGACCATGGCCCTAGCGTAAGCCCCATCTGCTCTCACCTACATCACCAAATTCACTTTTGAACTGATCTCCAGGTTTCTAAGAGTAGCCAGAAGAGTCATTTTAAAATGCAAAATGAAAATGAGGTTTGAACCACTGCACTGCATTTCCATTACACTCAGAATAAAGTCTGCCCCTGTTGGGCTCCCCTCCCCCAACCTGGTGTCTGCCCCACTTCCAGCCCTCTTCCTTTCACTGCCTACACTCCAGGCTCACCAGCCTTCCTAGGCCATGTGAGCTCGTTCCACCCTGGGACCTCCAATTTTCTATCCCCTATGTCTGGGACACCTTTCTCCACCATCTGCACACAATGTTCCTTCTCAAATATCCCTTCCTACATAACTTCAAACAGCCACTCGACCTGACCCCAGTGCCCAGTTTTTTCCAAGGTACCCGCAATACTCGGCAAATATTTAATTATTTACTTGTTCAGTTTCTGTCTCACTAGAGTCTGTCACCTGTGAGGGGCAAGGACTTTGGCTTACTCAGCCCAGCATCTCCAGCTTCAAAGGCAGTACACCTAGTAAGTGTTCAGTAAATATTTATTCATTGAAAGAATGAAAATATACATATGTATCTGGGATTTTTAAAATAATGGCTTCAATTCTCTTTTCAAATTGCTCTTTTCACTTAAAAATATTACACAAACACCATTCTATGTCAGTACATATAAACCACCTCACAAGATATCATGCTATGTCTATTTTATAATTTATCAAACCATTTTGCTACTGGTGGACATTTAGCTCATTTCCAGTTTTTTTTTTCTTTGGGGGGGAGTATTACAAATAGTGCTTCAATGAGCTTTCTTCTACATATATTCCTACACCCTTGGATAAGTGTTTTCATAGACTAAGTTCTAAGAAGTGGGATTGCTGGTTTAGAGTTGCCTTTAAAGAGATAACTGTGGACTAGGAGAATGAGCATAGGCTTTGTTTCAGAAAATCTGAGTTTAAATTTTACCTTTTCCATGAACTTGCTCTGTGACAATTGGGAGTCTCTCTGAGACTCAGTGCCCAGATGAGCAAAATTTCACATATCTATACATCCTTATGAGATAATGGGTGTGCAAGTATCTTCTACAATGTGAAGTTCTGTAGAAAAGGAAAAATTATCAAATAGTGTGGTGTATCAGTTAAGAGCATGGGCTGTGGAGCCATCCTACCTGAGTGCTAATGTTAGGCACTACTATTTACTGTATGCCATGGGCAGATTGCTCGACTTTTTCAGGCCTCGGTTTTGTCACCTGTACATAAAATAGGAACAGTAATAGTATCTATCCCATAGAGTTGTTATGAGGATTACATAAGTCAATATGGGTAAAATACTTAGAGTACTGAGTTGCACATGGTAAATACTATATAGGTACTATTATTGTTATTATGATGCCACTGGTGTGATTTATTTGGTAGCATAAAGCATTACTTCATGAAGAACAGAGCTATGTATATATCTTTTTTGCTTAAAAAAATCCTCATGTTTTCATAAATTGTAAAAAATTATCTCTCACCATTTCCTTCACTTTAAGCTTTCTCACCTTTTATTAAATGTGTCTTCCTTTTCAACTCACTTACACAGAATGTGTTGCACAAAATACTACATATATATCTACTCTATATTCAAGGTATGCCACTCAAAAATTAGATTAAAAAATATTTCTGAATGGTTTCTAGCAAAGAAATATAAGGACATTGTGCTGCTCTGAGAAAATGGAAAAAGAAAAGAAAAGAAAAGCTGCCAGTGTATATTGTACTGCCATGTACCATCACCCAAAGCCACTGGTTATTATTTGTGGTGTGCTCATCTTGAAATTCAAATGGCACATCCACAAAAGACAAAGCTCAGCCCTGCTTGAAGCCTTTCTGCAGAATTCTCACTGAGCCGAGCTGCAGTGGTGAAACAGGGCTGTTACAGTGGACACAGCTCTCCTTTTTTGCTTGGTAGATGTCAAATTACATGAAATCTCCTAGGAACACAGGGAGACCCAATGGCGATGGCTCTGGAGAAAGAGAATGCCATACACAAGCGTTGATCTGTGATTCCATCTAGTGCATGGTCATTATCTTTGTATCTTTGAATACTGGACTTCTGTACTTTTCGCTTGCTCTCTCCTCTCCCTGCGTGCCGCCCCTCTGCTCCAAGAAGCCATTCATTTGCTCATTCTCCAAAGTCCATTTTGGAGTCAACACATCCACAGAGGTCAAAAATGTGCTGGCCATGAGCCACCTCCCAGCTTACTGAACCTCTGTCAAAATGAAGGGCTTTCTGTGAACCCCGTGAGATGAAATCTTTTCAGATCAAAGCTTATTCAGATGGTACCAGTTACAATCCAGACCTACAGTAAGGATGGAAAGATTTCTTGATAGAACTCCTAAGTCAGTCCTGTCACCAGTATATGTTTAATAGACTCATTTAATTGACATTCAATAAAGATTTGCATACGGTATTCCTTTTCCAATAGTGAAGCTTCTGATCCTGAAAACCTAGGTCTTAGAAAACTTGAAATTGAGGATCTCGAAACTTTAAAGGCTTTTTAGGGTTAAAAAATAAAAGTTATCTGTAATTAAAGAAACTTATTGGTCCAGCCAAATTGCTGAGACTGGCACTTTCGGCCTAACTACTACCTGTCCTTGGCCTGGGCTTCCAACATCTTCTCTATTCGACATCCCATGCTGTTTTGTTAAACAGACTTTCTCAGTCTTCCCATCCTCCCCAAGCTCGCTCACACTTCCTGTCTCAGAGCCTCTTTTCAAGGGCAAATTAGTCACCAAGGAACTTTTACAACAGATGCTGGAAAGCACCCGGCAATGTCTTCAGCAATAATGATAACTCAGCTCTGTCTGCCAGAATAGAACTAGCCTTCTTTTGGGAAATGTCATTTCCCCAACTCCAGTCCTGCAGTCCTGGGAGCTGTGGGAGCTGCCAGGCACAGCACCCGCACACCAGCCGGGTGACTGGTTCCTGAGCCAGCCAGGCCAAACAGAATCCTTGCTGGGACTCTCCCAACTGGAGATTGCAGGGAGAAGACTCTTCAGTCAGGAAGCCATAAGGAGATAAGCACAGAGCCACTTAAGGCCACGGCATGGAAGTGCAAGGCATCAATTTGCAAAGAGAGAAGCAGAGATAAGAGTCAACCAGTCTTGGTTTCTATGTTTCCCTAATGCCATTTCAATCCAGCCTTCCTGTTCTTTGGTGATATAGGCCAATACATTTTCTTCGTATGTTTCAGCTACTTCAAGCTGGATTTCTGCTACTTACAACCTAGCATTGCTGACTGGTAATGCTAGTTTTGCAGAAGATGCAAATTCTTCATGTTATTAGTTTTTGTATCAATCCTCCGTAAAAGCTGAGGACAAATTAAACTTAAAAATGTTTGTAACGATAAGATTTACCTTTACCAGTTTTCTAATTTCTAAAGGTAAATGTATACATGTAAAATGTTTATGAAAACTAGGACAGTGTATAAAATGAATATTTCAGAGGTTTACACATATAATAAATCTTATTATTTTTGCCAGACTATGTATATAATCCTACACAGCTTGCATATTCCACTTAATAACACATTTTGGACACTATGGCATATAAGTTCATATAAGGTGCTTTGTGGAGGTTTTTTTTGTTTGTTTCTCCTAAGAGACAGGGTCTTGCTCCGTCGGCCAGGCTACAGTGCAGTGGCATGATCATAGCGCACTGCAATCTCAATCTCCTGGGCTCAAGTGATCCTCCTGCCTCAGCCTCCTGAGTAGCTGGGATTATAAGTGTGAGCCACCACACCTGGCTAATTTTTCTTATATATTTTTTTTAGAGATAGGCGTCTGACATTGTTGCCCAGGCTGATCTGGAACTCCTATCCTTAAGCGATCCTCCTGTCTCAGCCTCCTGAGTTGCTGGGATTACAGTTATGAGCCAACATGCCCATCTCTTTGTGCTGCTTTAAATGTTTATGTTCAAAGTATATCCTCCTAAATGACTCATTGATATTAACAATTGTGGTCACTAAAAGTATGTATACAGTAGTCCCCCTTTATCCGAGAGGGATATGTTCCAAGACCCCCAGTGGGTACCTGAAACCATGAATAGCACTGAGCCCTGTACACACTATGTTTTTTCCTATACAGTACAAACAGATAGCGTGTACAGCATGGAGACATTGGACATAAGAATGATGCACGTCCCATGCCGGACAGGGCATGACAGTGCTAGATTTCATCACACTACTCAGAACAGCATGTAATTTTTAACTTATAAATTGTTTATTTCTGGAATTTTCCATTTAATATGTTTGGATCATGGAAAATGAAATTGCTGGTTAGGTGGGACTACTGTAATCTTATTGATAGAATTCTCATTTAGAGCCCAGAGACCTTTGCTATTGACCTTTTGTGTGGAAACAGGTTTTGAAAGAAGTTGCATGACTCCTTTTTCATTTCCATGATATAAATCATGCCAGACTTTTGGCTGTATTGCAAGTACTTTCTTCATCCAGGGTCGAATCATGAAAGAGAGCTATCAGGCATTTGCCTGGCTGTCTGTGAAATGACCTTAACATTACTGTGAATGGTACAGAGAAAACAGGAAAACCCGCTCACCTTGCACTTAGGTTCATGACCAACAGTCATGGAAATAAGAAGAACTAACACAATAGCAACTTTTATTGAGCACTTAACAGGTGTCAGGGACATCACCTAAGCAGTTAACATTGGTGGCATTATTTAACGCTCACAATAACCTGAGTTAGCACTATTTCTAGTAATAGTTTGGAGCTCTTGCCCATGGTCAGACAGCAAGGAAGCAGCAGTGCTGGGGCTAGACCTTGTGCTTAATATTATAACTAAAGCCTTTTGCCACCATTTTATTCTGCTCTCTAACTGGCCCACCTAACTAGGGACATTTGTCTTTCCTTACCTCAAGACTCAGATTTTGAAATATAAATGTTTTCATTGTTGGGAAAGTTTGTGGAAATTTTACTAAAGCTTTTGTTGTTCGTAACAATTATGGGGGAAATATTATAATATCCTCTTGGTTGGTGCAACGTGATGGAAGTAAGGGTGAGGAATTGCTAATTGAGGTTCTGTTCCTCGACCACTTGAACATTTCCTTGAGTCAGGCTTATGGAAATAAGATGCATTAGAAAGAATGCAGGTATGTGTGTTAACAAAATTAAAGCTAATTATAAAAAGCACTAAGTAATAAGAAAACAGTATAAAACATGACTTTAGGAAAATCAGGTGATGTGTTAGTTTCCTATCACTGCTCTAACAAAATACCACAAGCTTAGTGGCTTAAAACTACACAAATTTATTACCTTACCGTTCTACAGGTCGCAAGTCCAAAATGGGTCTTGTGAGGTTAAAATAGAGGCTGAAGTGGAAGGGTTGTGTTCCTTCTGGAGACTCCAGGGCAGATTTGGTTTCCTTGACTTCTCCCGCTTCTAGGGGCTGCCTCCATTCCTGGGCTCAGGGCCCTACATCACTGGAATCTCTTCTTCCCTGCTCACAACCCCTTCTCTGACTCTCTTACTCCCTATTTGTAAGAAAACCTA
Organism: Cheirogaleus medius; assembly: GCA_008086735.1. Taxonomy (NCBI): domain Eukaryota; kingdom Metazoa; phylum Chordata; class Mammalia; order Primates; family Cheirogaleidae; genus Cheirogaleus; species Cheirogaleus medius. Next base: position 152,263,030 of record VBSM01002608.1, on the reverse strand, counting down.
GTTTAATTTTTTAATTGTGGTAAAATACATTTACCATTGCAATCATTTTAAGCATATAGTTTAGTAGTGTTAAGTGTATTCATGCTGTTGTGCAACAGATCTCCAGAACTTTTGCATATTGCAAAACTGATATGCTATACCCAATAAACGGTAACAGTAATGCCTCAGGCTGGGCATGGTGGTTCACGCCTGTAATCTTAGCACTGTGGGAAGCCGAGAAGGGAGGATCACTTAAGGTCAGGAGTTTGAGATCAGCCTGAGCAAGAGCTAGACCCATCTCTACTAAAAATAGAAACAAAAATTAACCAGACAACTAAAAATAGAAAAAATTAGCCAGGCATAGTGGCTCACGTCTATAGTCCCAGCTACTCAGGCGGCTGAGTCAGGAGGATCACCTGAGCCCAGGAATCTGAGGTTGCTGTGAGCTAGGCTAATGCCAGGGCACCCTAACTCAGGCAACAGAGTGAGACTCTGTCTCAAAAAAACCAAAAAAACGATAATGCTTCATTTCCCTCTCCCCTCTAGTCCTGGGCAACTACCATTCTACTTTCTGTTTCTATGAATTTCACTACTTTAGATACCGCATATAAGTGGGATCTTATAGTATTTGTCTTTTTGTGACTGGTTTATTTCACTTAGCAAAATGTCCTCAAGGTTCATTTATGTTGTAACATGTCAGAATTTTCTTTCTTTTCAAGGCTGAATCATATATATCCATATGTCATATGGATATACCACATTTTGTTTATCTATCCATCCATAGATGGACACTTGGGTTGCTTCTACCTTTTGGCTATTGTAAATAAAGCTGCTATGAGCATAAGTGTACAAAGAGATTTTTGAGATCTTGTCTTCAATTCTTTTGGATAGATATACTTGCTGGATCATATGCTAATTCTATTTTTAATTTTTTGAGGAACCACCTATTTTTCATAGCAACTGCACTATTTTACATTCCTGCCAACAGTTCATGAGAGTTCCAATTTCTCACCTCCTTGCCAACACTAGTTATTTTCTGTTTTCTTTTGTATAACAGCCATCCTGATGGGTATGAGTTGATATCTCATTGTAGTTTTGATTTGCATTTCCCTAATGCTTAGTGATGTTGGGAATCTTTTCATGTTTCTTGGTCTCTTTCTCTGACTCTGACCCTCTTACCTCCCTTTTATAAGAATCTTTGTGATTACACGGGGCCCACCTGGGTATCCAAAATAATCTCCCTACCTCAAGATCCTTAATTTAATCCTATCTGCAAAGTCCCTTTTGCCCTGTAAGATAACATATTCACAGGACTTGGAGATCAGGATATAGACAGCTTTGGGAGTGTTATTCTGACCTCCACCGATGAGTACTCTGCTTGCCAAAGCCAAGAGAATAAAAAGTTTGAAGAATGAATGTTTGGTTGATGATTTCAAATACTGTACAGAATCTGTGCAGTCTAAAAATATTTGGCTGAATTTTATGATAGTGTCCTTTGATACAGCTTTTAGTAAAGTGGCAGGGCCACAATCCAGAATAAGTTATTAATATTTGATAGAAATGTTCATATATGTACTCAAAGATATGTGAACAAGGATTTTCAAAAAAATAAAATGCAAAATGACTAGAAAGTAGTCAGCAAAATTCTGATCATTTGCAGACAAAAAAATTTTCCATCCAGAAAATTCAGGAAAATAAACTATAAAATCATTATCTTGCTTACAAAACAACAAATAACCATTTAGAGTTATAACATACAATATGGGAAGTTCTCATTTACAGTAACCTCCTGTATTAGTCTGCTAGGACTGCTACAACGAAGTACCATGGATTGGGCAGCCTAAATAGAAATTTATTTTCTCACAGTTGTGGAGGCTAGAAGTCTAAGATCAAAGTGCTGGAGAGTGTGGTTTCTTCTGAGGCCTCTCTTTGTGGCTTGCAAATGGCTTTTCTCTGTGTGCAGGCATCCCTGGTGTCTCTCTGTGACCTACTCTCCTCTTCTCATAAGGACACCAGTTAGACTGGATTAGGGCCCACCTTAATGGCCTAATTTTAACTTAATTACCATTTAAAGTCTCTACCTCCCAATACAATCACATTCTGAAATACTAGGGGTTGCTATTTCAACATATGAATTGGGGAAAGGGGTACTTAATTTAGTCCATAACATCCCCAGAAAACATACAGTACCTAGATATAATCCTAAAATGCTGTATGAACCCAGAGAAAGGCAGCTATACCATCAAATTTTATTGAAAGACATAAAAGAACACTTGAATAAATGGAGAAATGCACCATGTTCTTGGTGGGAAAGTCTTAGTATTATAAAGTTTCAATAAAGTATCAATTTATTCTAAATTATTTTACTGGTATATCACAATTCTAACCAAAAACTCAACAGGATATTTTTCAAATCTATCACCTTTTTTCATTTTTATTCCATATTTGTTATATTATCTTTTTTTTTTTTGAGACAAAGTCTTACTCTGTTGCCCTGGGTACACTGCAGTGTCATTAATGATGATGACACTGAGCTATTAAGCTCACTGTAACCTCAAACTCCTGGGCTCAAGTGATCCTCTTGCCTGATCACTTGAGCTTACAGGTGTGAGCTACCGCCTCATACCTGGATTCTAACTCTGAACATCATCCTTATCTTGAGTAATCTTTTTAAAATATAATTTCACTATTCTTTTCCACATCTACAAATACTTAGTTAATAACTGTATCAGATGACATTTGACAAGTTAATCATTGTGCCTCAGTTTACTCATCTATAAAACAGGGACAACAGTACTTACCTCATAGTTATGAAAATTAAAGGAGTTATTAATAATAATTTTAAGGCACTTAGAACAGGAAGCACTTTATATGTATTTGTTAAATAAATAAATGCTGTCCTCATTGTTTTACCTGGTACTTAAAATGTTCATTTCTGTGGGTTTAGGCATTGTACTCCCTTTTCGAATGATTATATTCAGAAATACTTTAACATTTTATTGATGAACATAGGTGTTGATTAAAGCAGTATTTTTAATACCAAAAGGCTGAAGGCAAACTGTATGTCTATCATTAGAAAAACTGGTGAATCATACTATGGAAAACTATGCAGAATGAGGTAAATTTGTAAACAAAAGACACATTTGACATGAAAGGATGGCCATAACATATTGTTGAGTGGAAAAAAGCAAGCTGAAGAACAAGAGGTACAATATGCTCCGATGCACATTCATTTTGGGAGGATACACATAAAGCTGTTAGTAGAAGACAGAAGTCTCTTATGAAATGAGGCAGTATAACCTTCCTGCAATAAATGTGTTACTTTTGTAATTAATGCTAATTAAAAACAAAGGGATGAAGAGGAGAAAAAAACCAAAATACTGTTTATGTTTAAAACTTCCTTATCTCTTGGAAAACTCACTTATTAAAAGATAAGTAGTCCTTATTACCGCACGGGTTCTTGGGAAAAAGAAAAAAGGTAACTAGTCCTTTTGCCTTTGATGTTCTAGGAACTTTACCTGAACTGAATGAAAATACTGGTGGATCTGGGGATGACCGGGAGTCAAGTGCTAGGATTTGCTTCAGAACCTCTGTCCCACCAAGAACTGCTTTAAACACCTTGCAAATTAACCTCGAACGTCAATTTATATTTTTCATCTGAGAAATAAGCATCATCAAATATTTTTGCTTTATCCTGAAAGTCAGCCAAGAGGTAATTACCTGGGAAGTTCGAATGGAATGAGAAGCAAACCTCCCATCTTGAGTGTGAATGAGGGTTAAAGGGAACAGCTACCTTGTTTGTTGAAAACAAACAAATCTCAGATTCTCTGAGGCAGAAAATCTCCATGTAGAAGACTGAATTTTCTCATGTTTTTGAGAATCATTTCCCCTACCAAGAAAAAACTCAGGTAATTGTAAATAAAGTCAGGCACAGTTGAAAAATCCTTTTTTCCATGGTTGTTTTCCAGGAGTTCCTATCTCCTCACAGCGGAGGGGTAGGGTTTTGAAAGTAAAACAGAGCCTCTATGAAGGCGGCAAGAGTGAGCCGCCTCAAAGAAATGAATTACACGGTGCATTCTAACTGGCTAGTACCTGCTTTGTCTAGGAAACAGCCTGTTGTTTTCATTTGTCACCACTGCGTCTCGCTAGGTATCAATAAACTAGGCCCTAGCCGCCACCTGGTGACGCTAATGACGCCCGAAGTCTCTCAGCTGCCGCAGCTAGACAGGCGGAGCCGTCTCCTTTAAGAAGCTGACTCACGTGGATGCAGTGTTGTGCGCTCTCAGCTGGGAGGGGGAGGTGGATCCTAGGTCTCATCACATTGGCCACCTCCGGAGAGGGGGCAGAGTTAGACTCTTTGATTGGCTGTACGAGTCCGAGGTGTTGGGTCAGGGGCGGGGCGAGCTGCAGCGAGCTTGCCCTGGGTCTGCGGCTTCTGGGAGGGGTGGGCTGAAACCCGAAGGGAAGCCAGGGTGGGG
>VBSM01002608.1:152195185-152258473 GCA_008086735.1 Cheirogaleus medius | reverse complement strand
GCCCCTCGCTATTGGCCGGCGGGCGTCACGTGGCCGCGATCAGCTGGGCTGGCGGCGGGGGCGCTCGCGACTGCGGCGGAGCCCACCGGCGCCCGGGGTTGCCGGGGCTGCCCGGCTGTCCCCACCGCGGGCCGCGTCCTGCCGGCCGCTCGCGGGTGGGAGGGTGGGAGTGCTCTTGGAACTCCTTTATTTACAGTCATATGCAGGCAGGTAGGACAAACGAGTATTTCGATCAGCGGGAGTGGGAAGCTGAAATGCTAAGAAGATCTGTTTAATACTGACACCGACCAGTCTCCTTTTCAAGGGAGAGTGTAGGAAGGTGTAAGCTCATTTATTTTTAAACTTTTTCTGTTTACAGAGCTCTGTTGGTAATATGAGGATTTTTATTCCGGGGCTCCTTGACAGATGGAAACCCTGAAGTAACCTCAGGCTAACCTTGTGTTTTGGGAAAATTAATAGACTTAGGGGTGAAGAAACAAGGGGTAAGAAGATATTAGCTATTAGCTAATATACAGCTTTGCAGCTGCATTCAAACAAAGAGGAACCAAAAGCATGCAGGGTTTCCAGGGTACATATTTGTGCCAGATGCGAAGTGCTTTTGGTGGATTTTTTTCCCTAAAAGTTTATTGCGTGTTTCTATGGGTTAGGTAAGAAGGAAATTATACAGAGCTTAGAGTCTTTTCTCTAGAAACTTTCAATTTAGTAAAAAGTCATAGACAAATGAAATTAACAATACAAAGTTAAATATTAGTAAGTTATAAAGTAAGTGTTATAAAAGTTCAAAAATAAGGCAGTGAGAAATGAGTGAGAGTGAAGTAGGAAACATTTTGAAGTGGATTGGTATTGATTAAACCTAGAAAATGAAGAGGTTTTGGGTTGCTATTGGGCTGATGGGAGCTTAGGAGGAAAAAACAGGCCTAGAACATTTACATGTATCAAGGAGGTGGAGCTTGTTGAATTTGGAACACAAAATACTTTTCACATATCTCCTTTATTTTTCTGGGTATGTACTGGAACACCAGGTAGAATTACAGTCTTTAGAAGGAACTCTTTACTTTTCTACACCCTCATCCAGCCCCGTGTCCAATACAGGCCTTTTTTGATTTTATCTCTAGCAACCATCTTATCTCTAAGAAGGGGGCATGATGAAATGTGCTCAAGTAAATTATTTAACTCTATACAGGGAAACTAAGTAAATTGGATTTTAACATTATGTAACTTTTCTAAACAAGGTTAAGTAAATATATGTGGCTTTTATATATTGGATCATTGAAGACTTTTGTCTAGACTTATTTGCCTTTTCTGTTTTCTATTTAAGTAGTAGGAATAAGAAACAGGTTTTGAAACAATAAAAAGTGAAAGGAAATAGAGCCAAAAATTTAGTGTAAAAGAAGAAATTAGCTACTACCTCCAAAAAACAATCCATGAAACTCGAAGATAGTCATAAGTATATTTGTGCCCACAATATCACTTTAGGTTTAATAGTGCCTAAATGCCTATCTAAATCAATATCAATTTTCCTGATAATCTTGTGTAGCAGTGTCAGTGAAATGTACGAACTGAACCTTAGCTAGACATGAACTTGCTACTTGACACCTCAATCAGGAAACCAGATGTTAAATTCTCCAATTCGTCCAGTTAGAGGCTTGCATAACAACAAACGAGAGAACATGAAATTGTCTTGCCAAGAGTTTTTGGGGCGATTACCAACTCAGTTGGTGCAGTGACTCCTGGCTTCCTAAGTTATATGACTAGTCTTATTTTCTAATGATGCATTATAGAAATACAGTAAACTTGGAGGCCATTTAACAAAACAAGAAAAAGTAAGGCGTTATTCGGGGGGTAAGAACAAAAACATACTTAAAAATTGCGATCAAATGAAGACCTGATTCCACAACCGGGCCATCATTTGACACAGCCGGGTAAACTGGTCAGGTATTGCAAGAGTGTAGCACAGCTTTCTTGTGTCACTGAAACCTTGACTTGGTAAATATTTTGTGCAAAACTGGAAAATTAGTTTCATGGACCTAACTTATTTTTTCCTGTAGGTTTTTAAATAGCATTTAGTCACAAATCAGTATGAAAAGAGTTGATGAAATTAATTACATTAGCACTAAATGTTAATTATTGTTGTAATCAACCCAGCACTGTTAAAAGTTCTTTAGGTTTTGATCCTTTGTTTTGGAGAGGGAAGAGACTAAAAACTATATATACAAGCCTGCTTCTATACTACCCCATTTTAGGAGAATTTTATTGCAAAACAAAACCTCTGGACCCTTCCAGAGGCAGATTCTCATTTAACCCTTTCTGCAAACTGTGAACTGGGTGTTTCTCCATCAGAAAGTCCTATGAGATGCAAATAGATATCTATTGTTTTCCTTCCTGGTATTTTTAGGACTGGGAAATGGTGCCTCTGGCTAATTTCATGTGCCTGCACTGAAACCAAACTGGATTATTAATTATAGGGAGGGCAAGTACCTATTTTAAGACTTAGAACTGTGACACTAAGAATTTGAGATGCCTGGGAAAGTTTCTACCTTTCCTCCTGCTTATAATTTCTATCTCCTGGTTGCTTAGCTTTGCCATAATTAACTGGAGGTGAAGCCAGTTAATTGTTACTGTTTCTTATCCTTTCCAAGCCTTGCTTTCCTCATCTGTGATGGGGAAGTTGGGATGGGATATGTTGATGAAGGTAATCTAGTTTCACTGACCTTTATTCTCTGTGAATAGAGGCACTCAATTCACATTGTGAATTGAAGCACTGTTCTCAGGATGTAATATCTCCATTTAATTCTCATAACTCAAGAGATGGATATTGCTTGTCACCATTTGACAGATGAAGAGGCAGAGGATAACTTACCTAAAGTTTACAAAGCTAATTAAGCAGGAGAGCTAAGATTTGAACCTGGGGAGTCTTTGAGTCCTGGGGCTGAAGGGAGAAGGAGGCAACAGCTGGGTATAATCTATTTTTATAATCTCTTATGGTTGAGCTTCAACATACTGAACTCGTTACAGAAAGTTAAGGATTTTAACTAGGAAACTCGTGAAGAAAAAGGGAGTGAGATTAAACTGATGTTATCAAATACTCCTATTGATCCTTAAACCCAAAGGCCAACCAAGTTTCCTTTTTTTTTTCTGAGAGACTGCTTCCAATGAAAAGCTCTTTCCCTATCAGTGTGTTTTTAAGCAAGACAAACTTTTTTTCCTGTAGAGAGCCAGATGGGAAATATAAACTTTGCAAGCCACAAGGTTTCTGTAGCAGCTTTTCGGACTCTACCATTGTAGTGAGAAATCAAGTATGAACAAGTGGGGGTGGCCATGTTCCAAAGAAACTTTATTTATGGACACTGAAATTTGAATTTTGTAAATGTTCATGTGTCACAAAATATTCTTTTGATTTCCCACCCATGCAACCATTTTAAAGTTTAAAACTCATTCTTAGCTGTGGGCAGTACAAAAAGGGGTGTTGAGCTGTCTTTGGCCCACAGGCCTAAATTTGCTAACCCTCTGCTTTTAAGGAAAATACTTAGCATTGTACCATATTTTATTTGTTAGTGTGTATAGATAAAAGAAACCAGCAAACAGTCTTTTTAGAAAATTGTTTTAAGCCACAAATTAAAATAAAAATTTCTTGAGGAAAAAAAAAAAGAAAAAAAATTGTTTTACTGGCCTAGAAACAACTAGAAAATTATATAGTTCATCATGTCCAATTTTTAAAATAAAGCATTTTGGGAGACTGTGTATCTCACAGATTTCTGAAAGAGAAAATCTTTCTGTTAGATTCTGTAAGTTTCTATTTTTTAATTCCGTAAAAAGGTAGAGGTCCTAAAATGTTATTGCTTCACCAGAGCCTCCTGGTAAAAGAAACTGGAAGTTATAAGTAGCTAAATGTGCTATTTGTTGGAGGGAGAGGAAATTGAAAATAATTACCAAACTGTGATCTATGAATCATCTGTGAATTTCACTTATATTTTCATCCCAACCCCTCATCATTTCAGATAATTTCAAATAAACTGAGAAAAGGCCTCCAGTTAAACAACCAAGTTTGATACTTATTTCAACGTTTTTAGGATTTTATAACGTGGAACAACTAAAACCTAATACCAAAGAGGCCTTATTTGTAAAATTATCTGGGAAATGTTACTTATAAAAATTAAGAATATTAAGTTAGTGTTTTTGCTTGAAATGTTTAAAAGGAAGGGAACATCTTAAAACTTATGAGTTTGGCCCTAATTTCACCCATAAGCTTGAACTTCATCACTGACAGATATGGAAGCTGCATTTTGTTACTAAGGGACACAGTAAGGTACCCCCAGAATCAATACAGAGAACATTAGCCATCTGTGAAAGCAGCTTCCTGTTAAGATGTTTTGGAAATATGTGGCTGAAGAGATTTGGGATTCCTCTAAGTTCAGGCAAGGTGATTAGCATACATAGAGAGTATTTTGAATATAAAAGCAATCAGACAGAAAGCAGATCAGTGGTTGCTAGAGGCTGAAGGTGGGAGAAGGTAATTGGCTGCAGAGTGGTTTGTGGGAATTTTTAGGGTGTGATGGAATCATTTTTAAAAAGCCAGTTTGGGGTGATGGTGACACAACTTTATAAATTTACTAAATATCATTTCATTGTTTTCTTACAGTAAGTAAATTTTATATGTGAAGTATTAAGCTCTTTAAAAAAATCAGCTATTTTCTATTCTGTCAGAAAAAAGTCTCAAAGTTTGTAGAGGAGCAGTCTCTATGAGCATTTATTAGGTTATTAAGTGTGAAGTGTCTGATTTAAGTACTAAGTTTGACAGTTAATATCTGTGACATTAACTTTGACACTTCTTATTTTTATTATAAAAAATACATCTTCATTCTTTCAAATGCATGTTTTGACTTGTGGTTATCTTTCAGACTTCTTTTTAGAGCAATTTTTGTACAACCATAGATAAGTCAAAAATTCATATTTCAAATATGAGTTCCATCATTAAACCAATACAACACAGCTCAAAGTATCAACAAAGTGTTGGGAAAGGATGTGGCTAATGACACACAGTACTTTGTTGGTTTAAAAACTTCTGGTAATTTTAATCTTAAAAATGAGCCACGTGGACGACCTGAGACCAACATGGATAATGATAAACTAAAAACTGTAGTTTTTAATTTAGATAAACTAAATATAGTTTTTAGTTTAGATAAACTAAAAACTGTAGTGAAGCGAATTCATCTCAGCCCATGCATAAATTAGCAGCAAGGTTTGATGTTACTATTCCAACAATACTAGGCCATTTAAAGCAGATCGATACGGTAAATAAGCTGAGCAGATGGGTACTACATAAATGAAACAAATGTCAAAAGAAAAATTGTCTCAATGTTTACCTTTCTTTATTGTCACACATAAAGGCGAACCATTTCCACACCGTATTGTTACGTGTGATAGAAAAATAGATTCTTTTTAACAATTACAAGTGTTCCGCACAATGACTAGATAAAGATAAAGTGCTGAACCATAGGCCAAAACCAAATAAATATTCATCAATAAAAGCTAATGGTGTCTGTTTGGTGGTCCAGTGCTGATATTATCCACTACAGCTTCTTAAAGCCTAGTCAGTCGATTACAGTGGATGACTACTACACCCAATTGGACAAAATGATGAGGATGCTTGTGATTAAGCAGCCAAGATTTGTCAATAGAGACAGACCAGTTCTCTTGCAAGACAATACTTGACCACATGTTGCACAAACAATGCTGCTCAAACTACAGCAGCTGGACTTGGAAACTCTGTCATCCACCATATTCACCAGTCCTTGCACCAACTGACTACTACCACTTCTTATGAGAAAAATATTCAATTCTCAACAAGCTGTGGAAAGTAACTTTAACTATTTCATCACCACCTCGCTCTCCAGTCTTCTCCACTGCTGGCATAAACAAGCTACCATTAAGATGACAAAACTGTCGATAGTTGAGACACATACTTTGATTAATTGTACTGCTGCTTGTTTGAGATATAATAAACTAAACTTTGATTCAAAATTGGAAAATTCATAATTTAATGACCTAATAGAAAAGGGTGGATGAAGCGCTTGCCTTTGACCATATTTTTGTAGCACTACTTAGCACAAATGTAGTGGCATTTGTGAATGTATATTGCATTTAATAATACACTCCCTGACCATGAAAGGCTTATCTAGATGTGATGAGGGGTTAAGACAATGATAACGGGGGAGGGAGGAAAGACTTGCAGATTGATTTCGAAGGTGGTGTCAGTTCTGCAGTTTTTTTAAATGAAGTTGCCAGAGTTTCTGGTTTAGAAGAGTTTGTGATTAGAATTGCCACCAACCGAGTACGGAACCTGAGGGAGAAAGACTGAATCTGGCAACCTGCTGGTCACTAGAGAGAGAGTGGAGTGAAAAGAACTGGAGCAAGATTTAGTTCAGAGCATGGCTTGGCCACTTCTGGAAAGTCATGTTCTGTTTATCTCTTTACTTATAAAAGTGGGGTAATAAATAACTGCTTTAAAAATTGTCAAAATTAAGTGTGGTAGGTATATAAGTACCAAGTGCAGTGTCCCGTACAGTGTAGACACTAAATAGTTAACAGGTCTAAGACAGAGTTCAGTATATTATCCAGGTCCAGAGAAGCCTGACTCGTGTTAAGTCTTAGCCTTTTAATGACCTTCCTCATTAAGTAATAAAGTAGCTGTCTTAGTTCATTCGCACTGCTGTAACTGCATACCATAGGCTGAATGGCTTATAAGCAACAAATTTATTTCTTACAGTTCTGGAGGCTAGGAAGTCCAAAATAAGGCAGCGGCAGGTTCAGTGTCTCTTGTTGGCACCTGTAAGCTGCATCCTCACGTGGTAGAAAAGGGCAAGGCAGCTTTCTGGGACTTTTACATGGATGCTAATCCTGTTCTTAAGGGCTCTGCCCTTGTGACCTAATCAACTGCTAATACCATCACATTGGTGGTTAGATTTCAACATGTGAATTTGAGGGGTGCACAAACATTCAGACCATAGCAGTGGCATTTTAATTGCTGTCAGCCTCTTGAGAACTTAAATACTGTAAGTCAGTATTAGGTTGAGTTTCTAACTCTGGAAAGCTAAAGCTTACCCCCTGGAACCTAATGACCTTGTAGAGGTTTTTCTATTTCCTAAAGACCCTTGACAGCACGTGATGTTTTGCTTGCTTCTGCTGGATTCTGTGGCATTCTAACTTATCTTTTTTGGCAAACAAGAACTCCATTTTACAGTTTTACATATATAGTGCTCTATAAATGGCAACCAAAACTAGGAATAGTGTAACATAAGGTTCTGTTTAGATATTTTTGGTCTTGGTAATGAATCATATCATTGAATCCAATAAAAATAGTTGGGTAAAGAGTAAAAAATAGATTGAATTGGAAGCAGAGAAAAGAAAGCATGTTAAATCTTTTTACCCCCAGTAGAAAATGGTCACAGCTATATTGTAATTTTGAGCCAAAGATAGAATGATGTAGGCAGATGGTATAGAAAGAGTTCAGTTTGAAGTTCAGTACATTCTTCACAATAGCATTGTATCCACTGTGGTCAGTTCAGAAACAGCTAGTTACTTCTGCATTATGGTTGAAATAAATTACAATATGAATATTTGATTTAAAATTTTTAAGGAAAATTGGCTTTAAAATAATCAGACCCAGAAGCCCTAGCTGGAGGCTATACATGACTGTACAAGTACTAGTCCTTGTAAGAAATATTAAACCTGAGGACTATGCCATAACACCTGAGACTCTAAAACCTTGCTGTTGATTCCCATCTGTTAATGATCAAGGTTAAGAAACATGACTGAAACCAACTGCTCATGGGTTTGTTGAATGCTTTATATTAAGAGTCATAAATTCAAATGTTGGTATGAGGACCAAACAGGTAAAGTAATTGTGTGAAGCAGAGTGGAGTCTGAGCAAATGGAATGGCCTTAGGTGTTGCAGCTCAACTGTAGTCGGTTGTTGCCGTAGGAGAGTGCATTGCTGTGTTGTAGGCTCTTTAATTAAGATTAAAAACTATGTGGCCCAAATAAAACAGACATGTCCATGTGCCATGTTTTTTTCAGGGAAGGGTTTTTATCTGTTTCCTTCACTGCTGTATCCCTAGGCTGCCAAATGAATTTAGCCTGCAGACTTCAAATTTGCAACTTCTGATTTGTGTGTAACAAATGTTATATTCTTAATCATCTGGAGAAAGTAATGCTATAATCTTAAAGACTGAAAGATTAGGTAGCGAGTGTTACCTTTTGCTGTCATTTTACAGAAATGTTATCAGAAAGTTAAATATCATACCTCAGTCTGTTTTTAGGCCAGGGTTTATTCATTGTGGCTTTTGTTAATGAACTGGTTTTCCTTTTACTAACTGCACATTGTAATTCACCATTTGTTTCTTATTCCTTATTAAACTTCCGTATCATAATGTTTAAGGGAAGTCATAAAGATGTTTGTGATAATGACATTTCTGATGACATTAGGACGGCCCAGTGCCTGGGAAGGTCATAGATATAAAAAGGAATGGAATTTCCTTTTTAATTTATAATGGAGTTCCCCCAGTCTTAAGGTGACAATCATTCTTATTACAAACATGCATTCTGGGTTGTTGTTTTTTTTTCATAGTTGCAGTTATATTAGCTTTACATGCCATTCTAAAAATGTGTACCATTAAATATTAACACAGGAGCTGATAACTACACCCAGGAATAAATTCTTTTTAAAATGAAAGCTGTAGTATATTTCTTGACTATATTCAGATCTTTAAAAATACAGTTTAGGAGAGTTAGTTGCAATGAATTTAAGGAATTGCATGTATTAACTCCCCTACCTTTTGAAATATTGAAGTGTGATTATCTTAGTTTCAGAAGTTTGTTTCAAAGCTATATTTTTTCAATGTAGTAAGATTTCTTAAAGCTAAGCAAGTTATATAAGAGAAAAGCCCCTCTGTCCCTTATTCTGTGCTCACTGCGCTAGCTTATGCCAGGCTGAGACCATCGTTACGGGAGGGACACTGTGGGGTGACCGAAGAACTTTGTCTTTGAGTTGGGTGAACTGCATTCAGCTGGCTTTCTGTATTTAACAGCTGTGTAACCTTTGACAAGTTAACCTTTTTTGACTTGATTTGGGTGATCTATGAAGTAGAGGTGGTAACAACCTCAGAGAGGTGTGAATATTTTGAAATAAGTACCCTGTACAGTGTTCCCTGGACATAGACTCAGACTTACTAAAGTTAGTGCCATCTCACTATGCAGTTGTTAGGTGCACCTGGGGACCACAGACCCACTTATCTCATGCTCTCAAACCAGACTACCCTCTTCTTATTTTCTAACTGCCCCTTTTTCTACTTACCTGATCATCCCACTCATACCCTACATGTCTTTCTCAAATTACACATGCTCAGAATGTGTACTTAACACTTATGCTAAACCATTTTTTCTCACCTCTCTGCTAGTGCTTTATATAATAGTATCATTCATTTTCTAAAATTCCACTTTCTGTTCCATTTCCAATCAAAAGAGAAGCGATACCAGTCCTTGGCCTTGCCTAAGCATATGTACTTCCTTGGTTCACTGCTTCTAGAATGTTCTTAGGTTGGATATTCCTGTTTATTTGTTCAGTTCATGAACTTATGTTCAGGGTCAGCTATTTCATATAATGAGTACTACATCAGAGATTACATAAATAGAAATTGTTCTCTATGATACCCCTTCAGTAGGTGCTACCAAATGGTTTTTTATTATAATACATTTATTATCATTTTTCATTTGCTCCTAGGTTTTTAGAACTTCAGTTATAAAAATGGGCAGAATTTTCCTTGATCATATTGGTGGTACCCGTCTGTTTTCTTGTGCAAACTGTGATACGATCCTGACCAACCGCTCGGAACTCATCTCCACTCGGTTCACAGGTGCCACTGGCAGAGCATTTCTTTTTAACAAGGTTAGTGAGAAAAAGTTTCATTCCTAAGTGTGTTAAGTGGATATATTTGACAGTAACAACATAATTACCCCCTCAGACCTTAGAGATACCGTAAAGAATTGGAATGAGAGCTGAAATCTTTAGAAATGATTGCCCACTAACTTGTCTTTGGGACCTCAGGAAGGTATTACCAGGATGTGATTTTTAACCTTAAAAGTTTAAAGAATATGTTAACAACATGGTCTCTATTGCCTCAGAAAATGTTCAGTGTAAGAATTTTATAGTGACTTCACCACAGACAATGGAAAGAGTCAAGACACCCACCTCCCTTTCCTGCGTGTCACTGAAGTATCCATTTAGGATGATAGCTGCATTAAGCTATTATAACTTTACAGCGAAAGTGAGTAAGGGTCATCTAACAACTTGTCTTGCTCTGATTCAGGTTCACCAATCCTTTTATTATTTTTAAATTTTTATTTATTTTTTTACCGACCATTCATTCATCAGTCATCACCAATCCTTTTGATTATGGTTTGGCTTGTTACATAGGTTTGCCAACAGGAGGAACATTTTATGACTTGCAAATATTTCCAATCTGCCTTTGTAATTTCTAGCTTACTTTGAAATTGGTTGATATGATTCTGCCTCCTGGAGTCTAATATATAATAACAAAATTGAATTGCCAAATCTCTTAGGCGAAGAAACACGGCTAGTCTAGGGTACTTATTCTTAGAAGGTCAGACAGATTTCTCCAGTAGGCTCTTGTTTCAGGTAGAAACAAGCTTTTCTCTCAAAGAATTGCTAGTGTTGTATATTCCTTGACTTTTATTAGATAAAAAGTACAGGGGTTGTCACACTACAGCAGGCTAGCTGCCTGTTTTTGTAAATAAAATGTAATGGAACACAGCCTGTGTTGTTCATTTATGTATTGTCTATGGCTGCTTTCATGCTGCAACGCCACGGTTAAATAGCTGCAACAAAGACCATATAGCCCCCAAAGCCAAAAGTACTATCAATCTCTTTACAGAAAAGTAAAAGTGTGTAGAGGGTTGTTGGGTATTCAGAATCATTGGAAAGTCTTCATAGATTGTCTTAGAACCCACTTCATGTGTTTGTTGTCTTTGAACTCACTTAAAAATTATGCATTATAGTGTATGGTCTTAGTCTTAGTAGGCTTAGTCTATCCCAGTCTATATAAAATATATTTTTAGGAACAAATTGAGAAACTCTTTTAGGGAATACCAATGCTGTACTAGGTTGTTTTACATTGATTGTCTTATTTGCATTCATCATTGTATACTGAAATGGTAACAATTAGACCCAAACCTACAATTCATGACTCCAAATACAGGACTCCTTCTTCACTACAGCACAGTAATGTACCTAGTGTGTGTACATAGTGTGACTTGGGCTATAGTACAATACTGCATGATTGCATTAGATACCCAGCACAGTGCCATTTCTAGATGTTTGTCCCAGAAGATTCTAAAAATAGCTCTTGGGAAGCGTATTATAGGTTTTTATAGGTTTGACTAAAGCAACAACTTTGCTGTCTCCTGTTCTGAGTTGCTGGTAGTACACCAGCCATAATATTTTGTGTTTATTTGGCAAATAACTTATGTGCCTTTGCGATTTTGTTTTTACATGTTTCTTAGGTAGTTAACCTGCAGTACAGTGAAGTTCAAGATCGGGTCATGCTCACTGGCCGCCACATGGTTCGAGATGTGAGCTGCAAAAACTGCAATAGCAAACTGGGATGGATCTATGAGTTTGCCACTGAAGACAGCCAGCGTTATAAGGAAGGTCGTGTGATCCTGGAACGTGCTCTAGTTCGAGAGAGTGAGGGCTTTGAGGAGCATGTACCATCTGATAACTCTTGAAGAAAAAGAGATAAATCCATCTTTTCCCAGGTCTCCTTCACTGAAATCAAAAATCTACTTACATACACTGTCACCTTAGCATCAGAGTCGGATTCATGAACTGCGGAACAAGAGGTTGTAAGAATCTAAGATGGAACCTTTCTTTCTTTTTTTTTTTTTTAATTTTGTATTTTCCATCCAATAGCAGTGTGTAGAGAGAATATTAAGCAGATGCCGTTAATTTTTTTCCCTATGTTTACATCTTGAGGCAGAAGAGTCTGTCTGCAGCTACCAGGTGGGCTATGTAAGGAAAAAGTCTGGGCTATTAGAGTGAAAAAGTGTGTTTTATGTAAATTTTGAAAGGAAAATATGTCAAAAGCATGGTTTTTAAACTTACTTGGGCTTCATTTAAAAAATTTTTTTAAAAACCCAGTTATTTCACTTGGTTTGCTAGCTTCAGAGAAGAGATCCGAATCTGTGCCCAGTGCAAAAGGCTCAGTGTTAGCATGGCTTGTGCTGGCCAGTGTGCCATATTCTTGTTGGAGATGAGCCGTAGCACCAGAGCCCATTCTTCCTTGTCAGTCTTGACCCAAAGATGTCACCATTCCTAGTTATTTGTCACCACATAATTGGTGTTGATTGGAAACATTTTCTGAAATGGGCAGAACTGCTTGGTTGTCTTTTTTCCATGTAACTTAAGCATAGTAATATAAATAAAGTAATAGTTGGATGTTTTTGGTCTTGTGTTGTTTTCGAAAACACCTTATAAAAGAGCAGAATATCTGATAAGAAATTTTCATAGTAGTTAAGTGTTTCTTTTAATCTCTTAAGCCAATTGACTATATGATATTCTTTGTTTAAATGAAAGCATATTGTTTAAAACCACAGTATTGCATTTAGAAAACAGTTGAACAGAATGTCAGTGTGCATTCATGCAGAACACATTTAATCTGAATCTGTTTTAAAATGGGGGAGTTGAAGCAGCTTATCTAAAAATACTGCTTTACAAAGCATTTCAACCTTTTCCCCTCAGTTTTGCATTTTTCACAAGTCTATAGAGCCAAATAGTTTCACCAAAGGACTAGATCTCTAATTAGCATTGTTTTTTCAGCTCTTCCCTCAGAAGTTCAGCTATCAAAATCAAAACTACTTGATACCCTCAAATGGAAAGGGATCAAATTTGACTCAGTGCTATTTTAGCCCCAAATTTATGACATTATGAAGTAATAAAATGTAAATATTTCTTTATCCAAACTACTTCTACATATTCTAGTATTTGCTTTTGGTGTAATAAATGACAGTAAAATTGGCTAATTATTTAAATGAAAGAATGAATGTTTGCATGCTCAGTTTCTAGGTCTTTTGTCTAGAAGGGAAATTTACCTCAGTTGAATTTGAAATCTGTCATTGATGTTAGAAGTGACTTCTGAGTACAGTTAAGTTCCTCTTGCCTTTGGGCTCTTGGTTAGAAGGCATAGTTATCTGATGAAGTAGGTATAATATATTGCATTTGAAATAAGTGGACACAAATTCTTCCCTATCCTCCCTCCACCATGAACTAAATCTAAGAACCTGCATTCATTTCCATTCATTTCCTTACTGGCCTTTGATGATATGCAGATTCCTAGTAGCATGCCTTATCTACAGCACTATGTGCATTGTTGTCACAATAAAGTGTATTTTGTCTTGCATTGGTGCAATATTGTTACTTATTTTCCTCTGATATGATCTAGTGATCATCTTAATTTTTATCTCTAAACACAGACTATAGATACCTATGAGTGGTTATAGCTTTCTTCACTTGGCAGTGACAACGATATTCTTACTTCTCTCTGCCGAATTTACACATGAAGACATTGAATTTACCAATATTAACTTCTCTGACATCATTTTGCCTTAGACGCTGGCAAGCATAAAGTATAGTTCAGTATATGTGAACAAATAAGTGTCATATTGCTAGGTTAACTTTTAAGTGATTGGCACATATAGTAATAAGCTATACCTGCGTTTTAAAAGCTATTTAATTTGGGGAAAAAAATCAATATTGGAAGACCCATTTAGATTGGATTGTTTACAGAAAAACAAACATTGTTCCTTTGAGATGGGAACACTAATAGGAATGGTTTTACTTTGGAGTGGGAAAGCTAACTAACCAAGTACAGATGAACTTACTGCATAATAACTGGGTCACTGAGGGGTATACATATTTAAGCTTTTTCCCCTTGATTGAAAATGAGAATCCTACCTCCTAGTTTTAGGTTACAGTGACCATAACTTGTTTTGATCGTAAAGGCGCATTTATTTAGAGACCCTGAGGTGATTCTGGGTTAAAAATGTTAGTAATGAGTTGTTACAGTTGTGATTGGCTACTTTGGGATTGGAGGGAAAAAGTATGAGTACCATCTGTTTCCTAAATTTACCTCTTCATAAAAGTCATAGGGATGTTTATATTGTTGTCTGGGCCCCAGCCCAGGCCTAAGACATTCCACAGGTAATTTTTGGTGGGACAGAATTGACAAACCACCAATTGGAAAATATTCAGAGACATGTTTATGATGGTTCATTTCCAAAACAGGTATATAAAAATATCTCAATTGAAACAGGTATCCACTAATGGCTTATCTTTTTAACACTTGCTTCCCACTAAGGGCCATATAAAACTTCTAATGTAGGTAAGGTGTTAATTGGAAATAGAGCAAGAATAAACTGAAAAAACTCCTGTTAGGATAGCACTTTGCACTGATATCTATTATAGGAATAAAGCAAAACTAAGCATAGAAATTAGGGTGGGTACTCATTCCTACATTGGGTGTTAATTATATGGCTTCTTTATCTTAAAATATTGGGCTTCCCAAATTGAAACTTCTGTAGTAAAGTATAAAAT
The DNA here is from genome assembly GCA_008086735.1 of Cheirogaleus medius. Classification (NCBI taxonomy): domain Eukaryota; kingdom Metazoa; phylum Chordata; class Mammalia; order Primates; family Cheirogaleidae; genus Cheirogaleus; species Cheirogaleus medius. The sequence continues at coordinate 152,243,808 of VBSM01002608.1, read as the reverse complement.
ATCTGTTCCAAAGCACTGTTAAGGATTGTGATCCTGGACATCACTTTACATATTTTTTTCAAGTCATCTGCAACATGACCACCTTGGAGACTTGTTAAACATGTGAATTGTGTTCGTATTCCTTCCCCAAATACTGAACGGATCTCTGAGATCGAGCCAAAAAAAAAAATTCAGATTTTTAATAAAACTCCAACAGTACCATATCTATTAATATGAGAATTGTTACTCAAAGCTTTATTCAAAATCTACAGTTGTGATATGTTACTACTTGGCAAAAGCATGTGCTTGTCATAGGGGCTTATAAGCTGAGAAGTGCGGATAAAGGGGAAAAAAGATTAATAATTGCTTTCCACTTGCTTAAAAAATAGTGATTTTTTTTTCTATATATTTTTAGTTGGCCAATTAATTTCTTTCTATTTTTAGTAGAGACGGGGTCTCGCTCTTGCTCAGGCTGATCTCAAACTCCTGAGCTCAAACGATCTTCCTGCCTCGGCCTCCCAGAGTGCTAGGATTACAGGCGTGAGCCACCACGCCCAACCAAACAGTGATTCTTAAAATGGATAAATATAAGTTAGATAAACTGGCTTTAAGAAGTGAAAGAGTTCTAGTTTCCAGAAAGGGGCATCTAATGTCTGGAAAGATTACTAGACATAAAATCTAAAGACCTTGTCTTCAATGTGACTTTGGAAAGTTACTTAACCTCTGAACCTTAGTTCTTATAAGTGTGAATTGTAAAAACAAACCCTGTCTTGAGTAATTCTTGTTAGAATATAGTGAAATATAGGTCATAAAAACCTGTTGATAAGCATTATAAAAATGTATGGAATACTTTTTTCAGTAATCCTGAACAACCCTTCACAATTTAACCTAATTTTGTTCTAAATTATAGAATGACTAGAATATTTTTAAAGTTCTTTACATCCTTCCTGACTTGACATGTACCGTTAAACCTTTTAACAAATTAGGGCTTGAAGTCTGCAGTTTATCAAATGTTGTCATTTTGAAAACCAGGTATGGTGGTGCACATCTGTAGTCCCAGCTACTTGGGAGGCTGATGCAGAAGGATTGCTTGAGGCCAGGAGTTCAAGATCAGCCTGGGCAACTTAGACTCCCCCCATACCCCCATCTCTAAAAAAATTTTTTTTAATTAAGAAAAAAAACATTAGTTGTGGTGGCTCACACCCATAGTCCCAGGTACTCAGGAGGCTGAGGTGGGAGGATTGCTGAAGGCCAGGAGCTCAAAACCAGCCTGGGTGATACAGTGAGACCCCCATCTTAAAGAAAAGTTATCTTGACCTTTCACTATAAGGAAGCTTTCATAATCTGCTACAACAGGCATTTTACATTGCTTTCAAAAACCTTCAAAGCTCCTGTTTTTCTCCTACCATGGAGCAGAAGGAAGAAAGGTAAAAGGTTCATCGAGGACAAACTCCATGGTAAATAAAAAGACACCATTTTTTTTCCCAGAGAAGGTAACTATTAGAAGAACCTGGAAGAATTTCCACTGATGGCTACTGACTACTTTTTAAACCCCATTTTCTTTCTCCTGTGTTTGTGTCAGCCTGTTTCATACTGCTATGTTAGTCCAGTTTTGAAAGAATCCTAAGGTTGTGATTTAGAAAAATGGTTTGTATACCAAATCATTTAATCCTCTTTTGGGTTGCCCTAAAGATGGCAAGTTATGTCTTGTCTTTGGATTTAAAGCAAAATACAAAGACATTCCATTTAGTAATTACCAAAAAAAAACCCCCAAAAACCTGTAGCCAGTGCAAATTTGAAAGCCCCTGAGGATCAATCAGGGTTTCCAGGAACTGGTGCAGTTTGGGAAACCCCAGTGGTGTGCCTCTGAGCCAGGAGGTTAGCTTGAGCCGTTCCCCAGAGTTTTCCCTTCGCTCCCAGCGACTGTTGAGAAACCATAGAGAGCTGTCAGCATCTGGCCACCACCTTCTCAGCTAACTCACTGTACCCATAACCCTCCCAGAAAATACTAGGCAAAGCAGAGGCATTACTATGAAGTCATGAAAATTCCATGAGTGTTCTCTGTGCCAAGCTATCTCCCTTTGCCCAGGTTCCAAGTCAATTGGAAGGAGCTCAGAAGCATGGCTGAAACCTGCCAATATGCCAAAAAGGAATAAAAAGTATTTCACTTCCTAAGTGAGTCTCAGGTCCTGTGTTAGGGTAGGCTCCTTAGAACAACAACAGAAAGCGAGTTTCAGAGATTGGGAGAAAACATTTAAGAACTTGTCTGAGTAAAATGTACAAATGATCCTGCTGAAGTTTATGCTGAAAAACAAATGTTTTTAATAATATAAAATCAGCTGGAAACTATGCTATCGAAAAAATACCAGTAAATGGCATGAATGTGCAAGAAATTTCCATTCTTAACCGCCAGGCTGACTTGCCTTGGAAAAGAGAAACACTGTCTGTTCTTGTTGCTGTTGGTTAGTCCCTAATCATGGAGTAACAGGTGCTGCCGGGAGGGACTATTTTACTTCAATGGTGCAGGGTCATTGTGGAAGTCAAAACATGGGAAAAAATGTTTTGCAAACTATCAAATGCTATACAAATGTATCCCACTTTGTAATATTAATACAATTTTTTCTGCCGTGTTTTAGTATTCAGAGTTTAGCTTATACAATTTCAAAACATACTTGTTATCAAAAACTATTTTTTAATATTGGCCTGGCTTTCATTTTGATTATGATAATCTATAGTCACAAAGAATTGCACATCACAGTATGACTTTGAAGTTAGCCTCTTGAAGCTTCATTTCTTCATCTTTAAAACAGGGAGAATAATTTCTAGAGAATGTGTTTGAAGACTGTAAGCCATATGGCATCCAAAAAATGAAATATATTCCTATAACTTGAATGAGGCTCAGCGAGTTACTTAACCAGTAGTCTAGGCTCCCGTTGCTACAAAGTATTTATTTGTGCCTTCACTTACCCAGTCAGCAGGATTTGAGCGCCTGTTACCTGTGTCAGGCCATATACTAATAGGAACACCTGATACCTATTTCTCAGCCAGATGAAGGGTGTTTGCAAAGCCCAGTAAAAGTACTGAATGCATCCTGCGGCTGGAAATGAAAGGTAGGGATGCATAAGCTCGTGAAGCAAAATAAAAGGTCTTCCTTCTTCCAGCAATTGATTAATTTCTGAGTTAGAAAAGAGGAAACCTTTCAGATTAAATGAAAATAAGTCTATTTCCACATGCAAGAGATTTCTGAAATTGGATTAACCATTCATTCTAAAACAAGCTTCATCTGTCTCCCTTCCAGAAGCAAATATAAATCATTGATTTCAGGGCATATGGCAATAGGAACACGGACTCACATCTGACAACCAGGCCAAGTAGAGGACTCCATAACTGAAAGACGAGGAGCCCGGGCCCAGAGCTGCCTTTACACAAGGAACTTCCCAGGTAAAGTGTTAAGCTGGATTGCAGGGAGGAAGAAAGTTGAAGTTGGAAGAATAGTAAATTCATTAGCTAGTATCTGATCAGTGATCTCAAACTCATGTGGCTCTGGGTACCAGGCAGTGAAAGAAGGAAGTGAGCCTGTGGTGAGAGAGCTGGACTTGATGGTTACAGAGTGAGCAGGGTTAAGCATATACCAGGGGTCTCCAACCTATGGTGAGTTGTATAATTATTTCATTATATATTACAATGTAATAATAATAGAAACAAAGTGCACAATAAATGTGATGTGCTTGAACCATCCCTGCTCCCCCTCCCTGGTCAATGGAAAAATTGTCTTCCATGAAAACAGCCCCTGGTGCCAAAAAGGTTGGGGACCTCTAGCATATACCACATAAAGACAGGCCAAGAAACAACAAACCTGGCCAAACACAGCTTATTCTTTGGGCCTTAGGGGCTCCAGTTTACATGCCTCATCTAGTCTAACCTCTCCTTTCAAATATTTGGAAACTAAGGCCAGAAGAGATGAAGTGAGTAGGCCAAGTTCTCGTAAGGAGCAGAGATGACTATTCAAGGTGGGGTGTTTCCCCACAACAAAGAGCACAACAGAGTATGCTGAATGTCTTGCAAACTGATTAACATTTTCAAAACAACCTTGTGAGGCATACAGGTTAAGAGCATGGACTCTGCATCCAGGGTGCCTGAATCTCAACTCAACATTTGACAATATGTCTCTGGGCAAGTTCCCTCATATCTAAAACAGGGGTAATGATACTACTAACTTCATAGAGTTATCATGAGGATAAGTTGATAGGTGTAAAGTGCTTAGACCAGTGACTGCCCATAAATATTATCACTCCCATGTACAGATGAGGAAGTGCATGCTTAGAGGTCAAAGTTACATAGCATTACTTAGAGGTCAAGCATGTGTGCCTCACGTACAGCTGGTATGGACCTCCCTTTTAAGTGCCTGGTTTCAAAGCCTGACTACCTAAGCCCTACATCTGCAATGACCAGGCTTGGAAGGAAAACAAAAGGCAGGACTGGAGCAGAGGCCAGAGCTCGGTGCTAGTTGGCTTTTTCTATTTTTCAGGAGTGTAGGGTAAGCTTCTAGAAAAGTGAGCCAAGGGTGAAGAAGTAGTTTACATACATCAGTGTATCTCAAACTTTCGAATGCATAGGAATCACCTCAAGGGTATGTTAAACCAGATTGGTGGCTTCACTCCCAGAGTTTCCGATTCAGCAGGTCTAGGGTGGAGCCTGAGAATGTGCACTGCGAACAAGTAGGTGACGCTGAAGGTGCTTGTCCAGGGACCATGCTCTGTGAACCACCAATATAAATTTGTATCTAATCCTCAAAATAATCCTGTGGGCTTGGCATCGTCTCCCTTTTATAGTGGAGAAAACCAAGGTCAGAGAACGTAGCTGACTCATCCAGTATGACGCTACTTGTAAGGAGCAGAACTGGTCTTGAATCAAGTTGGTCTGATGTCGAAGCCTGTGCTTTTCCTACCTTACCACGTGGCACAAGGCATGAGCATTTATTCTCTTGCCAAGCACAGAGCTATGGGCCAGAGAGACAAAGGTGGTTGGGATCTCTGTCATGGGCAGCAGGGGTGTGCAGGTGAGGAACATGTGAGGGAGACTTCCCTGGAGAAGGGAAGGCCTTCCCACCAGTTTCTAATACCTCCCCTCCCAGTTCACCAACTGCCCTACCTCTACACACACAGCTGCCGCGTCTGACCCCATCACATGTCACATCCCTTATGCCACCTTCATCAGCTCCCTCCTTCCTGGTCTCTACAAGGCCCCATCTGTCACACGAGGTCCTTGCCCATCCCAGAGGGTGATGTGCTCTCTCCAGCTTACCTGCTGCATTCAGTTTTTTGTCTGGCTAGGCCGTCCACCCCCGTCTTTGCCTACTTGTCCTTGAAGACTCAGCTCCTCTGACCACCACTGCTCTTACCCACCAGTGTGGGTCATGTGCATCTCCTGTCCCTTCCCAAGAATACTGTGTCTTACCTCTTTTATAGCACTTGTGTACACTGTTGTATAATTATTTACTGGTCTATTTCTCCTTCTATACTAAATTTCTAGTCTTGACCAACTTTTATCTCTAAATCCTTAAGAGCTATTACAAAATCTGGTACATAATGGAGCAATGGTTCCAAAACCTGTCTGCACATTGGAATCACCTAGGGATCTTTTAAAAATCCCAAAGCCTGGGTCACTCCAGACCACTTAAGTCACAATCTCTGAAGGTAGGACAGGGCATCAGTATTTCTCAAATTTCCCCAGGTAAGTCCAATGTGCAGACAGACTTGGGAAGCACTGAAATAGAGTTTCAATAAATGCAGGATGAGTTGTAGGAATGGTTGGATGAGTGGACAGTTAGAGGATAGATGGATGGATGTATGGATAGATAATCAGGATGAAGGTTGAAATGGAGAGTATCAGGTAGAGAGAAGGAAAAGTGTATTCAATAAGAACTAACAGCAGAAGCAAAACCCCAGAGATAATAGCACAGGAACTGATAGGAGATAAAACTAAGAAGCCGGTGCAGGAAGACTATGAAGGCCCTGACCTGCCGTGCTTAGGAATCTGAGCTTTATGCTGTTGGGAGATGGAAGCTATTGAAGGATTGTAAATAGAGGAGTGAAATGGTCAAATACATTTTTTAGAAAGCCAGTTGGCAACTGTGAGACCTTATGGGAGTGGGGAAAGCCTGGAGGCAGGAAAAAAAAGTGATTTTTCTGCTCCCTGCTCCTGCTAGAGACTGGCCTCTCGGAGGCTGGTCACCTTTCATGAGCAGCAGCCCAGTGAGGCTTGACTGGGAGGACTGGAGGCCACTGGGATTGGGGCGGGGGCTTCTCTTCACCAGTAGCCAACAAAACAAGGACTAAAATCCAGGTCTTTCTGCCTCCAAGGCTGCAGACTCTTCATACTGACTTCAAATTTTCAGGCCCTCTCGGGTCTTCAAACTTTTTAACCAGGGGGCCAGTTCACTGTCCCTCAGACCGTTGGAGAGTGCACACTGTGGACCCGAGACAAGTCAGCTGCTAAGCAGGACAGTCAGCGGTGGCAAAAACACCCGGCGGGCCGGATAAATGTCCTCAGTGGGCCGCATGTGGCCTGCGGGCCGTAGTTTGAGGACCCCTGCTCCAGATAGTTTCTCGCTCTATGTCATCATGGGAAAAGTAACACAAGGCCAAACAGGCATTAATTCAAGTGGCTGGTAATAATCAAAGCTAACCCTTTGGGGTTGAATAGAACATTTGGGTTTGGGACCCAAACTGCAAAGAAAACCACAGTGGTAAAGCCACTAATCATATTAATACTTTCCAATTTTGTCTTCTATTTAATCAGTTAATCAGTCCGTTCTCTGATACTCTAGTGATTGTCCTCTGGGTTTCCCTGCGTTATCCAGGAGGCTGCTCACCTTGCTGCCACCCCATTTTACCTGGAGCTAGGTTTTCCTCTGCCCAGGTACATGCTGGAGTGCCTTTTCCTCTCCCCATTCCCCAGACCAGTGCTCCAGATGGGGAGGGAACGGGAGGGACACGTGAGCTGGAGTCAGCAGAGGCCTCAAGCCATCCCCTGGGTCTCCTGCTTCCCCGCCTGGTGGGCTCCCTGGCCACACGTGGAAAGGGTCCCAAGCACGCATCTGGAAGGACTTATCAGACCCCACGCACTGGCTCTGTTTTTTCTTCAGCCTTTCTTTTTCCTTATTTCCTCATCTCTTAACTTTTATTTTTCTCTTCTCCCATTTTCCTGTTATTTTTCTCCCCTCTTTTTCTTTCTCCTGCAAGTATCCTCTTATGCTTAGGACCATTTCCCTCCAATTTGTCTACTTGTCATCTTCCCGCCCCAGGGCTGTGGTGTACAGACTTTGTCCTGACCAGGAGTGCCTGGCCAAGGAGGAGAGTGGGTCCTGAGTGCGCCAAGCCACCCACCTGCAGGGCCCCACGAGGGTGCTGTATGGGCTGGCTACCTGGTTCTTTCACGTCTTCTCCTTTCTGTGTTTCTCTCCTCTGTTCTGGAGCAATGTGGCAGAGCGGACAGAGCATGGGCTATGCAGTCAGACTCTGGTTCTGCCATTTACTGATTCTGTAACCGCGACCATGTTGTTTGACCTCTCTGAGCTTTAGTTTCCTCCTCTGTGCACACTCCTTTATTAGCTTTGATGCCCGGGGAGGCAGGCAAGCAGTGTGAGCACAGAGCACAGGCTTAAGAGTTTGAATGCTGCCTCCACCTCTCACTGGCTCTGTGACCTCAGTTCCTAACCTCTCTAAACCCCAGTTTCCTACTCTCTTCAATGAGGAGATAATTAGACCAAGCTTGTAGGGTTGTTGAGAAGATAAAGGAGGTAACTCAGGCAAGAACGTAGCATCTGGACACATAGTAAACATGAAATAATTGTCAGTTGGATGTTATGATTGCTGCGCTATATATATTATTTGCATACCACCTGGCATCTGGGAGGTGCCTGTGGCAGCCAGCCTTCAGGGTGGCCCCCATCAAACCCTGAGATGATTACAGCCCTGGCTGACAGCTGGTGGCAACCCAGAGCCAAAATTGGCCAGTCACACTTCCTGAGTCTACTGAGGCTTCTATAACAAAATACCATAAACTGGGTGGCTTATAAACAACAAACATTTATTTCTCACGTTTCTGGAGGCTGGGAAGTCTAAGGTCAAGACACTGGCAGGTTTGGTGTAAGGTGCGCGCCTCCTTCCTTACAGATGGCACCTTCTTGCTGTGTCCTTGCATGGGAAAAGGGAATAATTCTGTTCTCTTCAGCCTCTTATTAGGGCACTAATCCCATTCATGAGAGCTCCACCCTCATGACCTGATCACCTCTCAAAGGCCCCACCTCCTGATACCATCACATTGGGGATTATGTTTCAAGAAAGGAATTTTGGGAGGACAAAAACATTCAGACCATAGCACATACCAAACTCCCGACCCACAGAAACTGTGCATGATAATAAATTCTTACTGTTGTTTTAAACCTCTCATTCGTTATACAGCAATAGTTAACTAATACAGTGCTTTTAAAAAAAAAAGTCCCCTCTCCCTTCCAAGTGAGAAAAAATAGATTGGCATTTCCTTCTGCAAATCCATGCAATCTAGCATATGATCAGCAGGGGGAGCCATTGTACCACTTTCTGGTCTGGCTGTGCAAGTGTTTTCCTTACAAAAACAGTGGGAGATGCCACCAGAGAGACCAGCCTCCTCAGGCCCTGCTCCATGGGTGAGCTGATGGTGGCCCTGGGGGAATACCCAGCCCCAAGAACCAGCTCAGAGCAGGCTCCTGCCCCTGTAGCTGAGAAGCCCAGAGAATGGCTCTGAGTCCTGCTTCATGGGCTGTAAAGCAATTTTCCAGGCAGGCTTGATTACAACTCCCCTTGGCCAGAGAAACTCCTGTCTTTGGGCTTGAGCTAAGACCCTGAGCAGGGAGCAGGGTGCTATGGCCATGTGGCTGCTTGGGGAAGAGCTTCTATATCTCTTCCCAGTGACTCATCTGCCCTGGAGAAGAAAGGGACTGGGTGCCTGGCCCAAGGGACAGGTCTCACCTGCTCTGCCTAGCCCCCCACCCTGTCAGTAACCACCTGCGTGGTTGCCTCATGGCCAGCATGTGAGGGTGTCTTGCCTCAGGTGGGCAGTTGACACCCTCTATCCACAACTGAGACTTTGGGGCCCCTCTTCAGACTCTGACATCACTGTCCCACCCCACCACCACAACTTGCAGACCCAGGCCCAGCCTCAAGAAGCAAGAATCTGCCTCAACCTTACAAGTGCTGCGAATCCAGGAACCACACCTAAGGACCAGCCAGCCTGAAGGAAGGCTGCAGTGAGCTGGAGACAGAACTGGAGAGAGCACAAGGCCCTAGTTCCTTCCAGGAGATGGGAGAGCTGAGCAAGACAGCTGAGCACAGCTGTCTCCCTGCTTGCTTTCTTTGTCTTCAGGAAAGACCCACAGCCCTGTGGCTCTCATCTCCTCTGAGCCTGAGACCTAGACTATCTAAGGCCTTCTGGGTTTTTCTGCTTCATCTTCCTGGCCCAGGAAAGGCAACACATGTGGGGAGGAAGGAAAGGGTTGGACACATCCTGGCTGCTTCCCCCCATTCCTTGTGGTGTAGGGGTGTGGAGGTGGGGGGGCATCCGAAGAGGTGAGAAGGTAAAGGCCAATGTACCTCGGGAAGCCCCAGCCTCCGGAATGATCCCTGCGCCTGCTCCCTTGCCCACAGAACTGGACAGGAGGCAGGACCACCCTCTAGGGGATGTGTGGAAATGCAGAGAAGGCACGTTTTTTTCCTCTAATGTGGTGTGTTTAAGTATTTACACATTGTAATGCACATATATAAGTAGTATTATAAATTACTCTTTATTTCTTCTGTAATTACAGGGCCTTTTGGTAATGGTTCAAAATTATGCATATAGATTTTAATGAGTATAGATTTCAGCATTGTAAAGGGACACTAACATATTTATCATAAAATAGGGGCATTGGGTCTGACTGTGTGAAGAACTGCAGCTACAGAGGGATCGCTTACTGCCCCAGCTCACCCCTTGGCAATCCAACTCTACAACGGGAGCTGCCTTCTTAGGCCCCCAAATGATGTCATTGTTATCCTTATGTAGCTCTGATGGGAAAAAATGTAGATAGTGCTTTAACCTTTACTCAGCTACATGTCCTGCCCTTGTATCAGGGCAGGCCACTGTGATAACTATCCATTATTAGGTGTTCTGCTTTAATCTCTGGTTCCAGTAACTATCCTTCAAGGTAGGTCACTTCACTCCATAGGGGTAATAACTACAGCTCAGAGAGTTTACGTGACTTGCTCCAGAGAGATCAGCTAGCAACGGAAGAGATTGTTATCACACATACCCGGTGCTTCTAAGAACAAGCCTGTCCCCATTGAGAATAAGCCTGATCCCATTACTGTCACAAGTTTCCCAGAGCCAAACTTTTCCATCCTATGCCTTGCCCTGGGACCCTCCACCCCACCCCTGATCTCAGTTCTAGCAGTGAGGTAAACTCCCTGGTCCAGGAAGATCTGTTAGGTGAATAGGCCAGCTCTGTCTGCCCAGCCAGTGGCTTTACCTCTCCAGATGCGCCACGTTGTTATTGTAGAATAGCGTATGTTTTGGTATTTGATAGGGTTAATCTGTGTGAATTCCTTTTGTTTTCAGAATTTTCCTGTCACATAGCAGGTGCTCAACACGTACTTTTATAAATGAATGTTTCCAGGGGCTTATGGTCTAGATGGCATGATAAGACTAAACAGATAAAAGAAATGGTACCGTGGGGACATATTCATTCAACAAGTAATGCTTGGGCACTATGACACATGGGGCACTGTGCTAAGGGCGTGGCGGACTCTGTAGATCTTCTCAGGGATCCACACATAAAAGTACTTTATCCATAAGGCCTGTCTTCGTTTCCTACTTCCCAGGGACATGGAATGAAGTAGAGACCTGGGCCGACCAGCTGGAGGAGGTGTCTGGGAAGCGTGAAGCTCTCCGCAATTCTAAGTCACTATCCAGGTAGAAAACCACGGCCATGTGCATGGTGAACAGTGCTCCACAACCACTGAGAAGTTGGGGTGCTCCCTTTTGGCCCAGGGAAGAAAGTGGGGAGCTATGAGAGTCCAAGTGGTAAGCTTTGTGGAGAAGAAGCTGGACCTTTACACATTTTTAGAAAAATTAATACCAAAAGGAACTCTCTGGAGTATCTAGGCAAGGTGGACGAATGCCTCCATCCCAGGCACAGTCACGTCTCCGATCCCTAGTGTCGTCAAGGCCATCCCACCCAAAGAAATCAACAAAGGCTCCGTCAGCCCATGATGAAGAGGATCCCCAAATAAACACGTTTAGAAAACCACTGTGGCTCTCCTGTACATGAAAAGTCTCTTGTCAGAAATGTCTTCGCCTCCTTACAGAGAAACAAGCTACCCCCAGCAGATGAGAATAGCTTCACCTGCTTCTCAGCAGTCGCAAAATTGATTTTCTGTTCCCTCCTGACTCCCTCTGGACAGTGGAACTCAGTTATCCAGCCTCACTTCCTGTTCTCCCGGTAACCCTATTTGGTGAAATTGGAATTAGGAGTTTAATTCAATGTAGCACAAAGCCCAATGAGATTAGCTTTACGGTTTCAAGACCTTCGCTAGGAAACAGAATCCCATGTTCTCTATTTCTCGTCCAAAAATTGACATACAACTAAATAGGAAGGGATGTGGGGGGAACATCAGCCTGGGGCCTGTGCCCCCTCCTGGGTTTTGCGCCCTACTCTGCTATGAACGTGTTCAGTCCTAGGTATCTAAGAACCTGTTTTGTGAAGCTGGACCTGTACCTATCTTTAAAAAAGAAGCTCTTTTCTTAGATTTATTTTTCATGCAGTATAAAAGTAAGGTGGCAAACTGAGCCAAAACACAAGCAGCTAACATTCATCAGGCACCTCCCATGTGGGACGCAGTTTCCATGAGGCATTTAGTGTCCTCTTCACCCTTCACCGTCTTTGGTGAGTGGCACATGACCTTGCAGTTGCACAGGGAGCCAGGCTCAGAAGGGCCCTATGTTTGGTTTAGTGCCCTGATGTCTTGAAATTCTTTTTTAGTAAGGAACCCTGTATTTTTAGTTTGCACTGCACCCTGCAAATTATATCCCCAGTTCTATCCTCACCATGACCCCTTTTGTTTGGTAGGTATTGTTAATCCCATGTTTAAAATGAGAAACTGATGATCAGTGTGGGGTCAGTGACTCACCCAAGGTCGTACAGACTGAAGACGGCAGCTCTGGGCTTTGAAGCCAGGTAGGTCCCTGCTATGAACTTCAGATCCTTGCTCTGTTGGCGGAGTGATGCTGCCCTTCTGGCGTAGCTGCCTGAGTCAAGTCAGCCCACCTCTCTGATTAGTGTATTAATTATGGACACTCTTGGTTAAAGCTCATTAGCAGGTGGTTTTTTCCTTAATCATCAAGATAATTTTTTAATACTTTAGCTCTCTAAATAGCTCCACATGCGAAGTATTTATTTTCTGACAAAATGTTTTTCAGCAAAATGTAACAAATTTTGTCTTTGAAACCTACGCAATCTTTTTATCCTCATACACTTTTAAAATGACATTAGGGATGTCGACATGAAGAACATCTGCTGTGTAACAAAATTACATTCCTTTCTAAGATGTAGTGATTTAATAATTAAAACAATATCCATGAAATATAAATACAAGGTATTCATAAATAAATTAAATTGGATTGTTGCTATTAAGAGCCAATTATCATGTAAGATATCTCCAACAATTGAAATAATAAGAGAACAGAATATTAATTTTGACATTCTCTATAGACCATGAGTATAAATTGCTAATATGGTCTAATAGGTTATGGAATTTTATTGAGATTTGAGATGGCCTTTAACATATTCATCATGTGCTAGAAATTAGTTGTCTTGATTGATTTTAGTTATAATTCCATTATATGTTTCAAGATAGAAGAAGGTAGGGTGCCATAGAACTGAGAAGAAAAGGCTATTCTACTTATGAAATAATAATAGCAATTAAGATCGTGGCACCATGATTAAGAAATTCAGATAAACCTAGATTTGAATCCCAGTTTCACCACTTTCTAGCTATGTGACCTTGAGCAATTTACTTAACTTCTCCAGTCTGTAGGGAAAGGTCATGGTAAAGAATAAATTAGATGATGCTTAAATCATGTAGCAAAGAGAATGGAACTTAGCAAGCACAAAATAAGTGTGAATTCTCATGATTTCTGCTGCCACGATGGGGGAACTTGAAGGACTTGGGAAGACAGTACTTTCCTCTCTCTGATATTATGCATCAAATTTGGGCCATGGCCAACTTAAGGCCCATGACATTTTCTTCTGGACTAACTTGAGAAATTATTGGGATATTCTCAGTGGTGTGCTGGAAAATGTTTAACAGCCAGCTCTGGGTAGCAGGGTGAGTCAGGGAGTCCTGATGTGAAACATCTGCTTATTTCCATGGTGTGAATACTTTCACCATGACTGATTTCAAGCTTCCAAAGTGATGTTACTAAATGTGAAGTTGGGAAGAGATGTGCACACTCGCCCGTCATGAGCTCCCACCAGTCCCACTGGTACATTTGAACTAAGACGGAAATGATGGGTTGGTTCTCTTTCCAGGTCCAGAGTTGCATAACTCTGAGCAATTCACACCTTCACTGGGCCTTGGCTTCTTCATCTGTACAAAGGTGATAGCAGTACCCATCTGGCATGGCTGGTGTAACAATTAGAGGACACAAAAAACTATTGAAACTGTGAAACACAATGGAAGTGAAAGTAACTGGTCCTGTTGTTGATGTACTGACTACTCCTATAGTTACCAAGGTGGCTTGATCTGACTTTCAGAGTCCCAAGATACATAATTTCTTTGTCTTTTAATCTGTTGGGCCCTGGAGCTCCTGATTTATTTACCCTAATCTTTTTTTCCTTCTCTGCAACCATTTAGCTGAATGATTATTTGCACAATTAACAATGAACCAAGTTCGTTAATCTCTTTCAAGCTGTAGGAAACAAAGACTGGCAGCTGTTACTGGAGACTTGGTGCAGAGCAGTGGGGGAGCTTGGGAAGCCATCCAGGCAGATGTCCCACCACCCCTGGAGCACAGGAACAAGGGCTCCTTGTCTTTCAGGGCTGTCCTGGTGACCTAGTCTTGTGGGCGGTGTATGTCCTTGTCCCCTGACAACCACAAAGTGCCGCTTCTGTGTCTCTGTTTCTCTGTCCATCCTTGACTGCTCCCTGCTCTGACCACCTCTGCTTCAATACCTTGCAAGACAGCGCAGTGGGAGGAACACGAGTCACTGCCTGGATCCAGACCCCAGCACCATCAGGTCCTTACTTTGAGCTAGTTATAGAATCGTGCTGGGCCTCAGTCTCTTCTTCTGTAGAATGGAGACCGGCACCTAGGGGTGTTATGAGATGAAAAGAGTTGGGACATGTGAAGTGTAATTTAGAAGCGTGTCTAGCAAATAGCAACAATAATTGCTGACAGCTGCCCTCTGTTTCCACTGCTCACTCCCTGTGGTCTCCCAGTCAAGTCCAGGCATTGATGAGGTCTGTTTGTCACTGTTCAGTGTAGTGTTTCCCTTCTGGAGCAAGAATTCTCACAGGCTCAGGCTTCCCTTACACCTGCATAAATGCGGCTGCCGTTGGCTCCCTAGCAACATCCCAAGACACAGCATGGCACGTCATGGGTGAGGACTGGAGCCCATCTTCATCTGAGGAGGGCTGTGGTCGTGCGAACACCTCAGTCTCCTGGCTTCTGTCCTTTCAGCAAGCAGTTCTTTCTGAACATCTATGAGGAGGGGACATCAAACCACAAGCATAGCCAGGAAGACGTGTTCCATGGCTGCAGAGAGGAGGGTTCTGGGATGATAAACAGAGGAAGATACAAGAAGCATTTAGTGGCTTTTGTATTAGTGAGTGTTTGGGAGGTTTGTCCTTCACTGTCCTTGGTTTGCAAATCCATTTGGCTGTGCTGACTGCTGGCCTCTTCCCTCTCCAGCACCCCACACGGGCCCCTCCTGAGGAAACAGCCTCCGGGGAGTCCTGCAAGTCCCAGGCTGGGGCACAGTAGTCTCTAGAGGCAGGGTCGGCTGGATAAGAAACAGCTTCTCCATTTTCCTCAGAGGGAAAGCATTCAAGAGTGTGTTTCTGAGGTTCAGCTGCTCATCTCATAACAATAATAATTACCTTAATGTTCTCAGATAGGGGATTAGTTAAACAAATTACAGTACATCCATGGTACATGATGCAGCCATTAAATTAAATGAAGTAGAACAATACACTGTATTTCATTAATCCTTATGCCAATGTACATCTGTACCACGTGGGTGGCTTTGGAGTGAAAGGGCATTGCCCAGTCGCATCCTGAATTAAAATCATACCCCTGGATGTGAGCCAAAATTGCATTTCCGTCCTGGCTGGCTGAGGGGGGAGAGATGACCTGGCATGAATGAGTTTCCTGGAACACCACTGGCAAGCCAAGGGGACATTGGAGAGATGAGGCTGAGGCTAGAATTACAATTTCTGGGAGACGGCACGGTTCAGAACTGGATGTTCCAAGTGGAGGACGAGTATGAGTCACTAAATTGAGAAAGTCTCTAAGATTCCCTGGTGGAGTCAGAGTCAGCTGGTCAGGCTGGTTCAAGGCCGGCAATGTGCTCGCCTACTGGCCACTGCCTTGGGACTTAGCTGCTGCTGTGGGACTGAACATCTAGGAAGCACCAGGACATCCCACTGTCCACGGAAATGGGAAGGATTAGCAGGGAGCCCTGTGCTGGGGAGAGAGTAAGAGTTTGGGAAGGGATTAGGGCATGGCCACAGAAATAGCACAAGGGCAGACAGGCACCAAAACAGGGATGCTGCTGCCCATATGAGCATCTGCAAGTCCCCACCCAAGGAGGGCTGGCAGTTCCAGAGCCACACAGGAGTGCATTGCTGGGCGGGTCACCCTTGTTGCTATGAAATGAGCATATGGCAGTGTAGATAGCAATGGGGGTTGATATGTTGAATTCATAACCTTACAGTAGGAACTTGAGGAACACTAATGTCTCCTGAAACTATTGGAGCATGCTTTCTGCCTGGGATCCAGGAACAAGGCTTGGAGGTCCACACATACCCTCACTGAGCTCCTGTTGCAGTGGCATCTTAGTCTATTCATGCTGCTTTAAAAAAAAAAATACCATAAGCTGGGTGGCTTATAAACAATGGGAATTTATTTCTCACAGTTCTGGAGGTTGGGAAGTCTGAGAACAGGGTGCTATCATGGTCAGGTTCTGGTGAGGGCTTTCCACTGGGTTGTGGATGGCTGCCTTCTTACTGTGTCCTCACATGGCAGAAGAGGTGGAAAAGCTCCCTTGGGCTTCTTTTATAAGGGCACTAATCCCACTCACAGGGGCTCTGCCCTCCTGACCTAATCACCTCCCCAAAGGCCCTGCCTCCTAATACCATCACTTTGGGTATTAAGATTTCAACGTATCAGTTTGGTGGGAGGTTGGGAGGTGGGACACAAACATTCAGACCATAGCAAATGGCATACAGCCAGAGATGAATAAACGACAAGGTCCTCTTTTTTTGTTTGTTTGTTTGTTTTCTGGAGACAGGGTCTCACTCTATTGCCCGTGTGGTACAGTCATAAGTCACTGCATCCTCAAACTCCTGGGCACAAGTGGTCCTCCCACTTCAGCCTCCCAAGGCTGGACTACAGGTGCACACCACCACACCCATCTAATTTTTTTTTATTAATTTTGTAGAGATGGGGTCTTGCTATGTTGCCCAGGCTGGTCTCAAACTCCTGACTGCAAGCAATCCTCCTGCCTCAGCTTCCCAAAGTGCTGGGATTACAGGCATGAGCCACTGTGCCTTGCCCCTCATTGCTCCTCTGAGCCACCACCTACTGTAGTGCCAGTGAGCTGAAGAAGGAGAAGCAACGCTAGCAGCCAGAAAAGAACAAGACTGGGGGGTGGAGCTCAGACCAAGGCATCAGGCAGGCCTCAGTCGGAGCCAAGGCAGGTATGCCTCCACCTTGTGAGGACAGATCCTGACATTCCACTCCTTGGCACATGTAGATAACCCAGGTCCCAGGCCCAGGACTCTCAGGCACTGGGTAGGAGTCTCTAATTTGCTTTCCATTTAGTGGAATAGTCCATAAATGAGAACATGGTACTCCAGTCATTCACTCTCTGGCATTGCAGCATGAGTGAGATAACCCTAAAACTGAGGACGTTGGGAATGGCTTTGTATTTGTTGTCTATTGCTGCATAACAACTACCTTAATAGTAGCTTAAAACAGTAATTTATTATCTCTCATGGTTTCCACAGCTCAGAAATACACATAGAGCACAGCACAATGAGGATGGCTTGTCCCTTCTCCACTGTGTCTGGCATCTCAGCTGGAAGCAGTGAAGGCCAGGGCTGGAGTTATCTGCTCCCCCATAATACTTTGAAATAATAAAAAAAGAATTCATAGGAGAGAGAGAAATTTGTTTTAAGAAATTGGCTTATGTGATTGTAGGGGCTGGCAAGTCCAGAATCCATGGGGCAGGCTGTAGGCTGGAAATTTGCGGAAGAGCTGATGTAACAATTGCAAGTCTGAATTCAGCAGGCTGGAAACTCAGGCAGGTTTCTGTGTTGCAGTCTTAAAGAGAATTCCTTCTTTTTCTGGAAACCTCAGTCTTTGCTTTGTTTAAGGCCTTCAAATGATTGGATGATGCAGATTATGGAGGGTAATCTGCTGGACTCAAAGCCTACCTGTTGTAAATGTTAGCCACAGCTGGAAAACACCTTCAGAGCAACGTCTACACTGTTGGTGAGACAAACACCAGGCACTGCATTCTAGCCTATTTCACACATATAGTGACCATCGCTGGGAGTTGGCCAAAATTTCACAGCTAATAAATGATAAGTCTGGATTGGAACCCAAATTTCTCTGGGGCCAAAGGCCAAAAGTGGGCAAGCAAACCACAGGCACAGGGAGTACACAAGTGGTAGGTTGTCTTGGGTGGGGCTGAGCAGAGGAGAGTGTAAGGTGGCAGCCTGGTGAGACAATTGCTAGACCAGATGGCAGCCCTCCTAAGCTTCTTGACTGGGTTCTGATGCCAACTAACTGGGAGACATTGGAAGTCACTTCTTTCTGGGTCTGCTTTGTTGGGTTTTATTCTTCTTGGAAGGGAAGGATTAGTCTTTAAGGCCTCTTCAAGCCATACATGCTAAGATCCAATGCCACTAGAGGAAATACAAATTAATACCATAATGATGTACCACTATATATCCACCAGAATGGCTAAACTTAAAAAGACTGAAAATATCAAGTGTTGGCAAGCATGTGGAGCAAGTGGAACTCACTCTCATAAATTGGCAGTGGAAGTTGATCTGGAAGTACTATTAGAGCTAAATATATTGCCACTCTATCACCTAGCAATGACATTCCTGAGTATAACAGATCCAAGAGAAAGGAGTACATTAGTCCACAAAAGATGTGTATAAGAATACGCACAGCAAAACTTTGTTCATATTTATTTATACCTAAAAACTGGAAACAACCCAATGTTTATCAGGATAGATTTTGGAGAACAACACAATGAATCTCATCTTTTTTGAATGGAAAAAACCTGACCCCAAATATAAGATTCTGTTTATGTAAAGTTTAAGAACAGGTAAAACTTTTGTAGGGTTATAGAAGTCAGAATGGTGGTTACCTATGAGGGGTATTGGCTGAGAATGGGCACAAAAGAATCTTCTGGGATACTGGAAATCCTCTATATCTTGAGCTAGGTGATGATTACACAAATATATGCAAAAGTTCATCAAGATTTGTGCATTTTACTGTACATATGTTATAACTTAATAAGAAAAGGCCCCAAAATATATATTATTTCACAAAAAAGCTAAAATTTTTTTTATAAATGCAAGAAGGTGCTTCTCATAGGAGTCAGGACACTACTGTCTTTCAGGAGATGGGAAGGGATTGTACTTAGGAAAGGGCACCAGAGGCCCAGGTAATATTCTGTTTCCTGACCTGGAGGTGGTTGCATGATGGTCACTTGTAGTAATCCATTAAGCTCTTCATAGCATTAATGTTTTATATATAGTTATGTGCTGCATGAGGACATTTCAGTCAATGACAGACTACACGTATGACGGTGGTCTCACATTTGCTGTACCTTTTCTATGTTTAGATAAGTTTAGATACACAAATACTTACCACTGTGTTACAATTGCCTATAGTATTTGGTACCGTCACATGCTGTGTACAGGTGTGTAGCCAAGGAACAGTAGGCTATACCATATAGCTTAGGTGTGTTATAGGCTATACTATCGAGGTTTGTATAAGTACACTCTAGGGTGTTCACTCAATGATGAAATCATCTAACACAAAGACTGTGCTTTTATGTATATGTGTTATGTTTTACAATTTAAAAGTTTTAAAAGCAACGAAACAAGGAGCTTAAAAGTAGTTGCTCTCTTGATGCTACTGAAGATTTGAGGCCCTGGGCAGGCCCCCAGGCGGCGTGGCTGCAGCTCAGAGGACTAACTCCCAGGCCAGGTTTTGGCACTGGCTCTGCTGCCTCTCCCTGCAAGGAAGGGGACTCTGGGAAGTTGTCCCTCCCTGTCCTGCTCCTTTCAAGGCTCCTACTCAAGAGGAGGAACATCTTATTGTAGAAGGTTCCTTCTATTTCACTCAAGAAACAGCATATTCTCCTCTTGTCTGATGTGTCGATTAGATTTCAGACAGGATTGGTGGGGTTAATGCCATTAAGTAAAAAGTCATCTCCTTTGGAAACAGCCCAGAAAGTCTGGATTTCATGCTTAAAAGCCTCAGATCCCATTAAGATGAAATACTGAGAACCATGTGGATTTAGATTCCATGAGAGAGATAAGAACTCAGAGTACCGGCAGGCTTGTGTGGACACCTGGGTTGTGGGGGAGGGGAAGGCTGTAAAGTGAGGACAAGAAATGTTCTTTGGCAGTAAGATCAGAGGATTCTCAGCAGCTCTTTTTGTCAAGAACAAGTGATCAATAAATCAAACACCACCCATCTGATAGGGAGTCGCTGAATAAATTACAGTACACCCCACACCATGAACTATCCTTTTAAAAGTACAAATTCCAGTTTCACCAAGGGGCTTGGATGGATTTCCACTAGGTATTATTGACTCAGAAAAGCAAGATGATATAGCTTTTAAAGCATGTATAGTATGATCCTATTGTATAAAACAATGACAAACAGCCCCCCATTTATGTACCTGAGCACTTATGTGCATGTATATGTTGCCTGTAGATGAATCTACATGTATGGAGAAAAATGTGGAAAGAAACATACCAGGTTGTTAGCATCAACTGCCTGGCAGAATTTTGGGTCGTAGTAGGTACTGAAGAAGGTAGAGGAAGGAGGAAATGTGGAACCAAACAAAAGAAAACAACAAAGACAGCCAACAGGAATGATAAGATCACATTTATGTGTTTATGTAGAAATGAATAAGCAAGTGGGGAATTAAACTACATATTGCACCTCTACTGTCTCTAGTCCTACCTCAGACATTGTAAGGAACAGAGGACTGCTGTGTTGGCCGGAAGCTTACATTCCCTTTGTGGAAACAAGGCAAACACATGCAGCACCGAATAAGTCATCATAATTTGGCATTCCAATTCCCTGTCCCCTGAGTTCCTACCACTCTATCATGCTGTTTATTTAACAAGCCTTTCCTTAGCTCACAGGTGCTGGTCATGACCACTGCCTCTAAGGAGCATACCCCATAGTGAAAAGAGCAATATAATTACAGATGGACGCAGAGAGATGCTTAAATACTTATTGAATGGGATTAAAATAGCTTTAATTTGGACAGCTCTCTGAGATTTTGTGTTTATAATCTTTGTAGCCCATCACATCAGTCTCTAAGGCTGCAAAGGGACCTTATCACCTATCTAGTCTATCTTCCATATACTCTATATGTGGAAACTGAGGCCCTGAGAGAATAAATGAGATTAATCACTTCTACTGTATAGCAGAGCTGGGGCCACAGCCCATAATAGCAGCACCTCACCTGCTATGAGGGTGAAACAAGGTAATTCATGTACAGCACCTAGCTCCTAACCCTCTGCTGAAGTCTGGGAAAGGAAATGGACCAGGCTGGGCTGGGGGAAGACAGTGGGCACTGAGTCCCTCTTCCTCTGGATCTTACAGCCATGTGGAGCAGGGCTGGACAATTCTTTATCTTTTTAGCTGCAATGAACCCACAGTAATGGTTGGCATGTTGTAGGGTAACGATGCTAGCGGCTAAAGTTTGTCTCTCCCTGAAGTTAGTGACAACATAATGGTCTAGAAAGTGATGCTCCAGAAAACTGGACTGACCCTGATAAGAGAGGGCATTGGTTTGAGACCAAAGATCCAGGTTCTATTCCTGGCTTGGGCACTTGCTCTGTGACCTTGGGATTTGCATCTAAGTAGGAATAACACCACCCTCTGTTTCACAAAGCACTCAAAAAAGGATGAGTTTTTAAAAGCTCCTTGAGTAATGGAGCAGAGTTACCAAAACACAACCTGAGTCAACTATAGATACAGATGTAATTTCAGGTTTAGTGTCTGGAGTAGGGGAAGATGAAATTCTGTCCTTCCTACACACATCCATTGAAACTTTTTTGAACAGTTGCTAGAATCCAAGGGCACACAGATGAATAAGATGTGGTTTCCTGTCCTCAAGGCCTCACAATCCGATGAGGAAGGCAGAGTTGTAAGGGCCACGAGAACAGTCAGAAGCTATGGCCCTGGCGAGAAAGACTTGGAGGTTTCTGGAGCTGGAGCAGGAGGAAAGGTCAGGCAAAGCCTCTCAGAGGAGGAAATCCTGTGTCATCTTTCCATTGCCAGTTGTAAAAAGTGATTCTGGTTGCAAGACTTCAAAAAAGGGTATCACAAGTCATGGAATCCAATTTATTTCACAATGTGTGAAAAATTCTTTATCTCCCTCTTTGCCTTGTACCTTCTTAAAAATTAGGTGCCTTGAAAACTTATGTCTGCACAAAAACCTGTACATGAGTGTTTATAGCAGCTTTATCTAGAATTGCTACAACTTGGAAGCAACCAAGATATCCTTCAGTGGATGAAGGGATAAATACAGACAATGGAATATTATTGAAAGAAGCCAATCTGAAAAAGCTACATGCAGTGTGATCCAGAGGTGAGCCAGAAGACCAGAAACAGCGGGCATGAGCCACGTCAACCTGCAGAGCAGAGAAATGGCTATTTCACTTCCACTTCCAAATCTGACAAATTTCTCTTGTGTCTGTCCTGACCTAGAACACTACTAGGAAGAGAATTCTGAAAATTCCTTAGTGTTTTGGCTAAGGTGGCATAATACATAGTCTCCAAACTCATCTAACCCTCCCAAGGATGACCTTTCCCTTGGGCATGTGGCCAAGCTAATACAAGTGTAAAGCCAGGATCAGAGGTCCCTCGGGTCCCTTCAGGTCCACTGCTCATGTCTTTCCCTGCCTTTAGGGTGCAAGTGTGTGCTGGTGTGGGTAAAAGTCCAGGGCTCCAGATGGAGGGCTGTCTTGGTATAGACACAAATCCCTTTGAGGATAGACTTGTATTTTCAGCAAGAACCTGACCCCTGTGGGAAGGGATGGGGCCAAGAGTGCACGTAAACATCTGAGCGTTCTCCAGTCGTGGCTGAGAGCAAGGGTATTGGGATGCAGTCCTTAAGGGCAGCAGAAATAGCCCCCCTCTTCCACAAACATGGTTTAGGATTTGAGCTCACTACAGACTATATAAAACATCAACTATAACCAAGATGACTAATATTTAGACAGTGCTTAGTATATGCCAGGCACTGTTATAAATATTTTATATATACACCATGTTTAACTTATGTAACGATTCCATCAGTGCTAATGGACGAGGCCCTGCTGGACTAATACTATTTAGGTAGATATTATCACAGATCTTTTTCAAGATTCAACAAAATTATATTTTATAAAAAATCCCCATCTTATCCATGGCTATTTTCACAGAAATGGTAGTTTCATTGAACATGAATATTGTGGACTGCAAATGTGGTCACAGTACTTTTCAGCTTCTGTCAAGAGGCAGGGTCTATTTCTCACCCCTTGGATCTAGGCTGGCCTATGACTTGCTTTGGCATGCAGTGAAGTGACAGCTTGCCCGTTCTGCACCCAGGCCTCTAGAGACCTTGTAGCTTCAGGTCTGTCTTAGAACCTAGCCCTGCTAGTCTCAGGACAAGCCTAAATGAAGAGAGGCCAGGTGGAGGGACAGCCCAGATCACCCCAGCTGAGGCCCCAGACTTGAGCGTGTCCAGATGGGAACAGCCAAACTTAGCCCAGGCCAGAAGCACTTCCCAACTGGGCCCAGAATCACGAGCTGAAGAAATGATTATAGTTTTCAGTCACTAGATTTTGGGAGTGATTTGTTATGCAGCAAAGGCAGATACAGAAGAAGATAGTGAAGGCTAGATTTTTGGGTCTGACTGATAATACTATGGGCTCTTAGCTCCCCATTCAGAGCTCTTTCTGCAAACCAACGGAGTCGCCTAGGACCCTTCATGATGGGCACTGATTGGATGGAGTTTAATGAGTTCCCTTTCATACAAACGGATTTTTCTCCCCTAACAAATATATGGGGTTTTTTTGTTTTGTTTTGTTTTTGAGACAGAGTCTCACTCTGTTGCCCAGGCTAGAATGAGTGCCGTGGCGTCAGCCTAGCTCATAGCAACCTCAAACTCCTGGGCTCAAGCAATCCTCCTGCCTCAGCCTCCCAAGTAGCTGGGACTACAGGCATGCGCCACCATGCCCGGCTAATTTTTTCTATATATTTTTACTTGGCCAATTAATTTATTTCTATTTTTAGTAGAGACGGGGTCTTGCTCTTGATCAGGCTGGTTTTGAACTCCTGATCTTGAGTGATCCGCCTGCCTTGGCCTCCCAGAGTGCTAGGATTACAGGCATGAGCTACCGCGCCTGGCCCAAATATATGTTTTTAATTCTGACAAGAAAACATGGGAAACAGAAAAGATTAAACAAAGAAACAAATTAAACCATAATTAAATAATCCACAGATAATAGTACATTAATGTTTACAGTTTTTTCTTTTAGACATTTTTCTATTATATATTTTATATATATGTTATACACACATATATACAATATTACATATTTTATATAATATATGTATACACATACAAACATATATTATTATATTATTACAATTTCACAGTTATAATTTAGTTTGTATAGTTCTGAATCCAACTTTTTCTCTTAACATAATTCTTATATATTCCCAGTCATTAAAATTCTTGGGAAACATCTCTTCTAATGGGTATAATTGTCCATCATAAAGATATGTCATAATTTATTTAATCATTCTCCTATTGTTGAACATCTTTGCTATTTCTAATTTTTTGCTATCCTAAGTCATGATGTCATGAAGACCTGTGTACATCTTTGTTCGTATTCCTGACTCTGTCCTCAGGAAGATGAAATTACTGGGTTAAAACTCTTTAAAGAGCTTTAGAGCTTTATCCCAAAAAGAAACCATAACCCAAACATTCAGGAAAAAATACCTAAAGAAAGAAAATATTTATTTCTACTCCAGACATGTAAGCCAGGAACAGATCTGATTTTGTTTGACTGGTACGAGGTCAGAAATGAATAGTTGCTCAAAAACCCTCAGCTCTGCTTCTGAAAGGCGTTCATTTCCAGGTGCCAGGAGACTCGAGCCCAAAGCCTCTTACTACTGACTTGCTCAGACCCTCCTGGCCACTCTGGGTGTGTGTTCTCCTGGCCACAGAGAGGAGATGCAGGCTGGAGAGGACACCTCGTGGCAGGGTCCAGGGACCGTTCTGACCTGGCTCCCTCCTCCCGGGGGTTTTACATCCCTCCAGGCTGGGAGTGCTGCCAGGGGGCTGAGGAACCAATGTTCCCAAGGCTGGTACATCTGTTTTTTGCTCTTGGCTGGAATTCAGAGCAAGGAAAAGTAGACTGCATCTGGGCCAAGGTGAGCTTGTCTCCTTGGAGGTCTTCTTGCTAACTGGAGGAGAAGGGCATGCAGACCTGAGAGCCACGTATGGTGGTGAGGAACTGCATTCAGGTGTGGAGAGCGATGGCCACTGATTGGCGCAGGTGCTCTGCTGAGGTTCCTGGCAATCCCTGCAGCCTGGCCCTGGCCCAAGAGTGGTCAGTCTACTCCAGGGCCAGTAACAGTCTTAAACCATGACTTACAACTCAGTGCCAAGGCCAATTCCTTTATTTTAAAAGGCAGAAGAAAAAAAACTAGTATCCATTGGGGATTTGCTACATGCTAAGCACTTTACAAGGGAAATTTATTAATATTTCCATTTTTAAATTAAGTAAACCAAGACTATGAGAAACAAAGGGCCTTGCTTAAGGTTATGGGCTAATTAATTAAAGAGCTGGGACTAGAATTGGGTGCTTGCAATCCCTGGATACAGAGGCAGGAGTAGTCGGGAAAAGATCACTGACCTTGGGATCTCTCCAAGCTCTGCCTCTTATTAATTGTCTGAACTTGGGAACAGTACTCATCCCCTCTGAGTTTCAGCATCCTCTTCTGTAAAATGGGCAACTGCCTACCTTGCAGGGTTCCTCATGGGAGCAGCAGGAAGGAAGCTTGCAAATGCCCTCATGTCCTCCTTGGTCCACAGGAGGAGGTCACTGAAGCCAGTTGCAGCCTCCACCTCTTGGGTCACAGGGGTTTCTGGGAGACCTCAGTCTCTGGAACTAACCCCGACACCCCGTGCCCACCACATTCCTACCCACCCCTGCACACTGACTGCTTGATTCCTCCACAACGCTCTGGCTTTTCTCGCTGAGAAACAACTTGACAGGAACCCCAGCAAGAAGGTTCAGGACTCTAAATTATTTCCTGCATCCCAGATAGAGCTGGTCCCCAGATACAGGAAGGACAAGGCCCTGGCTCAGAGCTGGGGGCAGGGGAGGTAACTGGAATGTACAAAAGTGTCCCATGTCAGGTGATATTTCAACCTGCTCCTTCTTAAAGGTCTCAAAGGGAGCAGAGGACTCTCTGTGTCTCGCTCCACTGTTCCCCAGGCTTTTCCACACATACCTGAGTTTTCCCTGGGAGGTTGGCTCAGCACTCCTGCTTCCCAATGCCAGCCAGCTCTGGGATGCCCTTTAAAGGCTCTAGATTGAGCACAGCCACCTCAAATGGGATCACTGGGGACCAGCCAAGCAACCTAGAACCACTTCTTGACCTGCCTGGGAAACATTTCATTTTCTATTTGCAGAATTGCAGATGTTGACTTTTGATCTCTTCCTCTCTCCCTTGGGGCCTCGAATCACTGATGACAGCTATTTCATTTATTTATTTTTTTTCTTTTCCCTATAAAGAGAAAAGGTCAGGAGGGCTCAGAAAGGTTTTGGAAATATTAGAAGAGTTACAGACTAGCTACTGCGGTGAGAAAGAAAAGATCTATCCTCTCCATATAAAGCTCATGGCAATCATCAGACAGTGGCTGGGTTGGGTAAGGCAGTGTTTTTAACCTTTGGTGTGTTTGTAAATCATCCAGGATCTTGCTATGATGCAAATTCAGATTCAGTAGGTCAAATGAGCTCCCAGACAGGGTCCACACTGCCAACCAGGGGCTACACTTGGGGAACACGTGTGGGTTTTCCCTCTCCATCCCCACCCCATCCTGGGGCCTGTGATCTAAACTCTCCCTGACATCTGCATGCAGCTGGGTCTTTGCAGGCAAGATTCAGGCCAAGCAAGCTTCTCTTAGTAGACACTGTAATCTAATTAAAACCCACAGAGATTTTTTTATCACTCTTGATCCATTTAAACAGAAAGACTTTCAGCTATATATAGATTTCCAAAGGCGGCAGCACAACAAGACTCTTGGGTGAGGGGTGGGAGTTGGCAGAGGTGGGGGGCTTCCTTCTCTCACCCTGTTCTATCTTCTTTGGCTTATTTGTCTTCTTTAATATGACATTCAGTTCAACCATTATGATATTACGCTGAACCTTTTGCCATTCCACACATGGGCTAGCTTCTGAATACCCAGTGAAAATTACGTTTTTCTTTCTATAGCTCCCAGCCACTTGAAAAAAAAAATCTCAAGTTCTACATATCTTGTACATGTGGGCTCAACTTAAAATTCATTATATGATAACTTGAACATAATACAATGGATATTGGGCATTAGAAAGTGATTTCCGTTTTGAACAGGATTCCCACTGCAGCATGCCTTCAAGGAATGAGCTCTTTCTGGGCATTTAACCATGAAAAACTGACTATCAGAGATTCTGGCTTAATTGGTCTAAAGAGGGACTAGGGCACTAATATGTTTTTCTAAAAGCTCCCAAGATGATTCTAATGTACACTCCAGTTTGAGAACCACTAGACTAAATGATGTCAAGTTTCCAACTTTAAACTATTCAGATGCCTTGCTGTTCATTTAAATTCAACACACATTTTTAAGCACCTGTCATATGCCAGACGCTGTGTGAGGCTCCAGAGAATGAGCAGATCAGTTGCACTTCTTGCCTTCAAGGTCCACATAGTCTAGCAGGGGAGATTTTTAAAAAGCAGAATTAGGACAGGAGCGGTGGCTCACGCCTATAATCCTAGCACTCTGGGAGGCCGAGGCGGGAGGATTGCTTGAGTTCAGGAGTTTGAGACCAGCTTGAGCAAGAGTGAGACGTCTCTCCAAAAAAATAGAAAAAACTTAGCCAGGCATGGCGGTGCATGCCTGTAGTCCCAGCTACTCGGGAGGCTGAGGCAGGAGGATCGTCTGAGCCCAGGAGTTTGAGGTTGCTGTGAGCTAGGCTGATGCCACAGCACTCTACCCAGGGCAACAGAGCAAGACTCTGTCTCTAAATAAATAAATAAAATAAAATAAGCAGAATTATTTATATCTAGAGGCCCCACAAATTGTGAAACAAAAATGTTGCCTATACATAGAAATAAAAGGAGAGGAGGGAAGAGAGGAACTGCCCATTATATCTGGAGGCCCTACAAATTATGAAACAGGGAAATGTTGCCTATACATAGAAATAAAAGGAGAGGAGGGAAGGACCTGCCCATGTGACCCCATCGTTGCGTATCCTCTCCCTTCCTCCAGAGGGCGCAGTACGTGGATTAAACAGGAACACAAGGAGCTGCCTGGCAACGCTTGGCTCTCAGATTTGAATTGAATGGGCATGGCTGTGGGCGCATGAGGGGCGTACCCTTCCAGACTGGATGACTTCCTAATGCAGGAATGCAAAGCCTGCCCCACAAATGGCAAAGGCTAAGTGTGAGATGATTTTCAGCAGCTCCTCCGCCAAAAAACTGTCAGGTAACTACAGTCAGCCTCCTTCTCCCTTCCTGCACGCTTCTCCAGCTGCCTGCTTTGTGTGTCCCTCCCCCCAGATGCCCTCAGCTGGCCCCTTCCCTAAGTCCTTACCCCACCCAGGCTCACCTGCCCCAAGTTGCCTCTCGCCGGTCTTGGTTCTGACCTCCGTGCTGCAGGTGTCGGTCAGCTGGGCTGGACTTCATACAGAGCACCGAGGGAGAGAGCAAGAAAGACGCATAACACCTGCATGGTATGACAGGCGCCTATTCCTCCAAAAGAAACTTCAAAGTGGGGGAATTCATGAATGAGATATTTTAATAAATGCAAAATCAGGCAGCCCCCAATCTAAATCAATCCACTGAAGAGTAAACTTGATGAATTTTGGCAGAAAATATTAATAGCATATGCCCAAGCCTGCCCCTTGACCTCACCCTGGCCACAGCAGGTGTGGTCCGTGAGGGAGAGAGAGCCTGCTCCCAGGCAGACCCCGCCAAGAAGGGATGGGCTGCTTCCAAAAATGGTGAGTGTCCCACCTGAAGCCTTTTGTGAGGTTTCAAGCACTAGATAGACTGCAGGCGTCCTCAAACTACGGCCAGCGGGCCACATGCGGGTGTTTTTGCCCGTTTGTTTTTTTACTTCAAAATAAGATATATGCAGTGTGCAGAGGAATTTGTTCATAGTTTTTTTTAAACTATAGTCCGGCCCTCCAACGGTCTGAGGGACAGTGAACTGGCCCCCTGTTTAAAAAGTTTGAGGACCCCTGATAGAGTGTTGACTACTTTTAATATACCTTATAAGGAACCTCTTACAACCACTTTGTGGCCTGCCTTTAACTACCTTCCAATTCTACCATTCTTTGAAATATTTGAGCTGAATTCAGGAGATTTCCTGTAAGTGGAGGACTAGTGACACCCCCGCAAAGCCATGAGTATCAACAAATATTTATTGGGGACTTTCCTTGGTCCAGTTCTGTGACACACTCTAATATGTCCTATCCCTCCATGCTTTGTAAAATTATTATATCCATTTTACAAATAAGGAAGCTGAGACTTGAAGAAGCCAAAAGAGTTGCCCATTATCTCACAAAACACAAATGGATCCAGCCCAGGTTTCCTGACTTTTAGTCTGATGTTCATAGTATGATATCATGATTTTTATTCTGTTCAGACACAGTAAGAGCTGGAAAAAAAAATCCTCAGAATACTTATCTTCAAGACAGACAATGAATGATCTCGAAGAAGAAACGGCTTTAGTGGAATTTGATGGCTGGATTAGCTGTGGGGGCAATGCTCACGAGTCGCCAGGAGGGGGCAGAAGCCCACCGTCCTATTAATAGATACATTCTTTTAAAGCCAGTGCAGGACTAGCAGTTGGTGTGGAGAGACCTTTTCCTTGAGAGCAAACTCAAGGAAGGTGTAGAAAAGAGCCAGTGTGGACTGTGTGAAGGCTGGTTCCAGGCAGGTAACAGCAGGGTGCATCTAAAGGAGAGGCTTCCCGTCCATGGCCTGCACCCAGAAGGTGGGAGGCCTAGCGAAAGGGACGGCCTTGCAAACATAACAGGAAAATACCTAATCCCACAATTTCCCCAGTGATGGTTAAAGGTCAATCCCATGAGTTCTTGCACTAACAGGCACTCTGCAGGAGTTCTGTTTTGCACAACTTCTGAAAAGAGCTGAATGAAGGGAAAAGAGATGTAAATCTCTCTCTTTCGAAATTGCAGGGGTTTTTTGTTTTGTTTTGTTTTTGAGAACCTGCTTTTTACAGCCTAAAGAGTTCCTGTGTGAACAGCCAGTGCGAGCATACCAAGCCTCAACCACATCTCCTGAGATAATCCCTTCTCCAAGGAAAGGCAGCAGAGCCAACTCTTGGACTTTGACATCCTTGCAGTTTTTGTTATCTGCCTGCTGCCAAGAAGAAAGAAAGGAGCAGATGCAGCAGTTTCTCAACTGTACCTGCCATTTTTACAACCTCCTTTAAAAAGCCCCGATAGCTTGTTTTAGGGGCCGCACATTTTTCCTCTTTCCAGCTCTGTGCTGATCCTTTTCCCTTCCCTTCAGGGAAAAGTAAATAAACCTTTTCTTTCTATCCTAATTTCTGTTTGGAGAAATCTTTCTCAAAACCTATGTGCACAGGCATCTCCACTCCAACACCTAGAGGCAGCGAAAGACACTGGAACATGCACAGGGTTTGAATACGAGCAATCCAGGGACTCCTCAATCTGGTGTTTCTAGCCTGTGACCACGTTCCCTCTCCGCACCTGCTTCTGCATAGAAGATAATAACACCTGCTTGCAGGAGTATGGGAATAATTAGGAGAAAAGCCCTTTGCACACTCTAAAGTGCGTACAGGTTAGTCTAGGTGGGTTTGAAGGCTGCTCCCTATAAGTCTCTCACTAGCACATAGTGCTGGGTAGTGGGGAGAGGGACAAGGGAAGTCACGCCCCCCATGTGGCTGAGACATCCATCCTTGACCATGGGACATCTTGACCTCGGGACATCCATCCCAGTGTCTGTTTAGGTCTTACTCTACCCACAGCACCTCCTGCTCCAGCCCTGTGGCCACCTCCACCCCTCCATTCTCTTAGTTCATTCATTCATTCATTCATTCATTCTGTACATAGTGAGCACTGATGCACCAGGAGTACAAAGACAAACTAGGACTCTATCCCTGCCTTTCCCAGTGTGGTGGGGGGAGTCAGGAGCTACATAGACAGGTGCACTTTTCAGAGAGGGAGGTCAGGGTAGTGGTTAGGGGCACTGGCTTTGGAGCCAGAAAGGGAAAGCAAATAACAGAGGGAGGCTATATTTGAAGACATACAGCTGAGAATTTTTTAGAAGTAAAGAAAATATAAAACTTCAGATTGAAAGGATTCCTAGTATTAAACAAGACAGATATAAAAAGGAACTCACACCTAAATATACTATAGTGAAATTTAATAACATTAATGAAAAAGAGAAAATTCTCAAAACATTTATAAAGAAAAAATAGATCAACTAAAAAGGAAAAGAATCAGACTGACACAAAACCTTGATAACAAAACTGGTTACAAGAAGACAATAAAGTAATATTTTAAAGTGTTGATGGAAAAGAACTTCAAAACCACAATTTTATATCCAGGGCAGGAAGCAAGCTCCATGGCTGTGCTGTGTGCCCACACTCAGGCGTGTGACCTCTCCCAGGGGTGACAGCCCCCTTAGCAGCCTCTCCCTGTGGG
This sequence comes from Cheirogaleus medius, assembly GCA_008086735.1. Classification (NCBI taxonomy): domain Eukaryota; kingdom Metazoa; phylum Chordata; class Mammalia; order Primates; family Cheirogaleidae; genus Cheirogaleus; species Cheirogaleus medius. The sequence continues at coordinate 152,212,309 of VBSM01002608.1, read as the reverse complement.
AGTGAGCCCCTGGGGCAGCCAGCTCTGCCCTACCCCACCCCAATATAATAGCCTGGGGTGAGGGGCTGCCTTGTCCTCCACCAACTCACCCTCTGGCCTGATGCTGCATTCCGACAGCTGTGGGGATCCTAATGTAAGATCAGTGTGACCTCTTGTCCTCTTCTTTGACCTTCCGCTATTTTCAGAACTTGGGGAAAATAATACTGCCCTGTCTAGCTCCCAGGGGTGTAAGGAGAGGCAAAAGAGATGGTTAAGTGCTCTATAAACATGGAGAGCTGCACACAGCGAGGTGCTGCTATTATCAGGGATATACCACGTAAGAATCTCTAATTCTGGAGTCTGAGGCTCTGAGGGAAATCCCACATGGTGATGTGAAGTCCTAGATTTAATCCTGCTTCCTTAGGGGTGGGGGAAGATTCCCCGCAGGTCTGTGGCTGCTTAGGTCATTGAAAAAGAACTTCCGGGGGCGAGAGCCAGCTTTCAGCCAGACGGAGAAGTAACTCGATGTTGGTGGTTCCATGCACTCTTTGGCCGTCCCCTCCCACACCCTCACCCACACCCTGAGACTGTATTTCCCCCACCCCATCCCCCACCCCATCCCCCACCATCCCCTCCTCTGGTTTTGTTGAGTGTCCACCTGGCCTTCCCTGCCTGTAACAGGGCCCCACACCCTGAGCATTTCGCTTCCCCCTGCCAGCAGAGCTCCCTTTGCTACATCTGTACCCTATAACCTGCTCTCAGCTAGGCCCATGCCAAGGAGACCCTCAATCTGAGGGTCTCCTAGGCGATGTGGGCTTACTCTTCATAAATTATACATGTATTTCCTTTCAATAGGGACATCCAAAGTCTTAACCCAAAGGAGGCACCAGTGATGGAAATGTCAGGAGCCCTGGCAGCCTGGTGGCAGGAAGGGGGAGAGAGATGTTCTAAGGCCCCCAGGTGGCCCACTTCTGCAGTAATGTAGAATATTGAGAAATACTCCCTGGTTTCCTGAATAGACTCTCTTCTGGACCTAGGCTGTCTGCTCTCTAGAAACAGCCCCTCACTTTCAGTCTCTCTTAATGGCTACTACCAGCTACCTTTGAAATTTTATCAATTCTTGCTATTTTCTACCATCTCTTTAGTTTTATTTTGTGAGTAGGTCTGATGTTCTTCCAATATTCCTGCCTTTCTGATTCTTCTCTCATAAAAATCGTCCTTTTCTATAGAAGCTTTATTGGAAGAGGTTTCAAGCACGAGGTAGGAAATTGATTAGATTATCTTGGGTGCCATCCCTGAATTCATCGATTTTGCAAAATTTGCAACATGGTTAACGCTAAACTAACACCACTGGGAATCACTAATGATTAAACCTTCAACTCTATGGATGGTGCCCTTGTTCTTAATGAGAACATACAACGCTAACCAGCAAGTTCTTTGGCGTTAAGATTCGTGAGTTACTCTGACATTATCTAGTTTGAACATTCAAACTAACCATGTTCCCAGTGTGCCTCGGACATCCTATCTCAGTAATGACAGTAATACATAATGCATATCAGGCACCTAGAATGTGCCGGGCATTGCCCCACGTACTTTACATACATGAACACATTTATTTCTCACAATTATACAATGAGATAGTCACCATTTTCATTTCTACATTACAGAAGGGCAAACTGAGGCACCATACGCTTAAGTAATTTGCCTGTATCTGCCCAGAGTTGGTAAATGAAGGTTCGGGAATTCAGGCTGAGCACGCTGGGCTGTTAACCACTGCACATACCATGTCCCAAAGCTCACAAACTTATTGGAGCTTTGGGACAATCCCCTGGCCCCATCTGGAACGATGCCTCCCTGTCTCTTCACTGGAGGCTACGAGGACTCTCTCCCTGCCCCTCCCACCATTGTGACATGTGCACAGCGAGAAGAGCTGGAAGAATCAGGAGACTTTGAAAGAGATGGTGGTTCTTTAAGGACAAGTGCTGAAACTACACCAAGAAGTAGAAAGTACGTGATGCTTGAGTTGAAGTAAGAAGGGTCGGAGAGGAGATAGGAGGAGAAATTAGAGGTCTCAGTGTGGGGCTTGGAGATCATAAGCACATGCCAGATGCCAGATAATGAACAAAAGGGAAGATTCAAAATCATAAAGATGTCAATTCCTCCCAAATTTATCTCTAAAATTTCAATTGAAGTATAATAGTGTTTTTTGTTTGGTTTGGTTTGGTTTTTGTTTTGTTTTGAACTAGGCAATCTGATCTCAAAATTCTCTTGGAAGAACAAAGGGCCAAGAATAACTGAGAAACAATTCTGAAAAAGTTCAAGGTGGAAGAACTTGCCCTACCAGATATCAAGATTTATTATCAAAATATTTAATAAAGAAGACAATACAGTTTGGGCACAAGGACAAACTAAGGGAGCAGAATCAAGAGCCCAGCCTTGGCCCCCATGTTTGGAAACAAGATAGGGCAGAGATGACATTACACCTCATTGTGGAAAAGGTGGTCTATTTGATTGAATGAGGGCTAGGAATGACTTTTAACCATATAGAGAATACAAAGTAGATTTCTACGTTAGACCAATCCCAGGTGGATTAAAAAAATCTTTTTAAAAAAGGCAGAATTTAAAACATGAGATAAAAATATACAGTAATTCTTCATGATCTTAACATAAAGGAAGATTTCATTAAAAAAACACACACACAGAAAATAGGAACCATAAAAAAGTGATAATTTTACTACTGTATTAAAGTTAACTTCTGTTCAACAAAGGACGCCATAACCATGTGGAAAACAAACCATAGCCTTGGAGAAGATATTTGCAATGAATATAACACATATAGAAATCTCTCAAATCAGTAAGAAAAAGACAACATGTGGGGAGAAGTGGGCAAATAATATAAACTATCAATTCACAGAAGAAGAACCCCAGAAGGTCAATAAAAATATAAAAAGACACTCACTCTCACTATTAATCAAAGAAATACAAATCAAAACAATGATGAGATACCATTCACACCCACCAGATCCGCAAAAATGTGTCAGCCAATGCCAAGTGTTGGGAAAGAGCTGTGAAAGCAAGGAGTCTCATTCACTGCTAGTGGGATTGCAAGTCGATCCAACACACTGGAGAGCAATTTGGCAATAACTAGGAAAGTAGAAGGTGAACATATCCAGAAATTTCACTCCTACGCATATAGTCAAGAAGACATGAATTAAGATGTTCGGTGCGGCACTGGAGACAACCTAAATATCCATCAACAGGAGAATGGATAACTAAATTGTATCCTAGTTATACAATGGAATACAACACAGCATGTGTCAGCACCGATAAAAATCTCACAATCGTAACGCTAAGGGAGACATGCACATTGCAGAAGATTATAATACTATAATACAGATTATATACTATAGAGAGTTTAAAAGCCTGCATAATACTTTACAATGTTTGCGATACATGAAAATGTAGTACAAATAGTAAAAATATAAAAACACACATGAGGATGATTAACACAAATCTCAAAACAGTGCTTATCTCTGGGAAATGAGGGGAAAATGGGGTGAGGAGGAAGACAGAGGAGAGCTCAGTTGTATCTCTAGTGCTTACTCTCTTGGAAGAAAAAAGACATGACGTACACAAGGCAACATGTTAATATTTGCTAAAATTGATGTGGCCATCATTCCTGCTGCCCACCACATATGTTTCTGGCTCTCTGCCTTTCAGATCCACAGTAGGAATGCATTTCCCCATCAATGCATTTTGAAGTTTGTGGGGGGCTAGAGGCTTGCTTTGGCCAGTGACATGTGAGTGGAAGTGACCTGTGGTTCTGGCTTCATGAAGAAACACACAAAAGCTTTGGCCAACATGGCAGCCCAGAGGCAAAGCTTCTCTCCTCCTCAGTCCCTGAGCAAGCATGACTCCACCAGGAAACCCATGGAGGACCTGAGGCGTGAGAAAGGAGCTTCTGGTGCTCTCAGCCACTGGGACTTGGGGGTTGTTTGTTACTGCGGCACAACCTAGCCTGCCCTGGCTGACCTAGCTGAGAAATCAGTTCACAGGTGTTCACTGAATCAGTCTCTGATTTTACTAACATGTTGAAATATTACCAAAAAAAAACCACACCAATTTTAAACACTTTTTAGATCGGACTAGGTTAATCCTAATTCTTCATTCCTCGCACATTCTCTGTCCTGGCTTATAGAAGACCCCTTTTGTATTTTGTTAACTTTGGTTTTCTCAATAAGTACCTCCAACTTGGGAGGGAAGCAACGTGGAACTACAGGAGCATCTTGATAAGGGGAATGAAGATGGGCTCACCCTCCCAGCATGAGTCCAGATTCCCCACCCCCAGCCTGCAGCATTGGGTCGGGGGGAGCCAGGAACCCAAGGAGAAGCCTTAGCTCTTCTCCAGAGAAATGTAAGCAGGAGTTTTGGAGAATGCAACTGTTGCTGACTCTGTGTACAGCTTTTAGAAAGATCATTCCACCTATTGTTCCCAATCTCTGACTCCTCTCAGGGTGGCAGCCATTGCCTCCAGGGGATCCCACCCTGTCCCTAGAGGGCCAGCACTTGCCCTCCTTCCTTAATAACAGCTGCAGTTCACCTTGGGAGAAAACCTCAAGAAAACTTTCCCACACCTCTTGGCTCCCAGGTTCCTTTTCAGGGCGACTGCAAGGCCCTCCCTTGAGCAAAAGCCCAGCATGGGGTGGGGGAGGGGTGGCATGGTGGAAGAAGGAAGAGAAAGTTGCGCTCTGGGCTAGTTCTGCTCCTGACTGTGCACAGAAACGCAAGTAGCGCCTGGAAGTCACCATGAAATGCAATGCCTTTGAGAAGTTCCGTGGAAAGAATGACATCATTACCAACCACTCCCCCACCCCACCTTTTTTCCAGTAGGAGTGAGAAATAAATAGACTGACACATTTTCCAGTCAGGGAGCGATTCTGGAGAGCAAGTTTACTTTGGCACGGGCACTCAGGTGGGGCTGTGAGAAACCTTATCTGTGCTTGCCCGATAAACAAGGAGCCCGCAGTCTCCCCGGGGCCTTGGCCACTGAGCAGGTGACCGAGGAAGCAGGTGAGCAGAGCAGGTGAGCAGGGCAAGCCTCAGGCTGGCCAGGGCCATGGCAGAGGCAGCCTGGCCCCAAAGCAAGCTATGTTAGGTAAATATTGCCTTAATTTGATTTGTGGACTCATTTACTGTCTGTTGGTTGCCAAGAGAAATGCCATCACCACCATATTCAAAGGTAAAATTCCTGTCTCTTAAATAGAGGATTCCCAAACTGTAATGTGCATACGGTCACCTGGGAAATCTCATTAAAATGCAGGTTCTGATTCAGCAGGTTGGGATGGCCGAGAAATTGCCTTCCTAACAAGTTGCTGATGAGCTGATGGTGCTGGTCTGTGGTCTGAATTAGCAAAGTCTCAAGTTCAGATGACTGTATTCATTTTACACAAACTAGTTACCATTTAAGGAGCATCAATCCAGGTTACAGGTGCGGCACCAGATGTTTTCTATCATCCACCTCTTGTAACTACAGAACTCTGCAAAGTGGGTGTTATTATCCCCGCCCCCTCCTTGGCAGGCAAGGAAATGGAAGCTAAGAGAGGTTCATTCATGCATTATATGTGTAATTTCCAAGAGATTTCATTGCTACCTTCTCAGTGATCTGAAATAACCCAAAGACAAAGGATAATAAACACCCTGTGGTGGAGACGGGCGTTGTCTGCTTGTGGCGATGGGCCCTCTCTCGACACCTGGGAGTGAGTAATTCTGTCTGTACCCCAGCAGAGCCAAGCACAGGAACTCAGGAATCCTGGTATCAACACTTGGCCTAGGAAGCCCTGGCTTCAAAGGAAACAGTTGCTCAAAAACATGGACAAGTCTGGTTTTCAGATCTCTCTGCTGCTGATGTGTTCACTCCTAGGACATGCAGTTGGAGAGAATTCTTAATACCAGGGGGAGTGCTTTGATGTGTCAGCTTGGAAAAAATGCCTCGTAAGGGTCATTCAGGAGTGGAGGACAACAACAAAAAGCCCCAGCTTGTGGAAACACCAAAGTAAGTGAAAGCAATTATGACCAGACTGACCCACCTGGAGATACTGAAATACCTCAAAGAACTATGATGCGCCCTTGCAAAACCCAGGCGGCTTCTGGATATAAACTTGCATCGTGTCTGGATCACAAGGAGCAAGGCAAGCATGACGGGCTGATCCTGGCCACGTGCTACACTCAGGGAAAAGTGTGAACAATGTGAGACTCTCCCTCCAGACCCTTGGAAGACCTGAATGTTGGTGACCACTCAGCAAGCCGGGCTGCTTCAGGACTCCGTTAACACCCTGACCTTATCCATCCATAGTGGTTCTGAGACGTGAGCATGATTTGTACCGCAGGGCAGGGAGCCAGGTTCCGGCCCCCCTGGAAGTCCACAGCAACTGACCACATCCCTGGGAGGCTGTTCTGCAGAAGACACTTAGAGTGGCAAACCTCAAGACAAACTGAAGTTCCCCAAATAAGGCATATTTAATTCTGTTATGTACATATTACATCTTTCCAGAAAGCGTTGGAGTTTACAAAACCCACATAAGATAGAGCAAAGTTTTAAAAAAAGAGAGAGAGAATACAGAGGAAGGGAAAGTAACAGGTAAAAGAGGACAAAGCCCACTGTGGTCACTACCTCACTGCATGCTGCAGGGCCTGTACACTTGGACTACGGCATTCTCAGATCAAGCTCTGGCTTCCTAACCTACAAAGCAAAGGTTCAGGAAAACCACGCACAGCACTCGCTGCACCCATGATGTGAAAAACCCGGCAGCTGCCTCAAAGAAGCGCATCTATTCCTGCTGCTGAGGTGCCCAGGGGCCTCATAGGAAGAAGCTAAAGATACACAGAATGTCACGAAGAGCATCCCCAATAACAGCACCCCATAACCCATGGGGAGTGTCCTGGGATGTTTCCTGTAACACCCCAGTGTGGGGTAATGGCCATGCCAATGCCCAGTCCAGCAACAGCAATTGCTGTTGACTCCAGAATGACCCCTGCTGAGCTAGCTTAATCCCAAGACAAAGATCAGAAGAAAGGAACTGCTTTGGGAAGCTGACAGGCCCTGCCTCTCTGGGAATATGAATTCAGTCTTCTCCCCGGGTCTTGTGCCAGCCCCACTCAAGGCTTTGGGGAGCGAGTCCCTAGGGCTCCCAGCAAGGCTGCAGACATCGAATACAGGGGCACAGCACCCAGCCTGTCCACAGGCTGGGAGCAGAGTCTGCCTGCCACCACCCTCTGGCACAGAGCAGTCTCCTCTCAGGTCAAGGAAAAGCCGAGGAGCCAGAAGGGCCAAGTGTTGGTCCTGGGTTCACTGTTCACTGACTGTTGGAACTTAGCAAAGCCACTTCCTCTCCCGTGGGCCTTGGCTATGTCACCTGCAAAATGGAGAAGTCAGGCTTGCACCTACTCTGTGCTTTCTCCAAGGATTCTCTGTGAGAGCTGTGCAGTGCATGGCACACTGAAGAGAGGCAATGTCGGAGGGTGATGGCAAGTGTTGGGGTCTGTGTTAGATATGAAATGTGCCCCAGGTCTCTTCTAGGGAGGGCCTGCTGTCCAGCTGCAGAGAGCTGCCTCACCCAGGATCATGCCTTCCCACGACAGCACACACTGCGGACTGGGCACAGCAGGGGAGTAAAGGCCCAGGCATTCTGTCCCAGTGCAGGTCACTCTGACTACCTGGATTAGCTCCAAAGCTCCCCACAGTGTGGGCCAAGATTTGTTAAGCCTGTATCTCAATTAGACTTCTTTCTCTACCCAAGCTTGCCTCTTCCCCCTTCCTTGCATAGGCATTGGTCCCAAACCCTGTCTCAGCATCTGCTTCTGAAGAACTCAATCTGCCAAGCACGTGACCTTTAGAATGGAAGCCTCAGCCTCTGTGGACCCAAGAGCTAGAAAAGCAACCAGCATGGATGGGCTGACAGCACCGGTGGCCACAGCTGCTCCTCAATGGACGGTCACTGCATGGAAAACAGACATGACCCTCTTCTCCCTAAATCAGCCCCCTCTTGGCTTTGCTTTTCCAGCTGCTGCTGATGCCAGTTTTCTAGCCACCCAAGCTCAGGAGCTCCAAGCCTTTCCCAGCTCCCTCTTCCTTCTGTCCCCACATCCAGACAGCTACTAAGTTTTGGAGCTCTATCTATGCAGACACCACCTCCCTCCTGGGCCATTGCAGTAGCCCCATGAGGACCTCCTCCCTCCTTGCCATCAGATGCTCACCTGTGATGCAGGGTCCTGTCACTGTGATCCCCCTGGGGACCCCCATTGCACGGGCCATTGCTCCACAGAAGGAAGAGAATAAAAGACTGAAATCATACTCGTCCCTCACACCTGTTTCCCCGAAGTCACTGGGAGGTGTTCGTTGCTGCTTGTGGGAAATACCCAAACACAAACAAAAGGTGGTAAAACAATGTGAATTGGATGAGAAGCTTCTGTTTCTGTTTGGGTTGAGGTCAGTGTTATTTCCCTCACTTAGACGCAGAGAACAGAGTACTGTTCACCTGATGAGATGCCCCTGGCACGTAGTGTATGTGCTTGTGTGGACATGTGGAGGTCCCAGGAACAAAAGAAGAGCTGGGCTACTTGCTGGCACTCGATACCAGGGTATTTCTCAATGTTCCTGGTGAGCAAATAGCTAGAAGATGCTGGAGGAAATGCCCGTGCTCCGTGTACAAGAGGCAGGCTGTGAGGGTGGGGACTGTATGTATCAGTCCAAGGAGGGCTAGTATAACCTCCTGCTTGGCCACACAAATGCACCAGCTCACAGACCTGTGTGCTTGTAGCCAAGGTGTCAGCAAGTGTGAGACCCAGAGCCAATACTCCAAAAAAAGGTGCTGGGAAAAGGGAGAGAAGGGACATTAACCATTACATTAGGCATCATTCTCTCCTAAGAGAACTGACTTGGCCTCTCTCAGAAACCAAGAAAGGGTTTTGCTGCCTTTGCTATGTTTTCCTGTTAAAAAGCAGCAAAATAAAATAATCGCTGTGGGTTTCACTTTCCTTTCTGTCAAGGAAGCTGAGTGCCTGTCATTATTGCACCTTGACTGCACCGTGAGCTGAGAGGCAGGGACTAACAAGGCCCATTGAACAGATGAGTAAACTGAGCCCCGACAAGTAATGGGAACTGTTCGTTGCTCTTATTAAGAGGAATGCCAGGCAATGTCATATCTGTGCATAACCCATTCGTTTTTATAGTTTCTTCTTTGTAAATGTTGTGAAAAAGTACATTTCTTCTTTGTAAACATCATGGAAGATTAGGCAAAGGCAATCGAGTGAGAATAACACTGGAGACCCTCTGTAGGGTGGCACTGGAAGCAAAGTGGGTCAGTGGTTTTACTGGCACACTCTGCAACCCTAAAGACAAGATGAGCAGGTGGGTAGGAGTGGTGAGCGCTCCCCGCCCCGCACCCCAGGAAGACCCGAACACACAGAGCACTCTGGTTCTTTGCAGTAATTACATCTGGGCATGTCAGAATGAAGTTGGAAAACAGCTCAGGAGCATCACCTTCCTGCTTCCTGGTTTTCCTTTCCGAAGAGGAGCCTGGAGGAGAACAAACGAGAAAGGCGGGCATGCAAGCAGGGCAGCCGGGGGTGCAAGGCAAGGCTTCTGCCTGGGCATTGGCGCTGCCTCTGAATTCGTCCCCAGAGGGTAAGTGTCCTTGGTAAGGGCAGGAGGTGTGGGTGGCCAGCTGCCCGACCATCCTCAGCAACTGGGGACAGTAGTGTCACTGGCTCTACCCGAGCCCCAAATGTGCCACACGGCTGCTCATTGGGCTCTGAAACCCCGTGTGTGAGCCTCTGGCACTCCCAAGGTTTATCGAGCACATGAAAAGGCACTTGCCCTTCTGCCATCGTGACTTGTCCTGGCTTTCACCCGGGCTTACTCACGCAGGACTTCTGCTGGTGCACACCTGGGCAGGTGCACTGGGCACCCACGGGCCTGAAGGGAGAAGTTTCTTTTGGTCTAAAGATCTGTCCCTGATTAGGAAGAAGGAAAGAAGGAAGCAAATGGTCTGCCCAGACTTTTTTTTCCTCCTTCCATTGCTCATGAGAGTTAATCCACTAAAGTGCTGTGGCCACATGCAAGCTAGGGCGAGGGTTGCAGTCAGATCCCTCCAGAAGGACCGACTGACAGGAAGAGCCATCTCAAGCCTGTGCCGGCTTGATGCACCCACCCAGCCCTTCTGAGCCGTTCCCTTCCTTCCCCCTCTCACCATGGCGTGGTTTCCCTTCAGGCTTCTACCATCAACCTCATTCTGCCCCCTGGACCAGAGGGACCTTCCCTGTTGCCCACTTGCCCTGTGTGCAATGTCACTGTGAGATGGTGACCTTCGAGGTTGTACCCGTATGTCATTCCCACAATAGTGCAAAGTTACTTGCCAGATCAAGTTCTCTTGCCTGGCAGCTGCCTGGGCTCAGAGAGCTATAGGATGGAAGTTTCGATGGAAAGGAAAAGAGTGGTTTTGGAGCTTGGGAGGCTGTTATGAAGGGAGCATTGGGCTTCCTGAGGTCAGCAGGTGGGCACCTGGGGTAGGTGGAAGAGAAGTGTGAAAAGAGAGGGTAGAAAGGGGAAGTCTCAAGAGGCACATTTCACATAAACGTAATGTGACCTACTTAACACTTCTGCTGAGGTCCCACCAGGCTGGAAGAGAAACGCTGATATTAGCTCAAATATCGTGGGGGTGCCGGGGAACTAGACCGCATTGGCTAATAGCAGTAACAGACTTTTTTACTGCTAGAAATCTTGTGCATGGTCCCTTCTGCGGAGCACGAGGCCCTTTACTAACAAGTAGTTCTTCCATTTAGCCCATAGACTTGGAGTCCTGCGGGGCTCCAGTGCCTCCTCCCAAGGTCTGGGTACTTCCACGCTGTCTCCTCAACCCAGCACGAGCCTGGCCCTTTCTTACTCCTGAGCCTCTGCTGATGCTGTATGTCAGCAGGACTGCTCTTCTCTTGCTTCTTCCCATCTTTTAAGGCCAGCTGGGTTGCCTCCTTTCCTTTTAGCTATTCCTGCTACCATTCCTTCATGAGACATTTACTGAGTGCCTATGAGGTGCCAGGCCCCCTTCCAGGTGGTGGCGATACAGCAGTACACAAAACAGAGCCGGTCCCTGCCCTTGAGAGCTCTCTTCTGGTGGTCAGCACCTCTCTCCCTAACCCCCTGCCCAGGGCAGAACTAAGCATAGCAATACCCATGCTCACGTGACTCTATCGCATGCAACAGTTACCATCTGGTATTAGAGGGAGTGGCCTCTCGGTCCCGTCTCCCCAGTGCCTGACATCATGCCATGCACCAGAGGCAGACACTCATTTCTTTATAAAAGGAAGTCAGGGATAGCAAATCCCATAGGAAAGGCAAGGCCAGGAGACTTACTGCAAACTTTACCTGCACAGCATGTGTGCCGTTTCTACTGAGCTTTATGATTCTTTCGGAATTTAGGGAATTTGTCTCACAGCTGCATTGTCCTGGCAGGCACACTATCATCACACAGAGCGTCTGTTTATCTGGGATGGTTTGGTGGGGGGTGATGGGGATAGGAGAGAACTAAAGCAATTCCTTGTAAACACCACCACCTGCCTGGCACATAGTAGGTGATAATGCCTGTTAGAATTGTTGCTAAGAGGGCAGGAAGGTATAATGTGGACCCAGCTATCTGATCCCAAGGCCGGTGCCATGTGGGTGTGAAGTACACCAGGGACTCCAGCCAGCTAGTGTTAGCTCAGGTTACCGGTAGGGAGTTGGCAGAGTGCTCAGGAGGAACTGCTCTCTGGTGCATAACATGCTACTAGCTCTTCCAAGGAGAAGCAGTGAGTGTGAAATCAGCAGGGACGCAGCTGCCCCCGGAGGAAACTAGCTGACATCCTGTATACTCGAAAAGAAAACTGAAAGTGCTTTTCTTCGCAAGTAACTGTTGTAAGTGTTTCCCTCTTTTTTCATAAGTCCCTAGGTACGATGGAGTTTCCCTGGTCCAGAGTTGGGGATAAAACAGGGAGAGATGTGAGCAGAGTGGTATGAAGTGAGTTTGGACTGTTCTGTGGTCCACACCCTTTGTCTAACTCAGGGAAAGTATCAGCATGCTGCAAGGAACACGCTGCTATATGATCTGCGTCCTGGTGATAGGAATGTCTCTTTTCTGGCTGTGGAAGTGCATTCCTGTGCAGATGTGGAAAGAGAGAAAGCAAGACAGAGCCAGAGGTAGGACAGGAATGTGAGTGTTTCCTTAATTGGACATGAGAGACTTGAATTGGTTCCAGTTTGAGTGTTTTCTTTTAGGGCCTGGACCCTAAAGATTCCATAGAGTTTTCTTTCTCAGAAAAATCCCTTTGCTTCAAAGGCCCCTTGGTAGCCATAAAGAAAAAGCCAGGACTGAATCTCTTTGATATTTGGGAAGGCAAGAGTTTATGAGCTGCTGGCCCCCAGGCTTCTTTTGGGGGTGAGGGGATTCTGGAAGCTTCTCCTGAGCTGGTACATGGCAAGGGGAGCCAGAGGCTTTATACTGGGAAGAGTGCTCTGATCATAAGGACACAAGCGCTATTCTCTTGTGCATTTATACAAGCAAATTCTCTCAGCCTTATTAATACCCTGAGACCTAAAAAAGAGACTTCTATTGACTGCATTTATTGCCTTAGGAGTCTGAGACACAGAGAAGTCAAGCCACTTGCTTGAGGACTTACAGCAAAGTCAGTCAAAGGCTCGATGAGTTTGTCTGGTGGGTTTGGGTTGCTTTGTGTTGGTAACTGCCAATGTCCTAATGGCTGAAGTGAGGGGATGCTCACACTCTCAGGCCTTGTCCCATTGTCACGTGACCAGTACCCAGCTGGGTACTTCCTCAGAGGCACCAAAGACAGGAGGAACTTGCGGAGGGGAGAAGAGATGCTGGGACAATAGTGACCACCAGGCAGAGCATCAGTTCTTGCCCCCAAGAGCTGGAAATGTCAATCAAGGCACTCCAGGAGGAAAATGGGGCAGTCCGTGACTGCACTGAGAACCTGAAGCAGATGCAATCAACTCTGCTGAACCCTCTCTTTCCCCCAAAACACCTTAAAAACAAGCCCTGCGTCTGCTCAGTGCTTTCCAATTTACCAAGTGTTTTCATAACATTATCTCATTTCATTCTCACTTCAACCCACACACATTCTTGCCTTTCAGATTTCTTACGTACTCAAATGAGTTTCACCGAAAAATTGGCTAGAAACTTCCCTTCTCCTACTCATTTTAAAAAAAAGAAAAACCCAAGCTTTTGACTGATATCTTTAAGAAGCTCCCAGATTCCCAGGGTGAGAAATTTGTTTATTCTGCCAGCCTTGCCCTGCAGGGTGGATACTAGTGGTCCTGGGCTTTACTATTGGAACCAACACTTTCGTATTCAGTTCATAGTTGAGCTGTTAATACAAACCAAACCACAAAGGCATGATAAGTGGGGAAAACATAGGCTTTGGAACCAGCAAGCCCCTGAGTCACATTTTGGTTCAACCATTTGAGAACCACATGGCCAAGTTACTTAACTTCTCAGAGTCTCTGTTTCTTCATCTGCAAAGTGGAGCAATAGTGCCTAGGTCTAAGGTTGTTGTGAGACATAAATGTGGTAAGCGTTATGAATGTACTTTAGCAAATGTTTCTTTCTTTTTTCTACTTTCTTCCCCAAGGTCAAATGGCTACATCATAAAGTCCCTCATGACTAACCAAAGGGCCAGCCTCACCACTCCAAGGCAGAGTAAACACAATACTGTCTTTTTGCAAGCCAGAGAAAGATAAAATGTGGAAATATGTTGCTAAATGAATTTAGATGGAGACTTTTTTTTTTTTTTGAGAAGGTCTTGCTCTGTTGTCCAGGCTGGAGTGCAATGGCATGATCATGGTTCATACAACCTCAAATTCCTGGGCTCAAGCGATCCTCCTGCCTCAGCCTCCTGAGTAGCTAGGACTACAGGCATGCATCTCCATGCCCAGCTAATTTAAAAAAAATTTTTTTTTAGAGATGGGGTCTCACTATGTTGCCCAGACTGGTCTTGAACTCCTAGCCTCAAGCAATCCTCTGGCCTTGGCCTCCCAAAGTGCTGGGATTACAGACATGAGCCACCATGCTTGGCCATTTCTTTTTCAAACTAGATGAATAATTAGCTACATGTCCTGCACATATGGCACAGTTGCAACTGAGGTAACTCTAATAAGATTTTAAGTACACTGCCTTTATTCTTTTTTTAATTTTTATTTTAGGTAGGAGCTGGGAAACTGGATTTATGTAATGTTGAAAAGCAAGGCAATTGTGATTACATGTGGATTTTTACTGAAGCAGAATTGTAATTAGTCCCATAGTTCCTGAGGACTTATTCCAACAAAGGAGAAGGGAGGGAGGGAGTGCAGAGGGCTCTGATTGTGTGTTTAGTTCACTGATCTGCATATAGTAGATGCTCAATAAATGTTGATGATGGAGTGAGGCATTTTAGAGAGCTCAGATCTTGGGTTTGAACTTTGCTGCTGACTTCTTGGCAAATGCAGTGCAAGACATAGTGTTATAGTGGAAAGAACATTTGACTAGCAGTCTGAAACCTGCATTCAGGTTCCATCTATACCACTTAATAGCCTGGCGACCTTGGACATGCCATTTAATCTCTTAAGTGTCGTCTCACTGTAAAATGAGGAGACTGAAATAGGTGATTTGGAAAGTCTCTTTCAGCTCTAAGGTTCTGGGGCTCTAAGTAACTTCATTCGCTTGTGTTTCTGTTTCTTCATTTATTCAAAGGCAGTAGGGATAGAAACCTGTCTCATAGGGTATTGGGAAGAAATGACCAGTGTGCATCTTAAAATACCCTGTCTCTTTAGAGATATGAAGGAAATGCAGTGACCCACAGCAATGTAACAGAGTGGTCAGCTGAGTATGCCTGCAACCTCTGAGTCCCAGGCCCAGCCCAACCACTTTCTAGCCGTATGATCTTTGGCAAGTTCTCTAATTTATTTCAGCCTCAGTTTGCATACCTGTAAACTGGGGAATGTAAGCTGTGCTATGTTAATCTTATCACATTCTTTTGAAAGCCATAATAGTGAAATGCTTTGAAAAACTGCAAGACACTATATGAAGCAGTATTACTGAGAAATGACATACTTGCTATGGTCATATTGAAGTTTAGCACCATGCCTCCCATAATTTCAAATGAATGAATGTGTCACTGTGGGCCCAGAGGAGAGACAGAAAGTACAGATTTGGGATCACAACCCAAGGCTTATTTTCTACTTTAACTTACTGACTAAAGTGAAATTTAGTTAAAATGGGCATTAAAATGAAGTTTCCCAAAGAGTAGGCATTGGATAATTACTTCGGTGTTCTCCAATGTAGGGAATTTTTCCAGAGGCCAGATAGCTGCCGGTGGAGGCCTTGTTCTCCACACTCTTCTTCAGAATGAGGCCATTTTGACACTTACAGTGTGTGTGGTGGGGAGGCGATCGCTTTCTGAGTTTGGAAAGTTTCACATGGTAAAAATCACAAATATGTAAAGTGTGTCTATTGTCATAAAAGTGATATGACAGTCTTTCATGCCAGGCCTTGCCAGGGATTGCTACAAGGGAGAAATGCCAGAAGGCTCCTTCACTCTCACCCCAAGGCCTAGCCCAGACACTCTTCTCTGAGTGCCTGGAAACCAGCTCTCCAAGCATTGGCTTCTTCTTTGGAAACCTAGATGGCAATGTGTCACACCCAGCCAGCACAAACAGCCCCTCTATTAGCAGTCACTTCCCACCTGGCCCATCTCCCATTATCATCTGTTCATGAAAGCATGTCGTCTGTCAGGACACCACCCCAGAGAAGCAGAATGGAGGTGATACTTTGCAGCTCAAATCCATTTCTGATTTAGCTTGTGGGGTGGGGAGAAAGAATCCTGAATTTCTCTGGTTGGAGGGGACAGTTAGGAGCTTGTCACCAGATGTGTTTTCATAGGAAGCACACTGTTTTTACTCAGGTTGTATATATGAATGATTGAAAATAGCAAAGGTATTTTTAATTAAATTGTTCTTGTCAATTCTTATTATTTTTATTTGGGCTGGATTTTGGGGGGGATGATGAAGTTATGAGGGCCCTCTGTCCCATCCTCCTCAGTCCCGTCCCTACTAAACTCTCACCATTAATCCCATTCTTTTATGTCAGACAAGTTTATGTATTAAAATTTCCATTGTTAAGCACATATATTAGCACATGGATTCAATATATTCACTACCTTTCTTTCAAAGAGCTGACTTCAACGCAGATTTAATTTTGCTTATTTTTTGATACCTCTCACTCCCTTTCTCCAGCCGCTGTGCACACTTAGGTTAGGGTTATAAAGCCATTTTCCAGGCGTAATTGAAGCGGAGGCCACAGAGGGGCAGCGCTGGGTCCCGAGTCAGACTTGCAGCGTCCTGGCTCCGGGGGCAGCGCGGCTGGACCACCTGGACAGCCCCCCCCCAGCTGCAATTCCTGGGCAGTGTGGGAGGCGTGCGGCTGAAGCTCTTTGTTTCTGCTGTCATAGAGCGACCCCCCTCGGAGCAGCTCTGGGAGCCGAGGTCGGAGGGGTGTGCTTGCGCACCGCCCACCCGCACCCCCTGCCCCGCCGCCGACCGTGTGCGTCCGTGTCCAGCGGAAAAACCCTGGATCGACACCACATCCTTTCTCCCACAAATAAAACGCTCCACGGATCTCAGGTTTGCAGACCAGTCCCCCGCAAGCCAACCCGCTCCCCGCGGGCACTCGGTTCTCCAGCTCCGCGTCCTCCCCACCTTCCCACCGCGTTTTAGTGGCGCTCGCGTCTCCGCACAGCTGGCCGGGATGGCAGGGACGCGCCTCTGCGGTGCCGCGGGCCGGGATACCAGGGAGGGGCCTATTTGGGGGGGGGATGACCGCTGAAGAGGGGTCCCGAAGTGTGGGCTGGGGGCGGCCAGTGGGTGCAAGAAAGGGCGCTAACCCCAAGCGTTCAGGGTGGCGCCCTCTCCCGGCTCAGGGCGGCCGCCGAGCGGTCACGTCCCGCGCGGGCTCCCGCGCCCCCCTCACGCCCAACTCCGCCGCCCCGGAACCCCCCGCCGTGCGCGGGCGGGGGCTGCGGGCGCGGGCGGGCTTGCGGGCCGGCAGCTGCTCTGACTGCGAG
>VBSM01002608.1:152170751-152187858 GCA_008086735.1 Cheirogaleus medius | reverse complement strand
CCCCCCCCAGTCCCTGCTCACGAAGCCATTCTGGGCATCGCGTATCCATGACATTTGACGTTTTTTTCCCTGCTCCTCCCTACCTTGTCTCATCAGTCACCCCCAGCTGTAGTACCCCACATGTCCTCAAGAGTTTGGGAGGTCCTGCTCAGCAGCCACATGCAAGTCCCATAGTCACCAGGAAACCATCTCTCAGGACATCAGCCTTAAAAGACCTCAAGTGTCCCTGGAGAGACGTAAGAGCTAAATTCCGAAACACTTGGCAGGAGACATCCAGCCATGGATACAACATGTTTCTGGAATTGCAGCAAGTTTTCTCTCTGCTGCCCCTACTCCATCTATGCCCCTGGATTGGTAGGAATCATAATAATGGGATATACTGCAGGCAGCCAGGGCCACCTGTTTCAGAAGCACAGACAGCGTTTCTCCGAGGGGTGCCGGCCTGCGCCTGCACATTCTGCCTCTGAGTCCTCGTCCACCTTGTCCAGGTCCAGTCTACTTTGTATGAACATCCAGCACCTTCCCTCATATGCTCGAAGCCTCGACACGAATGTCACATTCACTACTTTGGAAGGCCCCTGGGCTCAGGCCTGCAGAGGGCTGGAATTACTCCCGTGGGGGGTTTCCCCCTTCCCCCATCTACCCCGTGGTCACAACAGTGAGTCTGTAGCATGGCCAGGGCGAGAACAAGCCTTCTTCACTTTCCCAGCCGACGTTGCACACTGGGGCTATACAGCCCGGCCTGCTCTCAAGGGGCCTGTGTTGGGCCTGACGCCTCTCTCTCCAAGTGGCTGTGTGTTCGTCACTCCGCAGAGCCAGGGGCTGTATCTCAGACTACTCTTTGTTCCTTACAGCACTGGGCACAGTGTCCTACAAATAGTTGCTTAATGAGCACTGAATGACTGACTGGCCCTTCCTCCCTCCCTTGCCCGCACTGACAACTATCCCTTTACCTTGGCAGGCCCATGAAGTAGATTTTTACGGGATCAGCATTTTCTCTAAGTAGACCCACTCTCCCACGTGGAAGAGAAAGGAGGATTGTACTCTTCGGGAAAGGGATGAGTTTGGGTGGCGAATCTTGTGACTATAGCCAAGAGCTATTCCTGGGTGTCTAGTGAATGTCCTGAAATGATCTTGCAGGGCTGAGTCCTGAAATAATCCTCAGCGGATATGAAGACAGGCCCTCATTCACACAGGGCTTAGCCTTGCTGGGACTTCATGCCTGCCCAGTCCAGTAGCCCCTGTGCCGCCTTGGCCTGACCTCCCCTCGCCACCTGCCCTTGCATTGTCCCCAAGCCCACTCAGGAAAGAGTCCTTATCAGTAAGCCAAATCCTGTGCGTGCTGCTTCACTCCCTGGCTGGGGGAGGTCCCCTTATTATACAGATCCCACTTAAAAAAAATTGAAATGTGCCCAAAGTTTCTCCAAACCTTTATCAAGCTAGCATTTTGACTTCAGGGAAAGTTGAAGAGCCCCCTCAGCCCCCTCCCCACTGGACTCAATTGCCCTGCACTGTCAGGAGCTCATCTTAGATAAACTGTGCAGAAGAGGCCCCCGGCACGTAGCTGAAACTGCAAGGACTCCTTGCTCCTCGGCCAGAAATTTCACTGGAGCCAAAGAGAAGGAAGGTCCGGATCTCTCACATACGGTAGGATTGGCCTGAGCAAAGGGGACGTTCACAATCTTCAGCCCAGAGGTGGCTGGTCTCGAGGCCTGGCTTTCTCTTAATTTGATGTGAGGTGGTTCCCAGACAGAATTTAAAATGTTCCTTGAATTCATCTTCTGCCTTTACTTTGGAGAGTTTCAAGCCCTTGTCCAACCTGGATTTGAGAGGCATCCTTAGCTTTCCCGAATTCCTAAACACTTGCTCCAGACACTGCCCCATATATAAGCTCTCGTT
Organism: Cheirogaleus medius; assembly: GCA_008086735.1. Lineage (NCBI taxonomy): Eukaryota > Metazoa > Chordata > Mammalia > Primates > Cheirogaleidae > Cheirogaleus > Cheirogaleus medius. The sequence goes on along the minus strand of VBSM01002608.1, from coordinate 152,185,959 downwards.
TAGCAGGTGGCCATTAGCCCACGATGTGTCAGCAGCACCAGGGTCAGCCCTGATCTCTGTGGCCAGTGACACTCGCCCACATTCACACACGCACAACTGAAAGGGCAGATGGCAGAACGTTCATAGTGGTTGTTTTAAATCAAAGTGTTGTAATTACAGGACGTTTTTCCTTTCCTTTGCTGAGCCTTTGTTTGTAGTTTCATATTTTCTATTGAGAGCTTGTATTTTATTATTTTATGCTTACTCTTCAAGTTTTAAAAGTAACATACACCCATTATGGAATTTTTATTTTCTTCTTTAAACTTTTTGTTTTCCAGTCATCATAATTTCACCATGTATAAATCACAACTGTTAACATTATGGCACCTTTGAATTCTTTTCCACTGCACTTACATTTTTATGTAGCCAAGATCACAGGTTGTTGTGTGTTCTGAAGTTTTACTGAATAGCATCTAAGTCGTCAGCATCCAGTCATTACAACTTATCTTAAAAATACTCCAAAGCTATCATTTTTAATAACTGTCCTATATTATATCATAAAGATAAAACATAATTTATTTTATCATTCTTCAATTGTTGGGATTTTTAGGCCACTTATTTTTTTCTCTTACAAATAATGTGATAATTTATGTATAATTTTATATTTAAATATTTGTGCATAATTTGTACAATTTTCTTAGAAAAGAGTCTTAGGAGTAAGATTTCTGAGTCAAAAGATAAAAGTGTAAGTGTGTATAAGTAATCATTATAAAGGTAATATTTATTCTTTATAGAAATTTAGGAAAATATGGAGAAGTACAAAGAGGGAAAACAGCACTCATAGTCCTATCATTGAAACATTTTGGCATGTTTACTTCCAGTATTTTTCTGTGCACTTATATTTTTAAAATGCAGATAATATTGTATATTCTGAAGCAAATACTTTTTCATTTACTATATCGTGATTATGCTCTTGTCATTTGGTTTTGCTTGTAAAATTTTGTTTTATACCACTTCTTATTGCTGACTATTTAGGTTGTGGTGTATTTGTTCTTTCAAAGAACACTGCTCTGAACATCATTTTATATAAGTCTTGGTACAGGTCTGATTTGTTTCCTTGGAATAAATTCCTGGAAGTAGAATTACTGATTCAAAGAGATTCAACATCATTAAGCCTCTTGATTGTATATTACCTAAAAAACAGAAAACATAGATAAAAGAGTTTACCAAAATCCAAGCTTCTAGCATTGAAAGCTCTAGCAAATAGAATCTCAGGGGTAGGTCATGTATAGAGATGAGGTAATGGCAGAGCTTTGTGGATAGAGTCAGAAAGGTGTTTAGTTATTTTAAAGTGTTTAGGAGATGCTGTACATTTTCCTGTAGTTTGTTAATTACTTATTTTGAACACAGGGATAACAAGTGATGATGTTTAAGTAACATTTTGCCAGCATTGCAAAATACCTAGTGATCATGTTCTTGTCCCATAGTAGGAACATGGACACACTCTCTGAATTACAAATGGATATGGGTTGGCGATTGCTTTACTTGTCTCCTTTATTCTGTTAATGACATTGGAGCATCACGTGACCTTGAAGAAGACCAGTGAAATCTCATTGTTCTGGAGACCCACAAAGGTTGGCCAGATGCATTCTTAGTCCCCTGAACCATCTTGGTTTCCCTGGAACCTAGTCTGGCTCATGGAATGCTGATGATTGAGGAATATTGCTTCCCTAGAATTAAGGATGGGCTGAGGTCTTAGAAGTAGCTCTCAACATAATGGAATTCTTGGACCCGGTGCCCAGGCGCCATTTCCCTAATAATTCTGCAAGGCTCCAGGTGCTTTGCAACATATAAACAGCCCAGGCCAGTGTTCCATTAGGGTCCACTTACTCCTCATGGTTTACAAAGTTAATTTAGGCATCACACAGACAACTTTGAATATGTTAGTGCATTGTTATGTTTACTACCTATGGCATGTAATACTAGTTTTCCATTTATATAGTGATAGGGTTTCCTTTTTAAACAAATATGTTTAAAACAAATGAGTAAAGGAAAACTATAATATGGACGTGGATCCAACAGGAAGAACGAGGTGGTACCAGGAGGCTGGCAAACAGGGGCTCCCACGAGTGTGAAATTCCAAGCATTCCAAGCACAGTTCTTTTAGGGTCTCCTAAAATCACTGTTGTTACCATGAAGGAGTTTTTTCTTTTCAGAAGTTGAGTGTATCCTCTTAGATGGGAGCATTCTTAAAGATCAGCTGATACCAAGTTCTGGATTTCTGTATTTTTTTTGTCATTTGCCCCCTTGGATGTGGCAGCTGAAGCATCGGGATCCTTCCTGGCTATTTTCCTTGGCACTTGAGTGTTGGAGATTTTCATGCCAAGTTACTTCCTAATCATGTTTCTGTGTATATATACCACTTTACATTTTAACAGAATGTTAAAACGAGAAGACAGCCGCCCCTTGGGTTCACAGGCACTTTCCATGGGACATAATAGCAGAGAGGGTTTTTAGGAAATCCATTTCCACAATCTTTAGCCTCCTTCTCTGCTTTTTGCAAATTGCATTTCCTGAAGACGGGCGTCACCAGGCTTTACTACCTTTCTGTCAAGATTGCCCATCTCCCTGTTTATAAGAGGAGGACCTGCTGCTCACCTTCCTGACTCTTCTGAGGTGCCTTTCCCAGGGTATAGAAACTGCAGTCTGGCACAGTGGCTCACGCCTATAATCCTAGCACTTTTGGAGGCTGAGACAGGAGGATTGCTTGAGGCCAGGAGTTCAAGACCAGCCTGGGCAATAGAGTGAGACCTCTTTTCTACCAAAAAAAAAAAAAAAAAAATCACAAGACAGATTCCAAAAAAATAAAATAAATATAAAATAAAAAGAAACCATAGAGGCATCAAACAAATGAACCATTCAAAATGTAACTGGTCTGGGAAACCCCATAAATCTTACCCATCTATCACAGTAAGAAAAAAAATCCCATAAAAATTTACCTTTGTGTTTAATAATTACTTGTGATACGTTCATTGATCAGTTATATACTAATAGCTGCAATAAGTCAATCTAGAATTTTTTTTATTATTATAATAAAGACTTAAGATCACAGGACATTTTTAAATGTTAATTTAGATACATAAATACATCTTTTTATTATACAGAACTATGAAAAGATAAGGACTAAAAACTTTCAAACATAATATATTAAGAAAAAATTCTATGGAGAGATAGAATGGAAATATAGTTTTATGTAGAGGAAAAAAAATAAGATTTTATTTAAGAACTTATTCATGAGTTTTGTTTTGTTTCATTTTAGAGACAGGTCTCACTCTGTTACCCAGACTTGAGTGCAGTGGCATGATCAAAGCTCACTGCAACTCTGAACTCCTACGCTCAAGTGATCCTCTCGCCTCAGCCTCCTGAATAGCTAGGACTACAGGTGCATGCCACCACGCCCAGCAAATGTTTAAATATTTTTTTTAGAGATGGTGTCTCACTGTGTTGCCCAAGCAGGTCTCAAACTCCTGAGCTTGAGCAGTCCTCCCATCTCGGCCTCCCAAAGTGCTGGGATTACAGGCATGAGCCACCGCGCCCAGCATGAGTTTTTTAATATAAAATTGCTGTGGTATTTATAATCCATTGAGGACATTTAAAAGAGTGGTATAGAAGTTAAATTTTAAAGTGTAAAAATGTATAATATATCTGGAATTATATAACATGTGAAAGGAGACATAGTTCAAAATTATTTTAGGGACTACACAAACAAAAAGTTTGGAAACCGTGGATACATACCCTCTCCTTGGAATCAAAGCTGTGGCACTGGGGGATCTAAGAGTGGGAGGGCTGCTTTGAGATTGGTCCAGCTGCCTTTTAACAGATGTCCTCACAGTAGCATGACATTGGGTCACACAGGTATTCTTTGGACACTGCCAGTGACACAGAGCTCAGACTCCCTCAGCACGGAGGGATTATGGACTAAGCATCTGGATAACTGGTTTCTAATCTTGGCTTTGCTGCTGTCTGTGTCATCTCAGGTAACTCACATCACCTCTTTGGGCCTTGATTTCCCCATCTATGAAGGGAAAGTTAATTTCTATTATTGTGTTTGTTAGAAAGTTGGATAATGAAGTGAAATTCTCCATCCTGGTTTTAGATCTGCACCGGAGTTTAAAAAATCTGTTCTCTCTTCCTTATATCAGCCTTTTGGATATTTGAAGGCACCTTTTATGTTCCTGTCAAATCTTTTCCAGTTTAAACTACATGCTGTCTTTCTACCTTATGTGGTCATCTTCCTGAGGTTATTATTTCTCTAGGCCAACAGTTCTCAAACCTTTTGGTCTCAGTTCCTTTTTTACTCTTCAAAATTATTTAGGACCACCCAAAGAGCTTTTGTTTATTCAGATTATGTCTTTTGATATTTACTGTTTCAGAAATGAAAACAGAATTTTCAAAATGTTTACTTATTAATTCATTTAAAATAACAACGAAACCATTACACGTTATACAAATAACATTTTTAAGTAAAAATATGTATTTTCCAAAACAGAAAGTTTAGTGAGAAGAGAGGTATTTTTGCAAGTCTGCTTAATGTCTGGTTTAATAGAAGGTGGCTCGACTCTCGTATGTACTTCTCTAGTCAGTGGTTGTTGCAGTAAGTGTTGGTTGAAGTAAAGGAAGAAAATGTGGCCTATGCAGATATGGAAGTTAGAAAAGGAAGAAATATTTTCATAGCCTTTTCAGATGTTCGTTTGATACTTTACCAAAACCCTACAAGTGGTAGTTTCTTAAATGTTAGTGGCAGTGTGGTATCTGAAACCTTAGCAATGACCTTTTTGTATTCTTACATGAAAATTTATTAGTCTGTCTCACACTTTGAGTGACTCTTTTTACCCATGTTTGGTTTTTTAGTGTATGCAATGCACTGATCATTTGGAAAATACAGCTTCACTGAGTTATGCAAATTTTCCAAATGTTGACACATTTCATTGCACAATATCAAAAAATCACATTTGTTAATATCTCCACTAGTCTCATCAGAAAGTCTTTAAGCATTAGGAAGATGTCAAGCTTAGGGTGGCTGATACAAGTTTTCCAAAACTCTAATTTTCTCCTATTTTACCATTGGTGACAAATACTATCAGTCATTTTCCTTGAAGTAACAGGCTCCCTTTGTGCATTTTTTTAAAAAAAATGTCTACCAAATGCCCAAGTTGGAGTAACCGTAGTTCATTGGTCACTCTTTCAAGTAGAAGTGGTATTCCATGGAAAAATTGGCTAGTTCAGCTGGCAACTCAATCACACAAGTGCTTTCCGAGGGATAACCATTGTGCTTCAGTAAGCAGCAGAAATGTTTTAGGCTGACTTTCCATTTCACCCACTGCATATTGAAACAACATGTATTTAGGAGTCAGTATTTAAAAAAGATTAATTATTACTCTTTCATTAAGGACATTAACTTCCATTTTTGTTTTCATCTTAATCATAGAAGGTGGTGAACAATATAATGATAAGTAAGTACAGTTTGCTGCCACTGTATTAATTCTTGCTTAGGTGTCAGCACTGTCACCCACTGTTGCTTTTTATACCATTAGTGCAAGTGTCAACACAGTGGAAAAGGCCAATGACATCTTAATATTATTACGAAAATATTTTACCTCCATGGACACTCCCTCCCTGAAAGGATCTTGGTAGTTGAGCCTGGAGAACATCTGCTTTAGACCGAATAGAATATGTCTGAGGAGAGGACAGTGGAGCCGTCAGCTCCTCTGTATGGCTTCCTTGAGATATGTGTACTTCTAAGAATATGGCTCTGTTTGCCTCAGTTGTTAACACCAGTGCTGCAATTGTGATCAGCTAAAATCTCAGACCTCTTTTATAGGAGCTACTATCAAGCAAGGCTTTTTGTTTGGGGGAATTATTTTTTAAATTTGAAGAAAGACTGGTAATTAGCTGATGACCCCACTTTGGGGACGAGGTGAGTTGTCCTGGTAGTGTGCTGTAGAAGTGGTAGAGGCTGAAAGCCAAGCAAAGGCCCTGGGGCAGGGCTGTAAGGAAGTCCTTAGAGACTTGTTTCCATACAGGAATGGGCTTGGAAGCCACATGGTAGAGGTTAGGAAGGGACCTCCAGACAAGGAAGGGAAGGAAGGCTGTGGGGCCAGGCTAAATAGTCAAGATTTTTGTTTTCAAAACAAAGAATGAGGGGATGGTTAGAAATGGCAGACAGGACAGTATGGGCTTTCTGAGAGAAAGAAGGTATGGCCGTAGGACATTTCAGTAGTACCAGTGGAGGAGGATAGAGAGGTATCTGCCACACCCAGAGGCCTGGAGGTGACTTGAGGGGCCTGTCTTCTTTCAAGAGGCCTAATGACCATATGGTGTAAAATGCGGGTATTTGAAGTCATCTGTGCCAGATAACTGTAGTCAGTCGTTCTCATTGCTCCAGAGAACTTGGAGAAAATTCTCTAACATTCCAAAAGCTTCATCATTTTGCTGGGCTCAGAGTTATCAGTAGCAATTAGTGGTAATTAACTGGAATTTGGAACTCCTGACTTGCAGGATGGGTGTGTGTTTGAGAGATGTTTATGAAAGATGGTGTTTATCCAAAGGATTTCCTTTTCTTTCAAGTTTCAAGGCTGGAGGCTTAAGCATCTTTGATCCAAAGGAAGGAGGTCCAGCAGTTGTCATAAAGCCCCAAATCTCTGCTCAAGTCCTTTATAGGATTAGAGGCTCCAAGGAAGGGCAGGACAGGGTAAGGGGCATATTCCATAGCCCCAGTCCGGAGGACATATGAGTGAGGTGAGTCTCAAAGATGGGCAGGGACAGACTAGCCTCTGAGTGGAGCCTGGAGAATGTTTTTCCCCCCGAGTCTAGTCAGCAGCCCCTTGCCCCTTTGCTGCAGTTCTTTCTGTTCTTACCAGCCATATTTCACTTCTAAATGCCAGTAAAATGAGGATAATAATAATAATGATAAAATAGCAGGAGGCAAGTATTTCAAAGACCTTATTCCTTGCCTTCATATATTGTCAGAGGGCGGAGTGCGGGATGTATTTTTCATTTGGATTAGCTGCTGTTCATTCATTCAGCCCTTGGCAGAGCAGGATGCTGGTAGAGACCTGCCCATTGTCATAAACCAGCCCCTCCTAGGAAGGAGTAAACACACGAGGCCAATTCCTTGTCGTTCTCCAGGAGAAATAAGAAATCCAGGCTGTGGGCAGCTGAGCGGGATGAGGAGGGGGATCTGATTTGCCCAGGAGGCAGGGCCCTGGAGTAGGCCGAGGCAGGAGGTGCCTCATGGGAAGACCCTTGGCTGCAGGGCCTTCCACTGAGTGAGTATGATCTGGACAAGGCTATGGTTTCCATTCCAGCTGGCCTAACTCATGCCCTGGGGAAACAGAGGCACTGGGTGGGGAAGTGATGAAGTCGCCACCGTTTCTCCAAAGAGCCTAGGATTGGTGAGCACAAGCCCAGGAGGTCTGCGCTTTTGCTCCTGCCCCAGGCTACAGCTCCCTCCCTCTGAATGCTCCTGGAGGACCCCAGCTTTGCCTAATAAGAACCATCATTAGGAATCTAGGGTTCCCAGAGCACATTCACACATTCCTGTATTTGATCCTCCCCCAAGCCCTCTAAGATCAAAATGAGCATGAATCCAAATTTACAGATGAGTTGTGTGACCATCCCAACAACATTGTAGAGTGGAAATGACGTCCCCATTTTGCTCATGAGGACACTAAGGCTCAGAGAAGTTAAATGACTTGACCAAGGTCATAGAGATAATAAGAGACAGGGGCAGGGTAAAAACCAGATCTTTTGGATTCCTGGTCTGCCTGCCTCACTATTCGAGTTTCCAGAGCAGGTTTGGGGTTGATGTGTTTTCCCTCTCTGCAAGTAGAGAGGATAGAGGCATGCGGTGTGGTTTTGTCCACAGTGCAGTAGGGAGCTAGCCTGGTTATTATCTCAGGCTCTCTGCCCTCCCCACCCTCCCTACCCCCTGGACTCCTCTTTCGTCTGTTCCACCCCAGCACAGGGAGCAGGATGTCCAGGCTCCTGAGGTCTCAGCTTGCAGAACTGGTAATTAGCCCTTTGTGTCCAGTTAACCACCTTTCATCTCCTCCACCTGCTGGTGTCCGCTTTCCCTATTAGCATCCCTCAGCTCTGTGCCCAGCCCTCCACCCTCTTTGTGGCCAGCTCGGGTTGTTTGTCAGAGAGGATGGCTGAGGGATGCACACACACAGGGGAGGCGGCACCGACCAGAATTGCTCACATTTTCCGTGCTAGGTGCCAGGCATCTCTCTCCTCTCCCTACCCCAGAGGCAGCCAGGTTTAGGTCACCTGGCTTAGAGGCAGACAGTTGATAGCTAGGCCCCCAAATTTGGGGCCTTTGGAGCCCTGGTGTTGCCTTTCAGTTCCCCTCTATGGGTGAAACGGGAGCCGCCTCGCCGGCCACTTTCACGCCCAAGCAAAAAGCCTGCCAGCTAATCCCCCACCTCCAGCAGCTCGCCCTGGAGCCCAGGGTTCTCTGCTCTGAGGCCGCCTGTGTTGGTCGGTCAACCAAACGTCCTGAGTGTCCCTGGATGGTCCTGCTTTCATTGTCCTCATGCTTAATCATCTATCTAATGCAGCAGCCACTAGCCACATGTAACTTTAACGTTCTATTAAATTTATGTTTATGTTTTCTTGTATTACATATAAATGTACATTAATAAAAATTAAATAAACATTTAGCCACCTTTCAAGTGCCCAACTTCCACATATGGCAAGTGGCCACTGTATTGGACAGCAGACAGAGAACATTTCCATCATTGCAGAACGTTCTCTTGGATGGTGCTGATCTGTACAGCCAGGAACTCCAGTATACTGGCATCCAAGCTACATCTCAGACCATCTCTTCCTCCTATCAAGCTTCCTTGACCTTTCAAGTGAATCCATTTGAGTTCCCAAAAGTTCTGTCGGGGCCTGTTGGGATTAGAGGCCACCTGGCAAAGGATGCCCCTGGAGAGGCATCTCCTATAAAATTCACCGTCACCAAGGTTGCATGCCGGCTATTCCTACACAGGGGGGCATGCAGGACGTCCTTGATGTGTGTGATCCTCAGGACTTTATGCCATTGCAAAGGAGAGAACTTGGTGTCCCTTCATTTCATCCCAGCCATCAGCCTTGGCAGCCTGGTGTGACTGGATGTGGAGTCCAGTGATGGCAGGAGGGAAGAAGGAGCAGGGCTGGGGGATCAGGGCTGCAGATGGAGTCTCCTAGACCTGCCCTGCCCTGGGGTGAGGGTGGGAAATGCCTCTGAGAGCCTTCCCTTCTTTCTTTCTCACCCTCTTAGAGATGAGCCTTTGCTGCAGAGGGAAGGCGAGAAAAGGATTTTATTTATTTTTATTTTTTTGCCTGTCTGCAGTCCAGAGAGAAGTCAAACTTTGGGGTAAGAGGTTTAACCAGAAACAGTTTCTTTCTGTAACAGGGGCAGTTCTTTATTTCCTGCCAGTCCCTGCAGGCAAACAGCATGCCAGGCCAGCCTGCCACCTCAGCCCTACCTGTCATGTGCTTGGCAAGTCTGACTCGAGTCCTTTTTTCCACTGCCTTCCCCACCCCATCAAATTACAGTTGCAACCTCTCATTTTTCTGCTGCCTAGATGATTAAAAAGCATGACTTAGTGGAAAAATGTTGACCTCCTTGGGGTCAGCCTCTTAAGCAGCTGTCGGAGATAAGATTGGCTGGCAAAGTACTCAGCAATGCTTTGCAAGGCTTTCTTGTCTGTTTGTAAGGAAACAAGAAGCTGTTTCGTTCTGGGTACTTTTTGTTTGTCTTTAGAGAGAGCCTTAATTTCCAGAGACATAAATTGGTATAATCTGATGATAAAATAGAATCTCTGATGGAAGGGTCAGATTAATTATTAAAGTGATTTTTAAAAATTCAATTAAAAGGCTTTGTAAAAAAAAAATTTTTTTTTTTTTAATGGTGCTGCTTTTGCAATTCAGGGAGCAAAGTTCTCTGGCAGCTAAGCAGTATCAGAAGTTCAATGCTCAGACTTCCCCCAAGGAATTAAAAGACTTAATTGTGCAGCTCTTAGTATGAACAGCATTGTTTGGAATTATTTTTAATTACTGTGCTAGTATTACTGCCTCTTGCTTGGAGATTGGATACTTATTGTAGTCCTGTTGAAACTGCTCCAAAGAGGACATTACAATTTGAATTTAGCTTATGTCCTCAAAGCATTTTATCATCTTTATCATTTGCCAAGAACTTGTACCCATCTAGTGAGACAAAAAGGTCAATTCACTTTTTAAAAGGAGAAACTGAGGCACCTGGGGTTACACAGTTGATGCCAAGGACATAGTGAGCACCTGGGCTCCCGTGGCTTCACCTAGTATGTCATCACAGGAACACTTCGCCTGATGGATTTGGGTCCCGGTTCAGCCACTTCCTAGGTATGTGGCCATGAGCAAGTCACATGCTCTGTCTGTGCTTCAGTTTCGTCATATAAAACAGAAGTCACACCTGTCCCCACTTACCCACGGGGAATATGTTCCAAGACCCACAATGGATGGCCGAAACCGCAGATAGCACCAAACCCTATATACGCTGTTTTTTCCTATGTGTACATACCCATGAAGTTTAATTTATAAATTAGGTACAGTAAGATATTAACAATAATAATTAATAATAAAATAGAACAACAATATACTGTAATAAGAGTCATGTGAGTGTGATGTCTCTCTCTCTCAAATGTCTTATTATACTGTACTCACCTATTTTCAGACCACGGTTGACTGTAGGTAACTGAGATCGTGGATGGGAAGACTGCTGTATACCACTACATAATTCATAGGGTTATTGTGAAGACTGAGATTCTGCTCAGCAAAAAATGTCATCCATCATCATCATCATTTAGAAATTTTTTCCCTCATTTTAGTGAAAGATCTAATCCCAGCTCAAATAGGGTAAAATGAAATCCGATGCTTCACTCCCCTCTTGCTTTCCCCCTCCTCCTCCTCCTCCTCCCCCTCCTCCTTCTCCTCCTGTTGGGCCTACCCTGCTTGTGGTCCCCTTGCTCTTCCTTAGCTTGGGCAATCGAGGTTAGAGTCGGGGATTCACTCTCCCAGGGGCAGCGTGGCCAGGGCTCCGTGGGCACAGCCCTGGGCAGGGAGGTCAGAGGGTAGAGGCAGGGGTGGGCTCTGCACGGGGCAGCTGTCCATCTCCTCTTGACAGCTCAGAGTTCTGTCTCGGGTCCTGAAGGCTTAGAACGGCATCCGGACTGCCTGGCTGCCCAGGTGTTGGTCATCCCTGGCGCCTGAGCGGGGCCCAGCCATGGCTGGGCAGGCAAGGCCCAGAGTGTTGCTCACCCTCCCACAGATGGTCAGTTTTCCATCTGTGAAATGGGGTGTTGACCCAATGGCACCCTGGTTCATATTTCAAAGGGCACAGACAGTGAAAATGGCAGATCTAAGTTTGAATCCTGGCTCTGCCATTTGACCCACAGAGTCCGGGGTCTTACTTCTCCGAGGGTGGTGGTGAGACCTTAACAAGGTGATGTCTGAAAGAGCTCCGAGAATGGTAGCAGGCTTCCCCCACTGGGGTTCCCCCAGTCCACTCCCAAAGCTCGTGATTGGTGGGCACCGTGGGCCCTCATCCCCTGCCCCCCACCCCGTGAGGAGCCCTAACTCCTCATGAGAAGTGAGGAAGGCGCCAAATAGCCACTCCCCGCTCTGCACGTGTGAGCCGTGCATGGAACCATCCAAGGGCAGAACTGGAGGGCTGGCCATGGCGGGAAAAGAGCCCGGGTCAGGGTCAGCTCCCCCGTGCCTGCCCTGACCCACAGGGCCCAGCCCCTCCCGACTCACTTTCCTCCTGCTGCCATTACCGTACCTTTTACGAGCCTCGTTAAGTCTTTAATGATGCCTGGTTGTGCAGCTGGCTTAGGGCTTAATCCCCAGCAATAGGCCTTTATTGGATAAATGGCTAATAATCACTTGTCTGCAGGGATTGGGGCAGCTTCGCTGAGGCCCATGATCCCCGGGAGCCCCATGTGGTCTGTGACGTGGCCTTGGCCGGAGCAGCACTGCCTGGGGTTGGGGTGCAGTGGGACATGCACCCTCAGTGCACCACAGAAGTGGGGAAGGCCTGGGCTCATAGGAGGGTGTTTCTTCTCCCTGCTGGGAACAGAGGACACCTGTCTGTGACTGTAGGCCTCTGTCCATCCAGACCAGGAGCAGGCAGCCCCCAGGATCTCTTCAAATGTGTCTCCACCTGCTCCAGGGTTTGCTTTCCTTTCTTTTGCTGGGAACAAACTGTGTGACCTTGAGCAAGTCTCCTGACCCCTCTGGGCCTCTGTTTCCGCATCTATCAAATGGAGAGGTGGGAAGAGAAGGGGCTGAGTGTCATGACTGCGTGAGTCCCAGAATCCCAGACAGAGGCTCCTCTGTCCGGCTCTTGGGCATATCACCGAGGGCTGTGAATGGCAAGGGACCCAGCAGTCCCGAGGATTAAATGCTTAAGCTGCTGGGCAAAGAATTGGGTCAGCTGTAGTCACAGGGCAGTGTGTGTGAAGGGAATCCACAGAGCCAAGGCTTGGCCCTTGATTTTATAGCCTGGCTTAGGATTTCTGCCAGCTCTGGGCAGGACACACAGTAGGCATTAAAAAACGAAGCCTTGTTGACAGGACTCTGGGAAGAGAAGGGGACTCTTCCAGGTGTAGAGTTGGGGAGAAGCCAGGAATTGCCCACAGGTGAAAAAGGAAGGGGCCTTGAATTTTGTTCCCATCCTGCCTAGGCTGCATGAGTGGGCCTTCAACTCAGAATTGGCTTTGACTTTACAGTTGTGAAGTGATCTAGACCCATCTGCTCAAGGGCAGGCTGGCACTGGGGCTGGGGAGTCGCACAGACCTGCCCTTGGATGTCATTGCACCCCTCACTCATTTCCAGGCTGTCTGGATAGCCGACCCCACCCCAAGCCTGAGGTTCTTTAAGATAGCATTGGCATCACCTATTTTCAGCATGACTGTGTGAGCTGGAAATTATGTATGTGAAGCACCTGGGAGCCTGCTCACACTCGGTGCCAGTGATCACTCTGGGAAGAACTTAATGTTATGGCACCTGCTGTATGCTTTGTATTGGGGTAAAATGCTTGCTGCAGAAAGAGACGAGACCTGTGGCTGGCATGATTTTGAATTCTTTTATATGAAAATAAAACAAAACAGACTACAAACAGAGTCACACCAATGTTTAGACTCAGAGGCGCTGCCCCAAAACTTTCAGCTTCAGGATTGGAATCAAAGGCTGACTGAGGGACGATTTCCCATGCTGCCCCAGAACTGACTGCCCTGGCTCCTGCCTCCCGGCCCACGGCACTCCAAGAGCGTAGCGCCGTCCCTGCCATGCGGCGGGTGCTCGGAATGCCACATGGGTGTGAAAAGAAGAAACTGAATTTCTCTTCTCAAATAGGTGCGTGACCAGGTGCCTGCTCTGCTTTTATTTCAGATCTTCCCCGACCCATCAGACTTCGACCGCTGCTGCAAACTGAAGGACCGCCTGCCCTCCATAGTGGTGGAGCCCACGGAGGGAGAGGTGGAGAGTGGGGAGCTCCGGTGGCCCCCCGAGGAGTTCTTGGTCCAGGAGGATGAGCAAGACAACTGCGAAGAGACAGCGAAAGAAAACAAGGAGCAGTAGAGTCCCCGCGGACAGGCCCCCGTGGGGTCACACCAGCCAGCATCTGTTCCTGAACTGTGTTTTTCCCATCATGGTGGAAGAAGAGAGTGAGCCACAGTAGTTCTGAAAATGTCAAATGAGGCTTCCGTTTTGCACCTGCAAATCACCGAGTTGGTTTTCTTTTCTTTGCTTGTCTTTTCTTGAAATCTGCCGAGCACTGGAGCCCTCTGACAACTTGCAAGGCCTTCTGAGAAAGGGAGCTGCTTGGGGCCTGGGGTGGGGGCGGGGGAGAGGGTGCTGTTTTTGAGATCATTATCTGAACTCCAGTGCCCAGAGGCAGTGGTGGGATTCCAGTGGGCTCTGGGGCTGGGGACATGAGGGAGGCACAAAACCAGCAAGGAACATTTGGGGTAAGAAAACAAACTCAAGGCAACAGAGAAAATATACGTTTTTAAGAAAACTGAGCAGAGAGCTGCAGCCAGGAAGTGCTCAGCAACCACTCGCTCTGGCCATGGGAAAACCAAGTCTTCATCTCTCTCTAGTCTCACCCGCCCACCCTTTGCTCTTATTTCAGGTGTGTTGGTCTGCGATGGGGAGGAGGGTGAAGGACAGCCGAGCAACTGACTGCTCACACAGCCCGCTGGAGGGATGTGCAGGAAAGAAAGGCCACCGTCCCTCCCCAGGGCCTCTCTGTCCCCAGCTGTGGTGGGCTCAGTAGCCCCCACATCAGGAGGTTTGTAAGAGGCAGTGCTTTTGAGCTTTTCTCCCTGACATGTCCTTTGTGCCTCCAGCACGCTGGGGAGTAGAAGAGCACTTCCTGCCCTTGTTGGAGGCCCCAAGGAAGACACCTGCACGTGGAGGTCCCTCCCTCCATTGTGCCTGCCCAGGACTTGCTCTCAGAGTCAGAGGGAGGCTGGGAGCAGGTGGGCTCACCTCCCTTCCCTGTGCCCCCAGCTTCCCAGCCCGCAGCCAGGCAGATGGATCCCCACTGTACGTCCCGCCAGCCTGGCCGGCTGTGCTCCCACGCCCGCTCTTGCTCTGCTTTTCTTATGAAAGTTGAGGCGCCCTTTTCTGTTTCTAGTTGGGGAGGTGAGCTTTCACCCAGGTCCCAAGAGCTGCGTGGCCTGGGTGTGACTGCGTGGGGGTGGCAAAGCTCATGTAGCAGCCCTGGGATCAAGTTTGAGATTGAAGGGTGTCACAAGCCCCCCGGCCGCCCCCATGTTGTTCCTGGACACTGGTGTTCTAAGGAAGGTGTGGCGAGGGGGCCCTGCTGTCCCCACTGAACGGTGGTCCTCCCCCGCTCACCAGCTGGATGCGAACGTTGGCCTTTGGACTGAGAGCTTCTTATTGTAGTGAACAACCTTCTGGAGTGGCAGATTGCAGGAAAAACTCTTCAATCCATCTCAGAGCGGGACTGCGTGGCCAGAAGGTGGACTTAGAGCCGTGAGCCAGCCAGGGCACCCACTGCGACCCCTCAGGTCCCCAGTCAGTCCAGTTGACCCCAGTTTTGGACTTGTGTGTATAGCTGTATCTAATACCTCAAGGGCAGTGTGGCTCTGGGGCATGTTGGGTCGGGGGGGGGGGG
>VBSM01002608.1:152127391-152170651 GCA_008086735.1 Cheirogaleus medius | reverse complement strand
ATCGTATTGAAAAAAAAAATCCTAGTATTTCAGTAAAAACGCCTGTTGTGAAATGAACCTCCTGTAACTTCTATCTGTTCTTTTTTGAGGCTCAGGGAGAAACTAGCATTTTTTTTTTTCCAAACTACTTTTTGTCACTGTGACAGTTGTAAATAAAGTTTGAAAATGCTTTCCACTCTGGTCTGGTTTCCTTTCTTCCTGCTCCACTGGAATGGAGTGAGCTCAGGAGCGTGGGGAACTCTTGCGGGGCTGCACTGGGGCAGTCCCAGGTGAGCTTCCTCATGTAGCTTGCTTGCTGGCCCTTCAAGGTGAGCCCATCCATGATTTTTGGTCACCTGGCTGGATGAAAGCAGCTTTTCTTTTATTCTGTGTCGGTGGTTATCAATTCTGGATACATATCACAAGCGCCTTGAGAGCTTTGAAAACAAACACCACCGCCATTGGAGACTTAGATGCAGAGACTTGGATTTCGGGGATCTGGGGTGCCGTCCAGGCATTAGTATTCTAGAATCACCTGGAGAGATTTTAACCTGCAGCCAAGGTTTGAACTGCCTTTTCAAAGGAAGAGAAACCAGAGGCATTGTAAGGTCATTCACAAAGGCGGGTGAATGAGCACGTAGAGAGCTCAGTCACTTGAAGCATTTAATGAGCGCCCACCACTTGGCAGGCATTGGTGACAGGCCAGGGGAGACAGAATAGCAGTGGTCCTGGATCTCATGACACTTGCCTGCCGCCCCCCACACCCAGGGAGGGGGCAAGACAGAGCCCAGAGACCAGGAAGGAGGCTCCATAGAGGTCGGCATGAGAGAAGGTGGTGCTTTGTAGAAGGTTATTTTTGGACATCTTTCTAACCGAAGGCTGTTTATTTTTGCCTTCACTCAGCCCTCATCTGGGGCTAACTGTGGTGAGAGTAGAAAACCAAGTGGTCTGTGCTGACGGTGGCCCCCAATATTAATAGAATATCAGTCCGTTTTAACGGTTGTTTTAGCGAAGCAACTAGATCTATGGATCTGCTGCGCTGAGGATAGCTGTCAGGACTTGACCACCCACATGTTAGGTCGTCCCTCTATTTCCCTGCAATAGCCTGAGGATGGAGTTTCCCAGAATGCAGCCTCCTTGAACACAGCCCCTCAGAAAACAGTCTTATTTGCAGAAAATTCTATGAAATCTACACACAAAAAAACTATTAGAATATGTGAGTTTAGCATGGTTGCAGGATCTAAGCTCATTATTTGAAAGTTGATTATATTTCTATTTATTATTAATGAACAAATGGAAATTGAAATTTAAAATACCACTTACATAAGCATCAAAAAATATAAACTACTTAGGAATAAATCTGACAAAAGACATATATAATCTATTCCATGAAAACTACAAAACACTGCTGAGAGAAATTAAACCCACATAAACAAGAGGTCTACCATGTTCATGGATCTGAACCTGCTGATTTTAAGATTTCAGTTCTCTCCAAATTGATTTATAGACTCAACACAATCAAAATCTCAGCAAGCTTTTTTGTAAGGACATTGATGACCTGATGCCGAACTGCATATTGAAATGGAAAGGACCTAGAACAGCCAAAACAGGTTTGAAAAAGAAAAATGAAGGACTTGCAATTCTCAATTTTTTTTCTATTTTTTTCTTCCAAGTCAGAACTTGACAATCCACACAGTGTCTCTGTCCACCCATCAATAAGTTCATCACCTGTGCAATTCTCAATTTTAAAACTTATTACTAAGCTACAGTAATCAAAACAATATGATATTAGCATCAACATAGACAAATAGGTCAATGGAACGAATTGAGTCCAGAAATAGGCCCACATGTGTGGTTGACTGAGTTTTGACAAAGTTGTCAAGGCAATTCAGTGGAGAAAGGTTAGTCTTGTCAACAGATGGCCTGGAACAACTGGATATCCATAGGCAAATAGCCCCTGGGGATGGAAACACTAGTCTTCACTTCTGTCTCCCACTGTCCCCGTGTGACGTTCTAAACAAAATAATTATTTGCTTGGAAAAGAATTCCTTCAACCTTTTTCATGGTTGGCCAATTGCTTCAATACTGCCCCACTTCACTCCAAGTCCTCCCCTCTCCCTGGTATGTTGTTCAGACTGACTTGCATTCCAGTCCTGCGCAGCCCCTCCATATGTGCTTTGGAGCCAGTTTCTCAATGTCAGGATCCTCAGTGTTCTTGTCTGTAAAATGGAGATAAGACTAGTACCTCCTGCATAGGGGTGTGAAGATTGAGCACTCAGTAGGGACTTCACAGGTCAGGGTTTTTTCTGTCTCCCTCTTGAAAATCTAGAGACTAGGACCTAGTCTCTGCTTCTCTCTTCTGCTTTTTGATCTGGGTCCTTTGTGCACACCAGATTCAAAGGTAGCTTCAAGGTGAAAACATCCTCCTACCCTCAAAAGCAGCTCCCTTAGTCACCCCCTTTTGTTTACCCTGAGAGAGGAAATGCAAGGAGAAGGGAACTTTAATGCCTTCTGCCCACCAAAATATTGGCAAGGGAAGAGAAAGATGTCTCTCATCAAGGTGAGTATATAGCTCTGCCAGGCTCCTCTTTAAAGAGGTGATCCTTGGGCAGAGACCTGTTTGAAATTATGGTTGAGTTTTGTGTAGATTGGGAAGAGATTCCTGGTCGGGGAGAGAGCAAGTGCAAAGGCCCTGTGGTAGACGTTGGCTCAGCCTTTTTGAGTAATGTCTACAAAGCTAGCATGTCTAGAGTAGAAAGCAAGAGAAACAGCGGAGACCAGATACCTTGTGGGTCCTAGTGAGAAGGGTGGGTTTTAGAATCATGACTGCCCACCACACATCCCAGCCTCTCCAGAGTTGCCTGACTGGTGGCATGTGGCAGCCTGTGTGGATGGACCCAAGGTCCTGTCACATCCTGAAGGGGCTTCTGGATCATCAGAGAGGGATTAAATTAGGTAGAATTCAGTTTGTACCTCTGTCCTCAGATTCCCGAGGGGTGATCGTAGCTAAGAGCATGGGCTGTGAGGCCGGACTCCTGGTCTGTAGCTCAGGCTGCCTCTTACTACCTGTGTGACCTTGGGCAAGTGACTTTGCTTCCCTCACTTTCCTCATCTGTAAAATGTGTACCTACCTTATAGGGTTGTGGTGACACTTAAATGCATCATTACAAGTAACATGCTTAGAACTGTACCGGCCACCTAATAAGTGCTCAAGAAATGCGAGCCACTGTGGGAGACAGAATAATGCCCACCCCCCGAACAGATGTCCACGTCCGAATCCTAGGAGCCTGTGACTATGTTCAGTTACCCGGCAAGGGGGAATTAAGGTTGCTAATCAGCTGCGCTTGGCTCGGGGAGAGCCCGGATTGTCCAGGAGAGCCCCACTGAATCGCAAAGCGTCCTTGTAACGAGAGGAGGCAGAAGAGTGAGTGTGAGGGTCAGAGATTTGAAGATGAAATGCTGTTGACTTTGAAGACAGAGAAAGGGGCCACCGGCCAAGGAATGCGGTCACCTCCAGGAGCTAGAAAAGGCAAGGGAACGACTCTCCCCAGAGCCTCCACAAGGAACGCAGCCTTGCCAGCACCTTGGCTTTGGCCTAGTGACACCCATTTTGGACTTCTGACCTCCTGAACTTTAAGATAATACATTTGTTTTAAGCCACTAAGTTTGTGGCAATTTGTTCCAGCCACGATAGGAACCTAACACAGCCATTATTATAACTATGCTAGCGATGGTGACGCAGACTTGTCCCGCATGGCCTCTGCGAGGGTGGTAATGAACTGAGGGGCTGCAGGCGGGGGCCATGGGCCAGCAGTTGGAACCCACGCCTTCCTAAGGCTCAGCGTCTTCTCTGGGTGTCAACAGGCAGGGGTATCTGTCAGATGGAGGGCGCACCTCTGCCCCGGGATCAGATAAATTTGAGGCTATAAAGCATTTATTCTACTGATTCATCAGTATAGTCTCTGAATCAGAATATTCATTAGGCTACTCCCTTCAAAATCTGTTCACATACACAGAAGGTCCGACTTTGAAATGCAATGTATTTGCAATATTTCCTTTGCCATTTCCAGTCAGAAAAATGTGAATTCATTCTTTTCTGTTGTTGGCTGCCATTTATAGAGCACTGGTTTACCTCTATCTCACAACACTTCTGCAATGTGTGGGTTTTCATGTAGAAAATGTTTTTGTTTTTGCATAAACTACATTTAGCAAGGATGGAAATTATCAAAGATGGTGGAATTGGGGGATTTCATCTTTCGAATCCCATCACAGTAGCAAATCAACTATTTGCATTTTGGTTTCCTTCCAGACATTTTTCTCTATACTTACCAGAATACACTCAAAGAATATAATTTTTTCCTATAAAGTGGGCATTTTTAATGTTATTTTATAGATGAGGAAGCTGGGTCAGAGGGGTTCAAATTATACTGACTTTGGAACCAGAAAGAGGAGAATTAGAATCAATGGTGTGCTGATAAATGCGTAACAACCAGCTCTTGGGAGGGGTTGCTGATTTGTAGCATCTGGCAATTTCCATGGTGTAAATGCTCCCGCCATGGCTGATTTTGTGGAATTGGAATGAGGTGGGAGCCAGTATGTGCCTGTTCCAGCACACCTCTAGAATCCCTGATCCTCCACTTCTAAGCTGTGAGAATGAGGCTTCTCCGAGCCTCAGCTTCCTTTTCAGTAAAACGGGTATAATTCAAAAACCAAGCAGTGCCTAGTTCATAGCGACTCTGTAAACTCGAGTGCCCTTCCTTCATTTAGAAAAGAGAAATAGTTCCAGAAAGTTATCTGGCACAGTATTTTTCAAACTGAATCATGACTCATTATTAGGTTGTGAAATCAATTTATTTGTGGGTTGCAACCAGAATTAAAAAAAAAAAAAAAGAAAGAAAGAAAACAAAATATGAAAGACTGGAATAGAACAGAAAAAAGCAGCAGATATAGGGTATAGCAGATACAGGAAGAGTAAGTGTTATTCCCTGAAATTTTTGCTTCATCTCTACATATGGATGAATGTGTGTACTGGGTCATGAAAAAAAAATATTTTTCTTGCTGTGGGTCACTGTCAAAACAGTTTCAGAGCCACTGTGCCGGTGAATCAGCTTTCTAGAAAGCAGTACTTCATAGAGTTGTGGGGTGGGAGAGAGGCAACTAGAAAAAGTCTCTTGATACCCTCTCTGCAGAGGGAATGGCGCTAGGGAACCCAAGGGCAGAGCCTGTGTGGCCAGTGTGTAGGAGGCAAGCTTGGGAGGGCCACTATGCCCGTGGTCTCCTCCAAGGCTGGGGGTGGGCTCTAGGCAGCCCTCAGAGCTTACGTCTGAGCCCCAGAGAAGGGAGGGAACCACACATGAGGGAGGAGGAAGCTGCACAGGAAACCCTCACTGCATGCTTGCTGGTGCTGGAACCCACTGCAGCAACTACTAGACAACCAACAGTAGTGCCATAAGATAAAAATAAACCACAGGGTCTCAGGCCTGTGGTGCAGGAGTGAGGGCATGCTGTCTACAGGGCTGAAAAGTTACCAGGCTAGGGCTGGGGTCATGCTGCTTGGCACCGAGCTGCGCCTTGATTTCCTGATTGCTAATTGGAGGGCAGTTTTCCTGCCCAAGGTTACTGGGGCTGGTGCCAGGAATGGGGCCACTTGCCTGCAGAGTTTCTGCTCCTCCTGCTTGCACAGGGTGATATGAAAAGTCATTCATACCAAGATCTTAAGGTCTGAATGCACCACCTCTCCCAGGTGGACCCTTATCTTAGAAGAGGGCCCCAGCAGTTGTCACCCAAAGCATTGTCTCGCACAGGGTTCTCACGCAGGTTGAACCTTGTTTTTAACCTCCTTTACCTAGCTCAGGAGCACCCACATCCCTCAAGGACTAACAGTATTCACAAGGACATTTCACTCAGCAGTTTGCAAAGCACATTTCTTGTCTTTCATTCACTTATACAGCATTTCTTATCCAGGCGTCCCTAGAATTCAGGGGAGCACATGAAATTGAATGGGACAAAAATTATATCTACATATTTTCATTAACTACTAAGTGAAATTTAGCACTTCCTGTTATTAGGGATGTAGGCAACAAACCACAATAGTGTCAGCAGCACCTGAGATTTGTCACCAATAGAAATCATAGGTATTTTCATTTTTACAGTACACTTGTTGCAGGTATCATGAAATATTATTTGTGGTCATAGTGACCTCAAAATTACACCTGCTGCTGGATCTCATTAGGCAAAACTTTAATAAAGGACATTTTTGGCCAGGTGCAGTGTCTCACGCCTGTAATCCTAGCACTCTGGGAGGCTGAGGGGGGAGGATTGCTTGAGCTCAGGAGTCCACGACCAGCCTGAGCAAGAGCAAGACCCCGTCTCTACAAAAAAGTAGAAAAACTAGCCAGGCGTGGTGGCGCGTCTGTAGTCCCAGCTACTTGGTGGCTGAGGCAGGAGGATTGCTTGGGCCCAGGAGTTTGAGGTTGTGGTGAGCTACGATGACACCATTGCACTCTAGCCCAGCAACAGAGCAAGACTATCTCAAAAAAAAAAAAAAAAAAGACATTTTTTACTTTTTTACAAATGTGTTTTAAAAAAAATCTTTTGATAGCTGTATCTCAGCATACTTGATCTTCTTTGCAACCCTCTGTGTTTTATGTTATGCATTTAAAGCACTATCCTGAGAAGGAAATCAAAACTTCTTCCACCTGCCAAAAAGCTTCACAGCACAAAAAGGTTAAGAGTTCCCTGAGGAGCTGGTGCTGCGGCTCTGAACAGAGTTCCCACAGTGTGCAGAGAGGAGGGAGACTCAGCCATGCCACCCCCCGCCCCCGGGGCTCGGAGCAAGATAGAAACACCCACAAGCAAATAAGCAAGTGCACACTAACCTGTGGGTGCCGCAAAGGCAGAGATCGTCTGAACGGATGGCACGGCTGGGGAAGCCTGGGAGGGCTGAAGGGGGATCGGAGGGCCAAGAGGCTGGGGTCACTGCCCCATTTCAGACTCTCTGTGGGTCCACGGCCCACCTCTGGCCCAACAGGAGAGAGCCCATCTACCTAAACAGACGTGGGCCCCTCCTAAACAGCTCTGTGGCCTTGTTGGGGGTGTGGGGAGCAGCTTCTCCCTGGGCCTACTCCATGCCTGCCCCAGCAGTCCAATGCCACCCACAGCCCCAGGCCTGGGAGCAGGGTGCTGAACTGCCTCTACTTACCTTGGCCTAGAGGACTCCCTGGACTGTCCCAAGGCAAACCAGTATAGTCAGTCACCCTACTTGGAAGCCAAACCTACCCTTTTCATCTAGAACTAATTCAGCTGCCTGGAATTTGGGTCAAGTTATTCCCATAAGCACCTTGGCTATCTGCTTGCTCATCTCTGTCCACACAGGTCTCTCCGGGTCTCTCTCTGGCTCTCACTCTCCCCCCACTTACCCAATTTCTGCTTAAGCTCCCAAGCTTGCCAATGTCCCCAGCTCCTATCTGCCAAGAGCTTTGAGGACATGTCTCTCTCCTGGGGGCCTGTGGAGCACTTCTCACTCTTTGTTTATAATTGAAGTGTAATTTACACAAAGTGCTCGATTCCCGATTCCCGGGTGACTAGCTCAGCCAACATTTATACACCATAAAACCACCACCCAGGTCAAGACACAGAATGCTGTCACGTTCCAGAAGTCTCCCCGTGCCCCTTTACTGTCAGCTTCTCCTCCAAAGGTCACCACTATTCTGAGCCCACCAGAGCTCCGTCTGACCTTCATGCACATGGAACCGTGCCCTGGGGACCCCTCAGGAGCACGCCCACCGGAAGCCGCAAATGATTCCACTTCGGCAGGACCATGACACAGGAAAGGAACAGAGAAGTGGGGGAAACAGGATGTTTGGCTGGAGGAAATAACCTGCCTGGTTTTCAAGTGAGAACACTGAGGACTCAGAGAGGGACAGGTCCCGTACTCGCTCCTTCATTTGATCACATTAACTGAGCTCAGGGAAACACGGCTAGCCGGGGAGGCAGAATCCAGAGGAGACCTCAGAATCCCAGGGCAACCTCCTTCCCCTTAGCCCCGAGGTGCCCTCTGGGCAAAAGCCAGGCCTGACTTCTGCTGGCAAGGGAGTTTTGCCAACCTGTTTCCTCTTCTCTCTCTGCCCCTCAGGCTTGAGAAAGCTATAGAAGAGCAGTTCCCAATCCTTGCTGCACATTAAAATCACTGGGGAGATTTACGAAACTCTCAAGGCCAGGCCTCATCCCGGGCCAGTGAACTCCCTAGCTCTGGGCGTGAGACCCAGGTGGCAGCATTTTTAAAACTTCAATATCCACAGCCAACTTTGTAACACAGAAGCACTCCCTAAACTTTACAGTGCACGTGGCTCTTCTGGGGCTCTTGTTAAAATACAGATTCTGTTTCAGCAGGTCTGGGTGGGGCCTGAAATTCTGTATTTCTAACAAGCTTCCAGGTGATGCCGATGTTACCAGTCCAGGAATGATACTTTGAGCAGAAAAGATATAGCGTCCATTCCATCCCTTTCGTCCTGCATCACAATTCTTCTTCATATAAATATATTTTGCAATGCTTTATTTTTTAGTTTGGTTTTTAAACATAAGGCTCTCCAACTCACCCAAATAATTTTAGATTTACCCATCTTGACTAGAAAAGGTATAATGACTGATCATGTGCTTTCCATGTGTCCAATATTGTCCCTCACAACCTAGAGGAGTTGTGGGCCCCATTTTAATGATGAGAAGCAGTCGCTTCGGGTCCCTGGTGTTAGGGGCAGTTCTAACTCCAAGGTTCCAAGGGCTCTTTTGACTAAATGACCTGCCCCATCCTCACCCCACTCCGTCTAAGCTCTTGGATCTCTTTTGGATCTAATTAAAATTTTAGCGTGGAGGTCCAAACTCCACCTACTCTTTAGCACAAACTTAATTGAAAAAGGTCCTTCGTGTTTTCAATCTCCACCTCTGATCTCTTGTTCACTTCTGCTTTCCCTAATTCTTTGCCCTGCCCCGTCAAATCTTCACCAAAACTTTCTTCCCCAAAGCCCCTCCCATCTCTCACCACCGTTACTGCCTCCTCAGGCCTTCAGGCTGGGGCTGACTTACAACACCGAATCACACCTGCTCTCCAGTTCACAGAGGGCAGATTGTGGGGCCTCTTGGCCCCCATAACCACATAAGTCAGTTCCTGCACTAATCTGCTCATACATGCCTACATGCGTGTGTGTGTGTGTGTGCATGTGTGTATTAAATGTACTCTATTGGTTCTGTCTCTCTGGAGATCTCAAATACAAGTGCAATGACAATCTAAGAAGCTGCCCTCCTGTCCTCTTGCCTAGAGTGACACACAGCCCCACTCCCAAGCCAGCTTTGTCCACTGTCATTCCCTAGCACATCTGTTAACCAGCGGGCCAGTGGATGGGGAAGCAGGTTTGCTTTGGCAGCCTGGGGGCTCCACCACATTGCCACAGCTGGGGACACAGGATGGCCTTCCTCACAGGGTCATGGGGGCCAGTGAGGCCAGCTCTCTGATGGGAGGCAGCCTCATGTGGTGGTGAGAGAACAGATTTGGGAATTAGACAAGACCTGGATTCAAATCCCAACTCCCCTGCCAGTCACTCACTGACCATGTGACTTAATTCTCTGTGCTTCAGTTTCCTTATCTGTAAACTGGGGGGAGGCAATAACTCATTAGAGGAATTGTTGTGAGATCAGGTATGAGACTGCACTCACATTTACCCAGTTTTCTAGTACGGTAAGAATTACATAAAATAATGCCCATGGAAAGGGTTGGTTAGCACGGCACCTGGGCCATAGAAGGTGCTCACCAAATATTGTCTTCCGTCCCTTTCTTGATGACCATTTTTCTGATGCCAAACAAGTCACTTCTCTGTTCTACCTTCATTCCAGGAAGCAAAGGAGTGTGGGGTGGGGGTGGGGGCCAGAGCTCACAACTTCCAACCTCCAGACAGCCACCCTTCCCAGACAGCCTTCACTAACCACTTGCAGCCTTCACATTTGCTAAAATTCCTGGGATCAAGAAACTTCCAACTTCAGGACTGGGGAAGTTATCTTAGGTGTTGGGAGTGGGAGAGAGAAAACACCAGCACATGGACTGGTTCTCGATGGTCCCAGCTCACAAGCTGCCACGGATAATCACTGTTTATCAACTCGTTGGAAAAAATGACTACAGTTACATCTCACACATCAACAAAAAGAAAAAAAAAAATAAAAGCTCCAGTGGAATGTCTGAGTCACTCTTGAGAGCCTTTAAATTGCCCGTTCATTATGATCCTTCTCCTTGCCACGTCCCTGTCCTGCACAGGGAAGCGCATGGCCACGAGAGGGGCCATTGCCCGGTGCCTGCTGGCCTGGCCAAAGGCTCTGCTTGGGGCTTAAGACAGACCACAGCAAGCTCGTAACAGGGGTAGTCATTCCACACTCAGTTCTGAACTGGTGACTTGGGCGTTTACACACGTCCCAAAGCCCAACTGAATCAGGAGGAATCACTGTCAACAAGGATACTTTGCTGTCACTTGGGGCCAGCATTTTTGCACAGATATGAAAGAGCAGCTCCACCGTCACAGTTTGGTTGTTTAAAAATGAATCGATAACACTTAGGAGAAGAGGTAGGAGGATTCAGTGGTGCCCCCTACCACTGAGGCATCGCACCTTTTCTGCCACCAGATGGGTACAGTCCAAGACATGGTTTGAAACAATCCATGAGCCCCCCAAAACTGGGTATAAGTTAAATGCTAATCTCCAAGATCATGTCTTAAATTCATAGGAACGGTGGTTTTAAAGCATTTGAGAGATCACGCGCCCCCTTCCTCCCCATAAATACCAACAAATTGCTTACAAATTCCAGGGACTTCGCAGGCTCTCCTGAGAGGCGGGGCATCCTTGTAACCCAAATTGCACTGGACAGACTTGTTATCCGAAGAAACCCTGTGGTGAATTTGTGAAGTGCCCCTTGGTCCCGGGAATCCCTCCTAGCACTTCCCCCCTTCTAAATGTTCTTAAGACACCATGTTTGAAAGTAGGGTTTGCTCAGTGGAAAGAGAAGCGGCTCAGGCACTGAGGCCTATGGGTCCTTGTCCCAGGTCACAACGCTCCCAGAGCTCCTCTCTCAGCTCATTCAGAGACATTCTTTCCAAACCAGGGAATCGGATCAGGCTAACCTCAGCAAGAAGTGCCCACTCTCAGGGCCTGGTGGGTAACTCGGCCTCTTGCAGGTCACTCCGTGTGCTGCCAACACCAGGACTATCTTAGGTTTCTTGGCCAAGACCATAGTCCCTGGTCCCCCAGAAGGACGGCTGTCAGACAGCAAAGACTGACAGGTTCCCAAGATGAAAGTGGATGCTCTGTGCTGCCCAGAGCTTCAAGAATCTTGGCCATCGTCCATCCATCGACTTGGTCATCAAATCAACAGGCTGCAGTGGGCGGTGAGCGACAGGTCTGGGCTGGAGAAGGCTGTGTTTACACAGCAGTTTTATGTGCCTGCCCGTCTGTGAACTTTGGAACACACGTTCACCACAGCAATACAGTAATCATCAATCATGACAATAAGGAGTTCTTACACTTGTCTGCCTTTTACCCTGTTTACACTACTTGTGTAGATACACTATTGTCTTTTTTATTGCGGAAAATATACATAAAATTTACCATTTTAATTATTTTTAAGTGTATGATCCAGTGGCATTAAGTACATTCACAACATTGTGCAACCATCACCTCTACCCAGATCCAGAACTTTTTCATCATCCCAAACAGAAGCTCAATTAGTTTCTGTCCCTATACAGACTCTTACATGCCCTGCTCTATGAATTTGCCTATTCTAGGTAACTCATGTAAGTGAAATCACACAATGTTTTTCCTGGCGTGTATGGTCTATTTCATTTAGCACAATGTGTTTGAGTTCATTTATGTTGTAGCACATATGAGAATTTCATTCCTTTCTATGGCTGAGTAATATTCCATTGTATGTATATACCATGTTTCGTTTATTCCTTTGCCTATAGACATTTTGGTTGTTTCTACCTTTTGGCTGTCAAGAGTAACGCTGCTGTGAACATTGGCATGCAAGTGTCTGTTTGAGTCCCTGCTTTTGATTCTTCTGAATATACACTTAGGAGTGGGATTGCCGGATCGTATATGGTAATTCTATTATATTTTCTTACTTATACTGTGATAAACAACTCTTACTTTGTTACAACCATTTTAAACATGAGGACACTGAAGCTCAGAAAGATGAAAGAAATGAATTCACTCAATAAAGGTTTCGAATTTAGGGATTGTGTGCCCAGGGCTGAAATTAGGGTGAGACAGGAACAACTAGGGTGAAAATATAGGAGCCCTCGCTGGGGCTGACTTATCTACAAGGTACAGAACCAGGGCCATAAAAATATTTTAATTTATTTTAAAATCACACAAAAAATATAATTTAGTTTGAATTATATTTGCCTTTATATCAGTGCAGTTCTAAAATACAATTTCATATGCATATATGTTAATTTTTTTTAACAGAGGGAGGGATCCACAAAGGCAAAAGTGCCTAGGGACCCTCAGAGTCATACTGGCCCCTGCCTTGAGAGTGAGCTCCATATTAAGAGCCAGGGGCCCGGGGCACATGATACGAGGAGGCTTTCATTCTCAGGTTCCTGCGGGCACTGAGCCTGCACAGTCGCGAACCCCAGAGTGCGTGCCCCCTTAAATTCTGTGGCCGAGGCACCTGGCTTGCCTCACCCTGGGCCCAGCCCTGCCTGAGTCAGCCTGTTCCTCCTGGCACACTGGGCAATAACATCTTGGCCACAAGTTCCTCACTTGGTGGCATGCTTTCTGTCACTAAGGGAAAGGGTCAGGCCGAAGGAAGCCAGTTTTAGACATGGGCTGTTTGCTCATGGGGTATCCCTGGAGAGGCCATGGTGACCCCCATGCCACGGCAGCCGCGCTGACAACACTTACACCACTCTGTAATTGCCTCATCTGCAATTTTTCTTATTTTACCTAGAAAGTGTTGTTTGTGTTCACTCCCAAACCATTAGCTAATTCTGCCAGACCGTAAGGACCCGGGCAGGAAAGATTTCCCTCCTACAGGTCTGTCTACCTCTGGATCCAGAATCCTTCTTCTAGCTTCGACTCTTCAGGGGACCCCTCTCGCCTCCTCCCCACGCCACTCTGTCCCCACCCACTTCACAGGGTCCTTTTACATTCACTCCTGCAGGAAGAGGGTATTTGGGGAGAGGAGATGTATTTCACTTATTAATTAGTTCATTCAGCAAATCTTCACTGAGCACCTACCATATGCTCAAGCACTGGGGAAACAAAGTGCACAAAAGAGTCAAAATCCCCTGCTTTCACGGAGCTTACATTTCTACTAGTAGGGGGAGAAAGACAATAAAATATATATATAAATAAATAACAAATTGTACAGTGGGCCTGATGGTCAAACGTCATGGAAAAAAATAAAACAGAGGTTAAGAACGCCAAATAGGGCAGGGAAGTGAATCCTAGATCGCGTGGTCAGAGGCAGTCTCCAGGGAAGGTTATATTTTAGCATAGACCTGAAGAGTGTGAGAGAATGAGCTGTGTAGATATCTGAGAGGTGCATTCCAGAGAGAGAAAACCGCATGTGCAAAGGTCCTGAGGCTGGAGCCTGCCTGGCTGAGGTGAGTCACCATTATGTCCCTGTGGGTTAATTCCTTGTCACAACATCCAACAGTCTCTTGTACTCCCTGCTGAGGACTGCAGGTCTCGGGTCCCATCCCGCCCTGCCTGCCTCTCCATGCTATTGTGAAGTCACAACAACAGAACCTCTGTGGCCGTGTTCTCCCCGTTGTCAATGCCACATAAATGCAAGTGATTCTGATCGCCTGTGACCAGGCCGCCTCCGCCACAAGCCCGGGCTGAGCTGGCCTCCCTGGCCTGGGAGCCCCTGCCACTCAGCTTGCGGCTGGGCCTCCACCTCAGTCTGCCCAGCCTGGGTTCCACCAACAGCTTTCTCCTTCCTGTTTCCGCCTTCTCTCACCCCTCAAGTTTTCCTGTTGAGTGGGTTGCTCTGAATCAGCCCCTCGTCATTGGCCTCTCAAAAACCTGCAGTTTTTTCCTAAAGCTCCTTTGCCCAATGAAAGTCCCTGCCTTCTCTGAACACTCAGCCCACCTTCAAGCCCACCCGCTCTCTCAGAGGCTCCCCCACCTCTGTGTACACTCACGTCACAGGGAGAACAGCTGCCGCCTCGCACTGTGGGGCCTCCACACTGTCACTGTCCTTCCTTCCAACGTTTAAGACACCCACAGCCCCAGCTCAGTCCCTCATCAACAGTGGCCCCTCCAGCCACAGCCAGGAGAGCTGGCTAAGAAACCTGTAATATGCTCAGCTGTCTGCTAAATCCCTCCCCACAGACACTCCCAAACTCCAATTTAGGTCACCATCCTCTCTCAAAACCATTGCCACAGCCCCCTAACTCTTCTCCCCACACCTTCTCTCTCTCCCTAACCAAACCATCATCTACCTTGTACCCAGAGTAAACCATTTAAAACCTGCCTTCAAATCACCCGTGACTCCAAATAGTCGATGGGATGAAACTCAGGATCCTTTAGTTTGGGATCCTTAAGATGGGATCCCTTAGTTTGGCAAACGTGGCTCTTGATGCCCTGACTGCAACTCCTCTCCAGCCTGGTCTCCTAGAATGCATGCTCCACAGGGCGTGGCAGACAGCCCGAGACACCCCCAAGGATCTCCACGTGCTGGTATTCAGGTCCTTGTGTGATCTCTACTTGGGAGTCACTGAGCCTGGTGCTTTGCTTCTACCATGTCAGTGAGGCAAAAACAACAGAATATCAACTCTGACTCAAGGTTAAAAAGAGACTGTGGCTCCCATCCTAAGCACCCTTCCTCACTCTGTCTTGCTCTGAGAAAAGCCTGCTGCAGTGTTGGGAGCTGCTCTATAGAGAGGTGCATATGGCAAGGAAATCAAAGAGACCTCAGCTCAAAAGCCAGTGAGGAGCTGAGCCCTCAGCCCAGTAGCCTGTGAGAAACCGAATCCTGCCACCAGCAACATGACTGAGCGTGCAAGTGATCGTCCGTCCCCCAGCTGAGCCTTCAGATGAGATCTAGCCCGGCTGACACCCTGACTGCAGCCTTACGGTAGGCTCTAGAGCAGAGGCGTCCAGCTAGGCTGTGCCCAAATTCCTGACCCCAAACTGAGATGATAAACATTTTTGTTTTAACAAGTTTTGAGAGCAATAAATAATTAATACAAGATAATCTCACCAAGTCTCAGAAAATTACTCCAGAGTTTAATGCTGCTATAAATTCTTGATCAGCATTTTCTATGGGTCTGTGGTCCAGTGTTACTTTCTATGGTGTTTCTCTGGCCACTATACTCGTCATCTCTCCCCAACAAAAACTACAGGTCACACCAACTCTCTTTAAATGTCCAACCCTCTGACCACCCACCCTCAGACACCCCTGCCTGGCACACACACTCCCCTCACTCCCAGGAGATGACCTCACCAAGGGTATGAAAACTGTCAGATGGGCAGTCCCTTGATTTCTCACTTCTAAAGGGACAAAGTTATCCACTTCAGCACCCAACTACTCATCCCTCCCTTTGTTGCAGTAGAGGACAAGTCCTTAAAACTGATCCCAATCTCTCCTCCAGAAATGGGATCCCATCTCATCCGCCTACATTTCCGATGACCCCTTCTTTCTTCTGTATGTTCATCCCCTCCTCTCCTTCCAACAGCATTTCAAGTCACCCAGATCCTTCCCTTCTTAACCAATGTTTCTGGATCCTACCATCCCCTCCAGAAATTGCTGCCCTTTCTCTTCCCATTACACCAAACTCCTGAGGTGTCCTCTGTATTTCCTCCTGCCCTGTTCACTCCAGTCTGGCTTTTGCCCTAATCGCTCCACCAAAATCTCTCTCTTCAAAGTCATCAATGACCTAGAAAGAACAAGTAGACATGATCCTTCTCTCTTTCTAATGGAAAAACAGAAAACGCACAGGTAACTGTATATTTCCAATTGTGCCAAGTCCATGGAGGGAAGGAAGCAGGAGCTGTGGGAGCGAGAATGGGGTGAGAGAGGAGACCATTTGATTTGGGATCAGGAAAGTTCTGCTTGAGGAGGAGATGGCTAAGCTGACTCCTGAGGGTGGACAGGATCAGTCAGACATGGGTTCTAGGAAAGGGGAACAACACGTGTGATGGCCCTAGGCACTTTTGCCTTTGTGGATCCCTCCCTCTGTTAAAAAAAAAAAACCCCGGCCGCCCTGGGTTTCAAGACTCCTCCCGGCCTCTCCTTCATAGACTCTGTTGCCAAGTCTTCTCCACTACTCAGCCTCCCATGCTGGGTTCTCCCGTGCTCAGTCTTAGGCCCTCTTCTGCTCTCCCACCCCTCCCCCGCTCTCCTTTTTTGCTAGGCAATTCCATCCATATCTGAAATACTATCTCTGCATCTGTGACTCTCAAATTTATACCCCTGATCCAGAACTTTCCGAGTTCTAGATTTATATATCCAACTATCCACCTGGATGACTCACAGGTACCTTAGACTCAACATGTCCAAACTTGAATTCATGTTATACACCCCACAATTGGTATTTCTCCAGTGTTTCATTTTTCATTGAGCTGTCCAAACCAAAAATCTGGCTGTTCTTAATTACTACTATCCATTCTGTCTCCTAAAGTGTCCCTCATTTTCTCTCCATTTCCATCACCACTTCTCTAGACAAAGCTACCATCTTCTACCACCTGGAGTAGAGAAATACCATTTTTCTTCTTCTTCTCTTCCTCCTCCTCCTTCTTTTTCTTCTTCTTCTTTAAAGCAACATCCTTCTAACTCAAGGGTTCTCAGCCCTGGATGTACAGTTAAGTCACTTGCAGAACTTAAAAAAATTACCAATACCCAAGCCTCATCCCAAACCAAGTAAAACAGAATCTCTGAGAGTAGGCTCCAATCGTCCTTATTAAAAGCTCCCCAGGTAATTCCAACTTGCAGCTAGAATTGAGAACTGCTCGTATAACTGGTCTCCCCACATCCATTATTGCTCCTCTCCATTTCCACACACAGCCAGAGGGGTCTTCTTCACAAGGCCAATCTCATTGCATCGCTTGCCTTGCTCTAAGAATAAAGGTCAAAGCCTTCATGTCCTCCACCACCTCCCTCTGCCTGCCTGCTGCAAGCCTGGGCACTCTCTGCATTCTGGCTTATGTCAGCCATCCTGGACTCCTTGCTCCTGCTACTTCAGGTCATCACATGTGCTGTTCCCCCTTCCTGGAACGCGCATCTGACTGATCCTGTCCACCCTCAGGAGTCAGCTTAGCCATCTCCTCCTCAAGCAGAACTTTCCTGATCCCAAATCAAATGGTCTCCTCTCTCACCCCATTCTCGCTCCCACAGCTCCTGCTTCCTTCCCTCCATGGACTTGGCACAATTGGAAATATACAGTTACCTGTGCGTTTTCTGTTTTTCCATTAGAAAGAGAGAAGGATCATGTCTACTTGTTCTTTTCTGCATTCCTGGCACCCAACCCAATTACCTGGTGCCTAGCAGGTGTTTAATAAAATTTTATGGAACGATGATGAACAAACACATGTTCCTCATGCCCCATAGCTTGGCACATATTTCTTTCTCCCTGGAAGGCACCAGACCTGTCTGCTTTTCCCCTTGTCAAACTCCTACTTATTCTTCAGGACCTAGTTAAGAAAACCCTTCTTCACAATTCCTCCCTGGTTCCCTCGGGCAGAGGTCATTTCTCCCTCTCTGAAAGCTGATCGCAGGTTCCTTCTTTTGGTGTCTTAGTTCCTCGCTTGGGGGCCTTCTTCCTGCTGCAGCAGGAAGTGACCTTCCCTTTCTTCCCGGAGTTGCTAACTTATTTGCTGGATGAATAACCAAATAAATGAGCTAACGAGGATTTCAGTATTTCACGGTAACTCTAAAGTAGCCAGCGTGTGTGCAGATCGCCCCACAGCATGTGTGCTCACTCTTGGGTCACACACAACTCCTGTGCTGCACCTTCTCTGGCCGGAGCTTCCTGGGCTTTCCTTTGGGGCCTCTCCAGACAGATCTGGGGCAGTTCTTCCGCGCAGGTTTGAGTGGGCTTCTAGAGTGGGAAAGGCCACGGGACTCTTTGCTCCTGGGGCAGTAGGGGGTGGGAGGCAGGTGCCGTCCCAGCCCCAGACACCCCTCCCCTATTACTGTCAAGCTGCTTTCCTGGGGGAGCCTGACTCTGCATTTAGGCCCCATTTTTGGAACCATTGAATTCCTCAAAGGCCAGCCGGCCTTCGTTCCGGACCAAGGGTGGCGGTAGAGACCAAGGCCAGGCTGGAGTGAGGAAGAGGGTCTGCACCAGAGCTAACGCCACAAGGGAGAGAGGCTTCATGGCAGACTCCAACTGCACTATAATGGGAGCACCTGGCGTTTTCCACACCTGACGCAGGCTGACCGCTCACCTGGCCAGCAGCTGCTCCTCCTTCCCGAGTCGCACAGCCTGAGGAGGAGCCCGCACCCTCAGAGCTGTTCCTGTACCCCACGGGGACAGCTGGGTTGGAGGCCCGTTGTGTGGGTTCCCGTCTGCTGACCAAGTGGAGAGAAGCAGAAGCAGGCTGGGCAGGGTGGAGGAAGCCATCTGGGGAATGCAGCTGGGGGCCCCTGGGGAGCCCCACCCGCTGCCCTCAGGCCTGCTTTCTCTTCCCCTGACCAGCTCCACTGCCCAAATGACACGGGTGGTATGGGGGTGGGGTGGGGTGGGGTTGGGTGGGGAACAGCTTTTGGAAAAGGACCTCCTGCCACGTGTTGGGAACAGCACCAGGGGTGGGCAAGAAACCCCGTCTCCAGGTTAGAGAGGGAACAGGGTTGGCATCATGAGTGATAATAGCAATAGTAGCAGCTGATGTTTACTGAGCATTCCTAAGTAGCAGGCCAAGTACATTAGTTACACAAATTGTCCTGTTGGGGAATCCCGCCGTATCATGGAAACAAATTGAATTCCTGTCCATTGCCCCGCTGCGTGTGGAGAACGCAGACCTGAAGAATAGGTGACACACCTCTCATGGGCCACTCAGACCCACTCAGCCTCTCCATCTCTGGGGCCCTTGGCTACTGGTTGTGACCCAGCTGCTTCTGGATGACCGACTCAGCAGCAGCTCTGCCCAGCTCCTAGCGGGAGTGAGCTCATCCCCTCGCTGCACACCTCCCTTTCCTGCCC
This sequence comes from Cheirogaleus medius, assembly GCA_008086735.1. NCBI lineage: Eukaryota > Metazoa > Chordata > Mammalia > Primates > Cheirogaleidae > Cheirogaleus > Cheirogaleus medius. The sequence continues at coordinate 152,151,485 of VBSM01002608.1, read as the reverse complement.
CCGGGCTTCCCTGCTATTTTGGGGGTGTGAGGCACCATTGTTGGGCCTCGTACGCACAACCTCGAAGGGTGAGGCTGGCAGAATTTTGACAGTGGACGTATTCTGCCCCACTCATCTCCGCTGGACAGACTGTCCTGAGATCAGAGGTTCATACAGCCTCCTGGGAGATGGCCCCACAATTTCAAGCAATTGGCTTATTCAACGTAAGTGATGGCTGGCTCAGCCCAGGAGCACACCTCATATTGGCTCTCCTGGCTTCTTGTCTCACTCCCTCTTCCTTTGCTCTTGCTTCCTGAGAATTGCACACCTTAATAAAGCAGTAGCTATCAACTTGTGCCTCAGGGAACTCAGGCTAAGGCAGGCCTGGTGGGAAAACGGATATGAATGCACATCATTTATGTTAAGGGAAAAAATAAAGATTGGTGGAGAACTCCAGGCTGAGGAATATGAGTTTTGTTCTATGATAAGAAGCAGCTGTGATCTGTAGGAAGACGACACTGGCGCTGGGTGGAGGGTAGAAGTGAGAAAATAGAGGCTCAAGACAGGATCTGTTTGGTGGCTGTGGCTCTAGTCTGGGTGGAGTGGGGGCTTTCAGGCAACTTTGGGGTACTTGTCTGGTGGCCTTTCAGGTAATTGCTCTTTCTGGAAGAAACGGCACTAGGGAGCCTCTCTGTTTTTGACCTACACATCTCTGCCCTCAGGTTATACCTGGGAAGGGGTCCCTGACACTCTTGGATTCCACCATTACTCACCTACATGGAGATTTCCAGACTTCGTCAGGGTCAGGAGGTTTTAGGAAAGCTTCTGTGATGTAGGACCCTGAAATCCAGTTCTGGAGAAACATTGCCTAAAATGACTAAACATTTCAAAATGCTACTCTAGGTCCAGAGCTCTTGGCTCTCCAGAATGGAAAGTTCTAGGCTTTATGTTTTTTCCCAAGGACTTTCCCATGGGGCCACCTGTTAACCTGGGCCCATTAGAGCTTGCTTGGTCCAACCCTTCTCCATCAGCCTGATGTCATCCCTGCAGTGGCTGGCTGTCCTGCTTCCCCATTGGCCTGACTCCACTCATGTGCTCACCAGCAAGCACCATGCAAGCTCCCTCATCACCACAATGGTGATGGTTCCTACTGACACAAAGGTGATCACCAACAGCCATGGCAGGAAATTTCAGGGAGGTAGATTTGGGCTCTTCATGAGTGGCTACACTTGGTGTGGGAAGGACTGTTTCTGTTTGAATGAAGTAGACAATTGCACTCCGTGGGGCCTGAGTTTACACTCAGGACCTGAGGAAAATGGATATCTTCTGGATGGTCCCACATTCCAACTTGCTAGCATTCTGCATGCAGCAGCATTTTTTAGAGGTTTGATGAATATGCAGTGATATCAACATACTATTCACTCATGGGGGCCCTGCCCTGTACTCAGCTCCCATGTCCCCCTGGCTTGGGAGCCATACTGACCTGGCCCCTTTTCTGGTCATTCAAACCTCAGAGAGTGCTGTGGGCACCTTCTAGCAGCCTGTCCTGCCCTGACATGAAAACAAAGCCAGTCTTTCACCAGGATGCCTTCTCTCCTCCACTATTTCCATTATTTGCCCCCACAGAACTGGGTCACAGGGAGTGTTGGTGACTGCTGTGCCTCACTCTTTAGCACTTCATAGAGGAAGGGGACTCATCCTCCATAGCGAGGAATGATGTAGGAGGGACACTTCTGATGTCTTCCTTCATTCATCCCCTCCCAACCACTGGACTGCTTACTGTTCCCCATTGCAGGACTAGAGGCTTTTCTGATTAGTGTGATCATGACTTCTATTCCCATAATTTTTACTTAACCTTTTTGTATCTTCATATTTCATTTTTGTTTCTGATGGACAGAATATAGAGCTTGCCTTCTTTAAAATCCAGTTTGACAATCTCTGCCTTTTAAATGGGATATTTACACAATTTACATTTAATGTGATTATCGATATGATTAGTATTAAATTCAGCATCTTGTCCTTTGTTTGCATTTTTCTCATCTGTTTTTGTTCCCTGTTTTTTTCTATTTTCATCTTCTTTTGAGTTAAATTATTTTTTATAATTCCATTTTGTTTCTTTTACTGGCTTATTAATTATATGTTTGTCTTATTTTGGTTATTTGCTTTAGGGTTTATAGTATACCTGTTTAATTTATCATAGTCTACCTTCAAGTGATAGTATCACAATTCACATGTAACCCAAGAACCTTACAGTATACTTCCACTTACACTCTTCTTTACACCCTTCGTTTTTGGCTTTGTGCCACTCTTGTCAAACATTTAACTTGTAAATATAACATAAACCTCACAATACATTGTTATTATTGTTGTTTTTAACAACCAACTACCTTTTAAAGGCATTTAAAAATACATTTATGAGTTCTTTTGTACTTACCACATGTTTGCTATTTACAATCTCTTCATTCCTTTGTGTAGAACAAGATTCCTATTTAATTTTATTTTCATTCTGTCCAATAGTCCTCCTTTAACTTTTCTGTGGATTGGTGATCAATTTTCAGCTTTTGTATGTCTAAAATAATCTTTATTTTACCTTCTTTTTTGCAAGATACTTTTGCTATCTATAGAATTATAGGTTCATAGTGTTTTCTTTCAGTTCCTTAAAGAAGTTAGTCAACTGTCTTTCAGACTGCATAGTTTCCAACAATAGTAGTCTGCTGTCATTCTCTTTGTTCTTCATGCCCCTTTTCTGGATGCTTTTAAGATTTTTGTATTTATCTCTGTTTTCAAGCAATTTGCTTATGAACATTGGTGTAGTTTTATTCATGTTTCTTATGCTTGGGGTCCATTGAGCTTCCTGGATGCTTTTTATCAAATTAGGAAAACTTTTCAGTTGTTATTTCTCCCCTCTATCTCTGTTCTCTTTGGGGGACTGTTATTATTTATACATTAGGTGGCTTGGAGTTGTCCTACAGCTCACTGATGCTCTGTTTACTTTTTTCCTTCAGTCTGCAGAGTCCAATCTATTTTTATTCCCATCTAGTGTGTTTTTTCACCTCAGACATTGAAGATTCTTGTTTTTTGCAAATCTCTAGAAGTTTGACTTGGGTCCTTTTATTTTTTTAATATCTATCATATTTCTCCTCAATATGCTCATACTTTCCCCTATTTTCTTGAACCTATGGATATGTTTATATCATTTTAATTGTTATTGTCTATTATATCTATCATCTGTGTCATTTCTGTATCTGTTTCTATTGACTGATTTTTCTCCTCATTATAAAATTTATTTTCTCGATTCTTTGATGCCTGCTAATTTTTAATTGGATGCCAGATAATTGTTAAATGCTGATTTTTTTTCTCTTAAATATTTTTGAGTTTTATTCTGGGACTCAATTAAGCTACTTGGAAACAGTTTGATCTTTTAAGATTTGCTTTCAAGCTTTTTAAATAGGTCAAAGCAACCTTTAATGTAGGGTAATTTTCCCATTACCAGTTCAGGCAGTGAGGTGCCATTGATGATTTTTAAGCAAAAGAGAGACAGGATAGAATTTGCATTTAAGAAAACCACTCTGGCCACATGGAAAAGATAGATGGAAGAGATGGTCAGGGCAGAGAGAGACCCAACATAGAGCTCACTGTTTATCTAGCCCAAGTAGTGACAAAGAGTGGAGCTCAGGCAGAAGCCACTGCAGGGGTCTAAGACCTCAGGGCTGGAATCAGTGGTGCTGGTGTGGACACTCTGAGAGGGAGAAGGATAAGTTGGAAATGAGCTGAGTTTTCCCACTTGGGCTTCTGCTGGGTTCAGAGGACATGAGTTCTCACGGGAAGTCACCAGTCAGGTTGCTGAAGGCCAGGAGTGTCTAATCACCCCTTTGTGAGTCTCTCTGTCAGTACCAGGGGCAGATGGCAGGAAGAGACAGAGTGAGGACTGTACAACCCAGCACTTCCCCTTGGGGCATCTGCTGCCTCAAAGGAATGCCAGTGTCCAATTCAGGATCTGAGCACCCATGCTTTCTCCTGCCCATGACATCCCAGACTTTTTTCTCTTTAAGGAAAAGAATTTCTCTGTATAAGTATACCATCGGGTGCTCTACTGGGCCTGGCAAATTAGAGTCTTTGATATCACTGTGTTTTTATAGTGCGACGTGATGTCTTGAAATTACATTCATATCTCTAGTGCTGCAATTATATTAGTCTAGGAGCAAGGCTTTCTCTCTCTAATGAAAAAATGTTAATGAAGAATTTCATTCACAAAACATTGGAATGGCCTCCCCAGTTCTCACTGAGCTATCCAGAGAAATTTCCTCTAGGCCCAGAGTCTTTGCTTAGTCTCAATCTGTGACTCATCCTCCATCTAATTTTCAGAAGAAAATGTTCCTCTATAAGCTGCATACCATATAATTTCCCCCTTTCTTTGATGCAGCAACATGTTTTCTGGCAGGAGATCCAAGAACATTAATTAAGTGTGCAGTTGGAACCATGACTTTTGAAGTAAAAATGTACTTTGTCCACACCAGGGTGAACAAAGAGTTAAGTTTAAAAAGCAAAACACAAAAAGGAAAGTTCAGCAAGTGAGACTCATTTACTTCCTCTCTCTCCTACCTTCCCCGGCTGTGCATTTGACCAAAAGTAAACTAAGTGTCTCCGATTAGCTTGTCCAAGTAAAAGAGTGCCTCCCACCCTGCCAGGGGCCCCAGAAAGCCACGAACTTGGGCAGCAGCTATTGTTTCCCTTGGGATAAAAAATGTTCAAACCCGACAGCCGAAGAAATTATGAACATATTATCACAGTTCATATACTTTGCAAATTGTTGGGGCATTCTCTCATTTCCTCTATTTTCTGTGTGTGTTTCACACATACATGCACACTGAAATAAGTCACCCTAAATATATTGGCAAAGCCACACTCAGGGTTTGTTGTAGTTCTTAAAGCCATTAAAAAACAAACAAAAACCAAAAACATTAACTGAAGGGAACAGAGATCTGCCTCAGTACCAAAGCCCTTCTATTTTAAGGGAAAAAAAAATCTGAAGCAAAGGGTTAAATTATTTGCACAATGAATGGCATATAAACTATCTGAAAAGTTGCAGGCCCTAAGTCTGCCTTCCAAAGCTAGGAAATTCTAACTATGGTCTCTGTCTCCTGGAACTAAATAGGCAGCTCTTAAATGATCCTAAATACCAAAACATGCCCAGGCTGTATTTCTTAAGCACTGAAGCTGAAATTTCCAACATAACAAACCTCAAAACATTTGGTTTCCAGCAGTGCCTGGATATGTTCAAGCCTGATTTTGCACAAGTCGGGGTAAAAGAACAGAAGAATCTAGGAGGAACAACAAGTGGGGTGGCGTGGGAAGGGGTGAGGGGGGCAACTGGGGAGGACAAGAGAGAGATCAAGTAAAACAAAATTCAAATGATGGGCTAAAAAAATAGACACAGTCTCTTATAAGGGTAGGATGAGACACTCTCTTATTAAAAGATATTTTTCATAAAAAGATAAAATCATGATTCACATATACATACAAAAATGTGCCCATTAAAGAATTTATTTACTCTTTAGGAACCTGGCAGATGTTCAAAGGAAAAGTAAAAAACACACACATTTATATTGAGTAAAGGAATGTTGGGATGAATTGCAAACGGTGATAAAACTGTTTCTTTTTTTTTTTTTTTTGTGAGACAGAGTCTCACTCTGTTGCCCAGGCTAGAGTGCTGTGGCATCAGCCTAGCTCACAGCAACCTCAAACTCCTGGGCTCAAGCAATCCTCCTACCTCAGCCTCCCGAGTAGCTGGGACTACAGGCACGTGCCACCATGCCCAGCTTATATATATATATATATATTTTTTTTTTTTAGTTGGCCAATTAATTTCTTTCTATTTTTAGTAGAGACGGGGTCTTGCTCTTGCTCAGGCTGGTCTTGAACTCCTGACCTTGAGCCAGCCTCCTGCCTTGGCCTCCCAGAGTGCTAGGATTACAGGCATGAGCCACCACCTGGCCCAAAACTGGTTTTTTCCAAAGTGGGAGTGAGTCAATTAAATCCCCATCAGACAGGACAGAATTTACATGTCTATCAGTTACTTACAATTCATAGGGCATTGCAAAATAGCTCAAAGACAATGAACTGTAGAATCTGATAACTCCGAAGGCTGTGCTGTAAGGGATGTGTAGTTTTCCATTAAAACACAACATTTTTCCTACAGTATTTGTATAAAATGTTGTTAAGAGTAAGTTGGATGTCTTCGGGGAAGACCACTCCTTTCCAGAGAGAACGATGTCATGGAGAGGTTAAAACCATGGACGTGCAGGATAGGGGGTGTTGTTGGGGACTCCTAAGGCAAGAGTGGGTTAGAAAACAGCAGACACAGCCTAGTAAATGTATTATTTATTAAATTCGGTGACTTCACACTCCCTAGCACAAATGTGGAATCAGAATATGAAATTAGGAGAGACCTTGATTGATCTTGTAGTCTAAGCTCCACATTTCACAGATGAGAAACCTGAGACCCTGAGCTGGGATTGGCTCAAGGTCACTCAGCTGTTCTTGGTTTGTGATCCTAGTGGCTGTCACTACGTGGGCTGCAGAAGATCCAAGACCCACCCTGTATGCAAATCTGATGTGCCTAATCTAAGTGCATTTTCCTGGGAATGGGCCTAGAATGTTCATGACATAGGCGACCCTGCCTCTACATTATATTCAGCAGCACACAAAATGCACATCTCAATCTAGCTATGATTGAAATGTGGCTACCTTCATAGAATTTTTAAAAGGCTTTTTTTGGGAGGAAACATTTTAATAGTCCACATCACTTAAATTAAGAGAAAAAAGAAGGCTAAGAAATTTGAACAATGCATTCCTTTGGCCTGGATAAATTACCCTGAAATAAGTGGAAGCCTTCCAAATCATTCCATTGTTCTTTGTGAAGTTAACTATTTCAGCACCTAAGAATGGAAAGGCTAACCCAAGTCTTCAGTTGTGCCAGTATGAGGAGAAGGGACATGGCTGAATTCCTCCATTTTTCATGTTCTTTCTCTTTCTACCCCATCTCTCACCCTGTCCCCCTCCCACAACACACACATCACTGGGGGCCTTGCCGGGGGTGGGGGGATACTCATTTCTCTTAGCCAACCAGCAAGGGAGGTCAGCACACCTGGATGGAAATCAGACTGCAGGCTCTTTTTAGGACTCCATCTGTCCCAAGTCACTTCTGCTTTCCCACGTTTTGCAATCACCTAGGGATGGTGATTGAGACCCTGCTGGAGAAACTGTCAATGAATAGGTAAGACTGGCAAGGAGTGAGCCCTAAGAATGAATTGCAGCCATTGTGGTCAAGAAGACAGACTCCCAGCTGATCTAATGCATCTCTCCCCACATCTCTGAGTGAGGTCACTCCTCCAGCATGACATTGAAGATAAGAGTCAATCTACAGACCACAGGCAGCTCTCCTCTGACAGAGGCAGGTTAGGGCCAGGACCAACGAGGAACCATCCACCAGGGATAGTGGGTATACCTGGGGCAAGGGGGGACAAGGATGGCAAGGTGCTGCTCAAGGGGTCCTGAGTGCTCGCCTTCTCAGGGGACACTCTGTGTGTCTGCCTCTACAAGGCCACTATCTGCTTTAGGAATGAACTTTGCATTAAAATGTGCATCTTGGCATTATGTATCCACCATTCCAATGTCACACAGAATGCGTTTGTCAGAACCTATAGAATACACAGCACAATGAGGGGGCCCTGAGGTTAACATGAACTTTGGTTAATAATAATGTATCCATATTGGTTCATCAATTGTAACCAACACTAACGTACCATACTAATACAAGACGTTGATCATAAGGGACACTACAGGGGAGGAGGTATATGGGAGCTATTTGTACTTTCTTCTCAATTTCCTGTAAACCTAAAACTACTCTAGAAAAATAAAGTATATTAATTAAAATGGAAAAGTGCATCCTGGGTCTTCTCAGAACGTCTAGCTTGGGTGCTTAGTGGCTGCTACCAACAACTGAGACAGTGGGGACAGAAGAAAGAGCAAACTTTGAGGGAAGAGACTATTAAAAGGAGGTTGGGACATGGTGAAGCCAGACAGTGTAAGGGACACACAGGGACAGAAGAGTCTGGAATTCAGGCTGCAAATACATCAATTTACAAACCCATTGAATGCCAAATATGGGTCAGAGTTTTCTCTCCGGCAGCTGTGAGTTGGGATGGCCACGCACACAGCCTCGCCCTTGTTCACAAGCATTTAGAGCAGGGCAGCTGACTGCAATTAGGGTTGGGGCTACACAGACCCCCACCCCCACCAAGAAAGGGCCAGCTGCCAAGAGCCTTCCTCCTGTGGAACACTGTGGCCCGTGTGGCTGAGTGGGCTGCTCCGATTCATCCTCCAAGGGTCGGAGTGTTTGCAGCAGCCAGAGTTTCTGTCCATATTAGGCCAGGAGGAGGGGTGTCCTCCAGGACTGTGTTAGCCATCAGCAGGTGACTCGTTTGCACCTGCCACATCATTTGCTGATGACTTCAATCAGCTAAGGCAGCCAAGAGAGAGGAATGTGTGGGCAAAACGTTGAGTCACCCGCATATCTGCCCTCTGAACACACAAGTGCCCACTCTGTGCACCCTGGCTCACTCCTGCACCAGGTTCCCAGGCGAGCATCCCCACAGCCTCCTCCAGGCCCTGGGCCCTGCCCACTCTTGGCAGCCCATGTCTTCGTCCAGCCTTGGAGGCCCACTGTCCACTCTCCAGGCTTGAAGTTTAAAGAAGGGGGAAGAGAAGGAGCAGCAAGACCTGATTCGTGATGGCCCTAAGCATGGAGCTGGAATGCCTGGGTTTAGGTGCTGGCTCGGGTTCTTACTAGTTGCACGGGATGCCTTGTCTTTCTGAGCTTACATTTCCTCATCTGTAAAATAGAGACAGTCATGTGAACTTTTGACGGTCTTTTGACAACTAAGATAATGTATTTTAAAAGGGCCTGGCGCATACTACGAGTTAACATTTTTGAGAGTTTACATTTTATTAGATACTCTTCTAAGCCCTTTACACATTTATTAACTCATTCAATATTTATAGCATCCTACAACAACTCTAGGGTACAATCACCTTCATTTTAAAGGTGAAGAACTAAGATACAATGAAGTTAAGTAAATTGTTCAAGGTCCCAGAGCTAGAAAGTGGTAGAACCAGAATTTTCCACTGCTTGTGTGTGATTCAAGAACCTGCACTATTAGGATTGATGCTGGGGGTTCTCCAGGTGTGGTCCCCAGGCTGGCAACAGCATCTGGAAACTTATTAGAGAGGGTGTCAGGACTTGCCCCAGAGCTGCAGACTCAGGAATTCCGGGGGTGGGTGGCAGTTAATCGGTTTGAGGAGCCCCCCAGTTGACTGACAGGCTTAGTTGAGTTTGAGGACCACTGGCCTACACCACTCCTTCTCCTCCTTAGCAGGTGACAACGGACCCAGTGAGATCCCTTTTCCTCCCCTCTCCCACTATGGGTTAGGCACTTTGCGTGTTATTGTCATTTAAGTCTCACAAGAACCTTTCATGTTTGGTTTCCTCATCCCCATTCTACAGACAGGAAACCCAGACCCGGGGAGGGAAGTGCGGGCCCTTGCACAGGCCATGCAGCCAGTAACGTCTGACCCCAAAGTCACGCTCGCTCCCTGCTGTCCCTAACACATGGCCTTCCTGTCAGCTGGCTGTGTCCTGTCATCCCAGTTCCCTGACCCTCTCCCTCACTCCAGGTCCCCAGCAGGGCCTCTAGACCTCTGCAGGCTGGGACAGCAGTCCTGGCCCCTGGCCCCAGTACACTGGCTCAGGGCTCGACCCAAGGCAGATTCGTTGGAGATGCTCTGTGACGCTCTGCTTTAGGGCAGACATGTTCCCCGAGCTCCCATGACTAAGCCCTCACCTCACACCCCACTCCCGACCTGGGGACCATATGATGATTTCTCCAGCCCCTTAGTGCCCTGGGCTGGCTTTTTGGGGTCAATCCAGACTGTGAAGAACTGCCCCAGAGCCCCAGACCCCAGCAGGGTACCCATGTTGCCTTCCAGATGTCACTTCCCCTGCCAGTCTCAAGCTTTTGGTCACCAGGCTCCATCACTCTTCACAGTCAACACTTACTGCCACTTTCTCTACCCCGTGACATTCACTCTCACCTGTTCTCTCACTCCCTTAGGAGAGCAAGTGCCTGAGACACTGCCCCTGAGACCATCTTCACCCCAAACCCCTCTTTCTCTTCTAGAAAGGAGCCCTTTGCCCAAGAGGCAAGGCGTGTTTCTTCTGGGCCTCAGAAGACGCTGCCGTGTCGTGAGCTCAGCCAGAGACTTCACAGACTGGGGAAACAGGAGCACCCCTCCCTGCCTCTGGGAGCCCCCAGCCCACCCTGTGGGGCCTGGTGGAGTCTTTGCACCCAGGCCCTGCCCTTTTGCCCGCCATGTCCCTGGCCTTGGGCCTCCCTTCAGTGGGACTTCTCCACGGCAGCTCCCTTCCGTGGCCCTGACCTGATGACTCAGTCAAATTTGGGTCTGTGTGCAGGGAGGTCAGGGCTTCAAAAACTCAAGCTGAAGAGCTATCAGGTGGCCCGAAGGCCAACTCAGAATGGTATTTATCAGGAACATCTTGCAACTTTTAGCAGATATTTGGGTCATTGCGTATCACATGGTGAGAGTGTAGGAGGGAGACTTACATTTCACCTCTCTCGTGTTCCTGGAAACCCAGGCAGGGAAGGAACGAGTTCTTTGCCTGAAGCCACACAAGTCAGAGCCCAGACTGGGTGACGACCTGCCCCTCTGGACACCCTGTCCCCACTCAGTCTTGTAGTCTGGGAGCTGGAGCCCCCTGGGTGAGGCCAGGACCCTTCTTGGGGGGCAGGGAGAAAGCTTGGCTGCCACCTGCCCATGAATCCTGGGCCTGTGGCTCACGCAGCCTGGACGCAGGGTGGGGTGGGGAAGGGCGCAGGCTCCAGAGTCCACCTCAGAGATTTGAGGTAGAAGCCAGTTCAGTCCTTTCCTAGGACTCCATCGTGGGACTTGGGTATAGAGGAGAAACACTTATTTTATAAGACGGTTGTGAGGATTTAGAGTTTCCTGTGTACCATGACTAAGGTGGTACCTGGCCTAAATTGTTGTAGCCTACATACTCCCCTCTCTCGCGTGTTCACTCTCCCTTTGTCCATACATTACCCCTCTTTACTCACATTTGGGTTGATGCTGATCACTAGAGAAAGAGAGAACTCATAATACAATTGACCTGAAACCCAGCAGGAGAACTTGAGCCATGTCAAGAGGGTCCCTTGTCTGTTGGAAAGATTAGGCCAAATGCTGCCCCTACAGTGGGTGGCCCAGGCAGTCTGGATGCCGGATCCCTGGTGCCAGGCTCCCTGCTGCTTGGGGCAGCATTCAAGGGCCCCAGGACTGGCCTCAGCACAGCCCACAGCCTAGTCCTGGGGTGGCTTTCCCCAAGGCAGGGAGGTTGAGATGGAAGGTTAGGAGCTCACAGGCAGGTGCATTTGGTACTCAGAATCACCTGCTGCAATGGGAGTGTTCCCAGGTCAGGGGTTTTCCTTGTGCCTGTACCTAGAACAGTGCCTGTAGCAAGAGAGCCTATAAATGGTTCTTAAATTAATAAACAAATGAACAATCTATTTCTTCTTCTAAGTGGCCAGTGCATTCACTAATGGGTAGTTAGGAGACTCAGATAAGTTATGATACAAAAGTACTTTGTCAGCTTTTTGTGTTTTTAACTTACATAAAGTAGAGGTAATTTTTTGGATGTATAGTCCTCTGAGTTTTAACACATGCACAGATTCTTGTAACCACCACCACTAACAAGATAAAGAACAGTTCCAACACCACAAAGAATGTCCTCCTGCCGCTCCTATGCATACAGACCCTCCCTTCACCCCAAACCCCTGGCAACCACTGATCTATTTTTGATCCCTATAATTTTACCTTTTCCAGAATGCCATATACATGGAATTATGTAGTATATAACCTTTTGAGACTGGCTTCTTTAACTTAGCACCATGCGTCTGAGATTCATTCAAGTTGTATCAATCGTGTGTTCCTCTTTGTTACATGGTAGCATCCCATCGTGTGGATCTCACAGTGTATTTATCCACTTCTCCAATGGGGATCATTTGAGTTTTTTCCAGATTTGGGGGATTATGAATAATGCTATACACAAATGCTATATACAAACATGTATAGCTTTCTGTGTGAACATAAGTTTTCACTTGTCTAGTATAAGTACTCAGAAGTGGGATTGCTGTGTTACATGGTAGATATATTTAACTTTATAAAAAACAGCCAAGCTATTTTCCAGAATGGCTGTACCATTTTGTATTCCCACCACCCACGTATGAGAGTTCCTGTTGCTTCACATCCTTCCCAGTATTTGGTATGGTCAGTATTTTTAGCCACCCTAGTAGGTATGTGATGGCATCTGATTCTGGTTTTAATCTGCGTTTCTTTAATAACTAATAACGTCCAGCATCGTTTCACGTATTTGTTTGTCATCTATCTTATTTGGTGAAGAATCTTATCAAATCTTGTCTAACTAAAAAATTTGGTTGTTTCTGTTCTTGAGTTTTAAGAGTGATTTTTATATTCTGGATATGTGTCGATTGTTTGATATGTGATCTGCAAATATTTTCCCCCAATCTGTGGCTTTTCTTCTCAGTCTATATAAGGTGTCTTTCACAAGAATAAAAGTGTTTAATTTTGATGAAATCAAATTTATTGATTGTTTTCCTTTATGGATCATCCTTTGGTTGTCAGACCTAAGAACTCTTTGCCTAACCCAAGATTACAAAGATTTTCTCCTATGTTTTCTTCTAAGAGTTTTATAGTTACACATTTTATATTTAGGTCTATGATATAGTTTTAGTTTACTTTTGTATAAGGTGTGAGGCATAGGTCAAGATTTATTGTTTTTGTACAAGATGTCTAGTTGTTCCAACACCATTTATTGAAGCGACTGTCCTTTCTCCATTGAATTGCCTGTGTATCTTCATTGAAAGTCAATTGACCATATCTGCATGCATCTATTTCTGGACTCTTTCTTCTGTCCTACCTTTCGTCAATACCACACTGTCTTGATTACTGTAGCTTTACAGCATTGGGTAGTTTAAGTCTCCAACTTTGTTCTTCTTTTTCAAAATTGCTTTGGCTTTACCCTCCCATATAAGTGTTAGAATCTACAAAGAATCCTGCTGTAGTTTTGATTGGGATTATGTTAAGTCTACAGATGAATTCGTGGAGAATTGGTATCTTAACCGTGGTTAGTATTCCGATCCAGTGGGGAGGCTGATGATGTCAAAGCCTGGCCTGGGTAGGGGACATCTTCCTGGCCCTGGCCTGCTCTGCTGACATCAGCTAAGTGGTCCTGAGAAAGTCATTTCCCCTCTCTGGCCTCCGATTTGCTCAGCTGTAAAATGAAAAAGATTGGATAGTCAAACAGAAAGATCACTTTTTAGCTCAGAATTTCTGTGATTACCAGTGTTACCTTGAAATGACCTGCCAGGAACATGAGTGATGTTACTAGGTCCCCCATTAGAGCCTGCTGAGATGGCCCGACAGAGACACCGTACCCAAAAGCCAGCTCCAAGGCGAACAGCTCAATGTGGGAGCCCTGCTGAGTTAAGAGCCACAGGCTTCCACCAGCTGAGTGACCTTCTCTCATGCCTGGGGTACCATAGGCCAGCTAAGGAGTCTCCGAATGACAGCTCAAGATACTGGCCACTCAGTAGCAGAAGAAGCAGGCAGTGGCTTCTATAACCCCCAGCCCAGGGAGCAACATGAAGAATAGGCTTTTCTGGGAATGCGGGAGAGAAGAGGCTCCCCCTCCATCCCACCCCACCTCTGCACATCCAGGCAAAGGGGTGAAAAGCCAGGTGACACAGCTGCCACTATTTATGGTGTTCAAACATTAGAGGCAACCCCAATGCCCAGCAATCAGGGAATGCTTAAACAAAGCATGGTATGTCGGGACCCTGGAATCCAGTGTAGCTATTAACAATGACAAGTATGTGGATTATGCACTGAAGTGTGTAATGAATAAAATAATGTCAAATAAAAAATTTTGAGAATCAAATAGCACTTGCATCTCATTACAGGAACACTAACATGTTTAGAAATTGCATTGACAAGATGTGGGAAGAAATTAGTAGCAATGCAAACACAGTCCATGATTAATAATAGGAGCATAATTGAGCCACGGCTCAATGGAGATTCTGTGTTAAGAGCTTTGGGGATGCAGAGGTGCTTGCGGCTGGAAGCTTGCCCTGGGAGGACCCCTGGGTGTAGCTGGGGCCACATCACCAAACTGGGAAGCGAATTCTGACTGAAGGCTGCTTCCTCAACTACTCTGCCTCAAGATTCCAGGTTGGAGTATCCAGGGCCTGGTATGGAAGAACTTTTACAAAACAGCCCTCCCAGCTTTCTCGTGGACATGGTGTAAGGGCACATGATAAAATGAAGTGGGGACCAGCTGGAACTCCACAGCCGCTCAGGTTTAATGTCCTTAGGCCTCCAAGGCTCCTGGGGCCAGGTGATGGGCCGCAGCACCAGGCACTCCCAGGCCAAGCATCCTCTAGAGGTGCCTTCTGAAGTTTCCCACCCTCATTCCCCCTGGAGCTCCTGGTCCTCCACTTTGGAAACCGGGCAGAGGGAGTGGAGACTCGCTGGGTCTGCTGTCAGGAGGGCACCAACAAGCCAGGGGCACCCTCCTTGCTGAGTAAGGTTGGCTGGGCTTAGCACGCTGGACCCTGACCCAGGTTCCTCTTGCCTGCTGGTGGTCCTGGGCAGGCCCCTGAACGCCCTGGCCGTCTGTTTACACGTGTGTTCAGGGAGGGCTACAGTGAGCTTTACACAGCATGCTCACATTCACTGCTATAATAGCTCTTGTTAAGCCTGTCTACTGATGAGCAAACTGAAGTTCACAGAGCCTCCCTGGCTAATCCCAGGCCTCTGCTGGGCACACAGTGGTCCATTGCTAAGTGGGTTTCTCCAGAGTCCAGTGTTCACCCTCAGAGATGACCCACGCCCACCACCCAGCCTGGTCTCTGGGACCATGGAAGGGGGTGAAGCTCAGGCCTTAAGCACAGCTGACGACCACGCTGGGCCTGGGAACACCCTGTCTTACACAGGCCAGCCTCTCCTGATTCAGAGAGCTCGGGGGCTCCTTGGGTGGGAGGCCGGGGAGCCAGGCTTACTGTGTCATAATTGCATCACCCTCTTGTTGACAATTAATGAGTTAATTACCGTGGGAGAGGCAGAACCAGAGCAGAAATGCCAACTCTAGGCTGCAAACAGCACTTAAGCCATGAGTAACGCTCATTAGCTGTGATAACAGGCCTCCTCTGCTGCGCAGGGTAGGGCAGCCGGGCTCCAGGAGGCCCTGAGTTCCGAGGGCAATGGCACCCTGGCCAGTTTCCAGGGTGGGGAGCAGGAGGACAGGCCTGAGCGCCCCCTGGGTACCAGCCCCAACACCATGACAGTTGGGGGAAGGGGTTTGGGTGGCACCTAGCTAGGTGGGGTGATTTTAGCTGCCCGTCCTTCCCCAGCCTGGGCGGGAGGAAGGTCCTGCCTGCCTCCTGCTCATCTGTGGAAGGAGGTGCTGCCCTGGCTTCTTCTGGCTCTGGGTACTTCCTGGCTGACCTAGAATCTTCAGAGGCAAACTGTTCCATCTTCAAACTTCGTGTAACTGGCAGAGCAGCTGGCAGTGACAGAGAATCTGTAAGGCTGCGCAAGACGTTACTCACTTCTTTTGGCTTTTAAAGAATGGTTATCTTCGAGGGAGGAGTGATCGCTTGAATGTTTTGAGACTGTCCCTCTGTCCATGCTGCAGAGGAGCCGGAGTCCTCTCCCCATCCCCTCCCTGCCACTGCCTCCGCCACTGCCCTCGCCACTGCCTTCCTTCCCGCTGCCCTGGGGAGAGGTGACCATGCACGTTATCATCCACCCAGCAGCAATGAGGAGTGTGAGGAGATGGTGCTATTCATCATTACGCTCAGGCAGCAGGTCTAAACCATGGCCGTCCCTGGCGAGCTGGCCGTAGGGTCATCTCCCCTAAGGAGGAAGCTCAAGCGGTTTACCATAGTGCAGGGGATTCTTCAGGGCTGGCTGGACCGCAGCTCACCCCTGGACACTCCGGCCCTGCCCTCCACCCTCCAGGCCCCAGGCTTCTTTCAGCTCCTGCCCACGCTCTCGCCTGGGCACCTCTGCACACGCTGTTTCCCTATCCTGCCTCCACCACACCCCTCGCAGCTGAGTCCAGCTCACCTCCCCTCCCAGCCTGAACAGCACATCTCCCCTGGAGCGCTTCCCAAGTCTGGGCGAGATGCTTCTCTTGGTGTGTCCATGTCCCCCTGACCACCCTGTATAATGGCACTCGTTCCTTTGCCAGCCCAAGGTCTCGGGTCTCCATGGTACAGTAGCTCTGAGGACACAGAGGACATGTCCATCTTGACCACCTTGTCTTCCCAGGGCCTACTGCTGAGCAGATGCTGCTGAACAAACAGATCAGCTTTCACAGCTTGTGCCCAAGAACATTCATTCTCACCGAGGTGGGATATTTTCATTCAACAGGAGACCACCTCATCTAGCTTAAGCTAAAGCGAATAACATTCTCCTTATAGATTTCAAATGTCAGTAACCAGTTTGGAAATCACCCTCATGTAAGTAATGGAAAATTTCACCTAAAATTGACCCTGGTCTGGTTGAAGGTCATGGTGGGAAAGTCACCCCAATATCTTGACATGGATACATTTGCATGTACTCTCTTGTCACTGTGACAGTGAACTCTTTAGTCTCTGGGAATCCAAAGGGAGCTAGCCTCACACTTGGAAAAATTTAGTTTTAAAATCCTGACCTTTTGTCTCAAGAATAATAACTACATGTTGGTGCTATTTATGGCTAGCCAACTGCTTTCATGTATATTAACATATCTGTCCTCACAACAACTCAGTGCTGGGGGGAACGAGGCAAACCCTTTTGCAGATGAAAAGCCTGAAGCCCAGAGAGGTTACAGGATTCGCTTGCCTTATAGCCAGCACATGGGGATGTCTGCAAGCACATCTAGGTGGCCCAACTCCAGATCCAGAGCACCAAAGCTCTCTCCGCCACACACGCTGTCAGCACAGGCGATGCCAACGGTGGCCATTGTTCTCAGCAGCAAAGGGCTGCCGGCTAGATATGCACTGGGGCTTTTAGATAAAATATTGCTGATTGATTACTGTGATGATTAATTTTACATGCCACCGTGGCTGGGCTAAGGAATCCCCAGAGAGCTGGCAAAACATTATTTCTGTGTGTGTCTCTGAGGGTGTTTCCAGAAGAGATTAATATTTGAATCAGTAGATTGAGTAAAGTAGATCACCCTCACCAATGCAGACATGCAGCATCCAGTCCACTGAGGGCCCGGATAGAACACAAAGACGCAGGAAGGGTGAATTTTCTCTCTTTCTCCTTGGGCTGGGACATCCCTCTTTTCCTGCCCTTGGACCTCAGAGCTCCTGGTTCTCAGGCCTTTGGACTCAGACTGAATTACACCACCAGTTCTCCTCGTTCTCCAGCTTGCAGATGGCAGGTGGTGGGACTTCTCAGCCTCCGCAACTGCATGAGCCAAACCCACAGAAATCTTTTATATACATGTATATACATATGTATACATACACACACATATGTGTATATATTGGTTCTGTTTTTCTAGAGAATCCTGGCTAATACAATCACCATGTTCTATTTTCTCTACTATTAATAGATTATAACCCCTTAAGGACAGGGAACTTGTTCTTTTCATATTTACCTATTTTTATACCCTTATCACATTTTCACATTCTGTTAGAATGAAACTCTAAGAGGGCAAGGACTTGTCCCTTGTTCACAGCCACAATCTCTGCCTATGGTAAGTGCATTATAAATATTTATTGAAGAAAGTCATTTTTATGCTGCCAGGGGGAGGGTCTTGCAGAGCTTCATATTTGCTTCACTTAGCCAATGCTCAGTAAATGCTTAAGAATCACACAAAGGTCAGCACTGGCTCCTTCTCCAGGAGGGTGATTCTGCACGGCAGATGTTTTGGGAAGATGGTTGTTCACTGAGGCTGATGAAGGAGCCTGGATATTCAGGAGACAGCCGTACTCTCACCTCTAAAGCAAATGGCAGAAACACAGCAAACCGAGCAAAGGGCTCAGGCTTGGAAACATTTATGATGCCACGCCACCTTCCAGAGCAGAACGATTCATTTCACACACAGATTCCAGCTGAAGGTCCTGCTCTGCTATGGAGACCCCTTATGGTGGGGCTAGCAGGTGTTGCTGGCTGGGGAGCAAGCCAAGATTGTGAATCAGGGACAAAGGCTTGTGTGCTGGCTTGGGTGTCTGAAGGCATGAGTGTCTTATTTGGGCCAGGGTCATTGTTAGCTAAATTACCTGAGATATGTTACTCCCCCCTGCACGTCTCAGTATCCTAAGGTTACATCAGGAGAAGGCACTGAGCTAGTGGCATTAGCACGCGCACTAGTGTCCTAGCCATGGCTGATCTGGGGCAGGAAGGGAGAAAAATGAACAACCTGAGCCACAAACACACCTAGAATACCTTCCTACAGAGACAGTGCCCACAGCACCCATTTCTGAAGTGCTACTCTTAAATAATAAACCCTGGGCCTAGGACAAAGGACAAGTATGGGTCTGGTGGCAGCCAGCAAGACTCCCTCCTGTGGCCTGTGATTGTTGGCAGGGAAGGAAGTCTTGGCCCCATCTCAGGAAAGCAGCCAGCTCACTCAAGTGGATCTGAGCCTGGGCCAGGTGCTAGGAATCCTAAATGTCCCTGCTTCCACAGGTGACTCATGCCATTTGGACCACAGATATGGGTAAAGTAGATCTTGGAAACCATTCAAGGTCAAGAGTTCGTGGGTTATGACCCAGGGTGGAAGTAGGGTGTACCTAGTGAGGGACCTGCTAGGAAGCAGTGCCACGGTCAGGACAGGAAAGCAGGCCTGCCAAGAGCAAGGACAGGGGGGGAAGCAAAAGGTGGGCTTTCTACAAAGTCCTGGGTAAGCATGCCCCTCACCCCTTCCCCTTCTTCCCTGAACTATGCTGGAGGTTTGGGCTCCATCCAGAAAACACCTAAATTTAAAGGGACCTCAAAAAGCATCTAATCCCACCCTTCCTTTTACAAAAAGTGGGAAATGAGGCCCCCTAACATTAAGTGACTTGTCTAGGGACTGGCTGCTGGCCAGAGGCAGAGCTGAGAGGCTTGTCCCAGGGTCCTTCCCCTCCCCATCGCGGACCCGGCAGGATGCTGTGTGGCCGATGCTCCCGTGCCGCATGGGGCTGGGGACAGCCACTTCCAGAAGGCAAGACAGTGCATGGAAGAGGGTATCAGAGGAGGTCACCAACATACATCAGCATCTTGAAGAATGACAAAAGATTGTGGAAAGAGACTGGGATTGGACAAAGAAGGGCAAACTCTACGAGTTGGTTATATACATCTTATATACATCAAGGACAGCACAAATAACTTGTTCAAGCTCCTATTATAGTCCTCATTGTGATTCAGTATGACTATTTGCTTATGCAGGTGTTTTTCTCTAGCCTGTGAGTTCCTTGAGGGCAGGATCTATATATTATTTATCTTCAGATCTGTGGCAGAATCCCTGACTCAGGAAATGTTTGGTAAAGGAATGAATGAATGTCAGCAGGGCTATGGGACAGGACCTCTAGAGTTTTGTCCCCGGCTCTGCCACTCACCAGCCATAAATACAGGGCAAGGAACGGAAACACGCGCATAATGACAGTCTTCATTTTGTGGAGCCACATGAGGATTAAATGGGATCAAGCATCCGAAGTGTTCGATAAATATTAGCAGTTTTTATGGCCATGTTGAGGAAGCAGAGCCAAGGAGAAGTTAAGTTCGGTGACCTAAGAATGGCACACGATGCAGTGAGAGGCTTAGGCTTGGGGATGTTGCATGTCTCAGTTTCCCTCATCATCTCCACCTTCCTCCCTTGCCACTGTCATTTCTGGAATGTACCTGATCTCCTTTATTTGAGAATTGAGGCAACTTTGCCCATCTCCTGTCTATGCTGTCATATGAATCCCTGCTTTAGAGGATGACGCAGGCAATAAGCATCTCTGCCCTTTTCTGATTCTGCAATTGGGGGCATTTCTGACTCCATGGCACCTGGGAGGAGGTCATCTGGGGCCCTGGCCTTCCGGAATCAAATAACACGATGATGATAATGAGCCATGCCATGCACCTGCTCCTAAGGGCCTTGGACAGGATAACAGGCCAGGCCAGGGAAGGTCAGTCTCCCATCTCTCCTACGCCAGACAAGGTGAGAGACCATATGAAGGCAGGTGGGCAGGGACTGCCCCAGCAGACAGTGGCTGCCCAAGACACAGCGGCAACCCTCCCAAGCAAGGGCCAACTCTGAATGGGGAAGAATGAATATTTGATGAACACCTTCTGTTTGACAAGGACTGTGCTAGGCTAAGAAGTGGCCTGGGGTCTGTGGCCCTTCTTTGGTGTTTTCCCTGTCCCATCTTTTGACTTGCTTGGCAGTCTGTAACTCCTCTTCTGCTGTCATATCCCTATGCCTGACCCATATCCCTTTTGGTCAGGCATAAGGATATGAGAGCAAATCACCAGGCAGAAAACAAGAAACATACCTTAGAACTAGATCCTGAAGGTCCTTACATGACAGCCACACGTGGCTTTCTCCAGCATCTGATAGGGGGTTGCTGAACATTTCAGAGGAGGGATGCAAGCTGATCAAAATTCTGTTTTCAAGAGATGATTTGCCAGATGTGTTCAATGGACTCAGCATGCAGAGATGGGGTGGGAGGGAATTAAGAACCCCAAGAAGAGCCATTGGGGGCAGAGGTGTGCAAGGAAAAGCCCCAAGAAGCCTCCCAAGGCTCTCCCCTGCAGTCTTATTGGCCAGAACCAGGTCACGTGGTCACAACTGGCTGCAGAGGAGGCCGGGAAAGTAAGCACCGTTCAGGTGGCTGTGGGCCAGGCAGCCAGCAGTGGGGTCACAAACAGACCCAGCAGCAGGCCTCAGGAGATGTGAACTTGAACCAGGAATGGGAGAAAGTCCCTGGTTAAGTGTGGAAGTGTTATAAGGAGTGGACTAAGTTGGGCCCCTGAGACAGTTCCTTGATGTGGTGAGTTGGAAATGGAGCTTTGACAAAGGCAATGCCCTGGGGCTTGCAGGAGAAAAACAAGGAGGGTTCTGCAGAGTGGGACATGGTAGCAGGGACACCGGGAGAGGGATATAGAGGACAGATACTCGGCTGCCGGGGAGAACCGACTTAGAGGACACACTGCAGTTGATGAGGCTTGGCCAACATGGGAGGGGCAAGGTTGATACCTGAGTGTTTTAAAAAAAATGAGGAGCTTAGATGTTATAAAATAGGAAAGAGAGACCCAGTCATTTTTCCTGGAGAGGATGACAAAGTGACGTGTGAGAAAAATCATGAGCACTCCCAGGGCCTGTTGCCTCATGCAAGGAGGTCCTCCCTTCAGGGAAACAGAATCTTCTAACAATATGTTGATCTTCAGAGTCTTGGAAATATTTTCATACCTGCTATTATCACCCGTTGGAGGAGGGTTAAGAAGATTACTCCTCATGGCAGACAAGGAAACTTAGATTCAAAGAAGTTAAAAATAGCTTCCTTGATATATGAATGGCCAAATAAGCACATGAGAAATGTTCAGCATCATTAGTCATTACGGAAATGCAAATTGGAACCACAGTGAAATATCACTATCCCACTACGATGGCTAAAATTGAAAAGATTGACAATGCCAAATGTTGGCAAGAATGTTGAGTAATTGCGACTCTCATATATTGATGATGGAATGTGAAATGGTACATTCACTTTGGAAAAGTTTGGAGTTGTGGGTTTTTTAAAAAAAAATAAAGTTTAACATACTCTTACCATATGACTCAGGAATTCCAGTCCTCTGTTTACTCAAGAGAAATGAAAACCTATGTCCACACAAAGACATTTATCACAGCTTTAGTCATAAATAGCTCTGAGCTAGGAAAAAATCCCACCAGATGTCCATCAATAGGTGACCAGATAAAAATTTGTGGCATATCCATACAATGAAATACTATTCATCAATAAAAGGAACAAACTATTGCTGTATGCAACAACATGGATTAATCTCAAAAATGTGCTAAGAAAAAGAAGCCAGATGCAGAAGAGAACATACTGCATGATTCCATTTGTATTAAATTCTAGTACAGGTAAAACCAATTGATAACGAGAGAAAGCAGATCAGTTGTTCCCTGAAGGGACTATTTGGGGTGATTGAAATGCTCTACTTTTTGATGGGGTGGTGTTTGCATGGGTGTACATACATTTGTCAAAACTCATCAAACTGAAAACTGAATGCTTTAAATGGATGCATTTTTTTAAAATGTGAGTTCTATCACATTAAAATTGGTTTAAAAAGGAAAATAAATGCATGTTGCTTACAGTCTTGCTTGCTTGCTGCAGAGTGGGCTTTGAAGAGGGGCCCGTGGGGATGCCGGAGCCTGTGAGCATGAGCTTTGGGGGACTGGCGGGGGTGAGAAGGGCAAAGACGGGTGGGCCCCGGAGCAAGGACCTCAGGGGAAAATCAAGTCAGTCACAGGGGAGCAGAAACAGAAAGCAGGCAGAAAGTGACAGCTGTGGTGGCAAAGGCAGCAGGAGAAAGACAAGGAGTGGGAGGTGCGTGGGGTCCTCCTGCCAAGGAGCTCCAGAGGGGCCATTAGGCTTCACAGGGCACCCTAGACAGAGACAGTGGCTTCTCTTTCAAGAGGCTGGATCCAAAATGCTGCTCAGTGTCCTCTAGGAAGGACACCAAGGTCCCTCTGAACAGGATTTATGTAACAAGGACAAGGGGCCAAAGGAGAAGTGTGACTGTCACCGAGGGAAGTGGCATGTGCCACTAGTGGTCACTAGGCCCAGCCGTGTGGGCTTGCTGGCCTTCAGTGGGTTCCTGGAAGCCCCTGGTGAGCCAAATATCAGGTACACCTGGGAGTGCTGTTTGCACCACGTGAGAGGGCGGCTGGTGTCTTCGTGTCTTCGTTTTCTCTCCATGAAAAGGGCCCACACTGCAGGACGTCATCCTAATAGCGAAGCCAGCTAGCCCAATTTCTTTAAAAAGTAAAACTATGACAGCTTCACACTCCTTTTTGTTTCTAAGTGTCCTAATTGTTACAGAGGAATCAATGTGTAACATACAGACATCTTTTTTCCATTGAGATGGAGTTTAACAATCCAGCCTAGTAACTGTGCTGCCAGGCTCTGCCCTCCGGGGAAGGTGGAGCAGGTGGCAGCAGTCTGGAGTCACGTTTATTTGGATTGTTCCACTTTAGCGTATGTTTACTAGCAAGTCGTTTGGCCTGTCTGCATCTCAGTTCCTGTAAAACTAGGGTACTGGGCTAGATCAGATCCCAGATGCTCCCTCAAGGCCTTTCTGGCTGACGACAGTCTCGACTCCAGTCATTTTGACAGTCAGTGCTGCGCATGCAGCGGCCAAGCACTGGTGAGCATGTGATCCGATTGGCTGGTTTCCACACACTCATTAGGCACCAATAGTGTGTAATCAACGTATTAGAGACTTCTTGGGGAGAAACGTGGTTCCTTCCCTTGAGGGCCTTATGGTCTACTAGAGAAAGACATTCCTGAGGAAACACAAGAGAATAATTGTAAAGGAGAGAATTATGGATCAATGAACACATATCAAAGCTTTGACAACAAAGATCTTTGCCACCTCACACGAATGTGAGGGATGCTATTATTATTAAGGAGACAAGGACTATGAAATTAGGTCACTAATTAGGACTATAAAATTAGGTCACTAATCTCAAACATACAATTACGTTTGAGATTGCTGCACGTAGTGGTTGGGCCACTTTGCACGTGATAGAGGAACACTGGGTTCCTATAGGAACACTGGGCCTTGATATAGCAAGGTACTATTTTTCATTTTGTTATTCTTAAAAAACATTTTTTAGGTGAGTTCTTTATTAATATAGCTGCCCATGATGGCATTAAAAGGAAAGGTTTAGGCCGGGCGCGGTGGCTCACGCCTGTAATCCTAGCACTCTGGGAGG
>VBSM01002608.1:152052811-152127291 GCA_008086735.1 Cheirogaleus medius | reverse complement strand
AAAAAAAAAAAAAAGGTTTAGAGAAATAAACACCTACCTATGGCAATCACATGGGTCACCAACACATAGCTGTTCTGAATCTCGCCAAAAACTGGTATTATTGGAAAGCTTGGTTGGACCCCCTCCCCTGTACCTCACCCACTGCTGTTCTGAGGAGCCCAAAGGCTCAGGACTTTGCCAGCTCTGCTGGAGGTCAGAGCCTCATGGCCTCAGCCTCTGGGTCACAACCAAGAAGGCCATTTCCACGTCTGCGTTCCGTCGGTGGGGTGGGGGAGAGGAGCCCTTGGTTGACTTTTCCAAGTTACTTGTTCTCAGCAGCTGCTTCCACGGACAGGCCCACAGCCAAGGAGCGGGACAGGGTACACACAGCCAGGATGCCATGGAGACCTATTTTCATTCTTGTTTCCTCACCCATTGCTCTTCTATTTTCTTCTCTGAATGACCTCAGGCTGAGCAACCACTACTTTTACAAACCACATCTAGTATAAAACATGCAGTTACAATAATCTCAGCTTCCACCAGAAACAACTATCACATGGGTGGGGACAGAAATAAAAAACCTATTTAAAGATCAGGACGTGGCACGAAGCTATGCTGGCGCCCACCAGAAACTATATGTTTGATTGATTTGCTACTCCTGTCAAATTTCTTTTCCATATTTTTCTCCTTCTAAAAATGCCATGAAAACATAGTTATCTCACTTAAATAAATGAAATATAAATTATATTTAATTGAAATTATCACTTTACTTTGTTTTAGTTTCTCACTTGATTTCTCATTATGCTCAGTGCTAAAAATGTAAACTTTCTCATTACAGTTAATGTATTTCCTTAGAGTAAAATTTAAAAATTTTTTAAATGAGAAGGCTATTTTTTAAAGAATTCAACAGAAATAGGATTAAGTTTTTCAAGATGAGAATTGTTTTCTTTTCTTTTAAGATTTTAAAAATAAAGTGTGCACTCACTGTAGGAAAAATACACACATGCTCAGACACACACAGTTTCTTTATACCAGTGGCACATCACAGTCACCTAGGGGTTTCAAAAAATCCTAAAGCCTGGGTCCCACCCCCAGAGACTCTGATTTAATTGGTTTGGGCTGCTACCTGGGCAGCAGTAGTGACTTAAAAGCTCCCCAGGTGACTTAAATGCACAGCCAGGCTTGAGAGCCACTGCTCTGTAGAAAGACATGAAGGGAGTGAACATCACCTACGTGTCATCTCTTGGAGATGCTTCTTTTGGATTTCAGTGCAATCAGCCAGAGGAGTCACTAGCATGGGTTGCTGGGACTGCGTCAAGAAGTGAAGACCCTTGGAACCCACACCTGGCAAGGAACACCAACCTGTGAGCCCTCCAGGTCTCCAATCCCAGAAGGGATCCTCATCCCTTTGTCCTCCCTCAGGAATCAGGGTCCTGTGATATGTGTGGCACTGCCTGTCCCTACCTCCCAGGAGACAAGAGAAGGCAAAAAAGCAAATGTCTAGGCAGCATTCAGAGTGTATGAGACACGTGTGTGATAATAGTGGTGGGTGCAGAACCGTGGGAAATTCCATGGGGACTCCAGGTCACTAGTACGTCTTCCTTAGCTCACCCCACCACCGGCAAGGAGACCCAGAGCTCAGCTAGACCCAGAGCTGCTCCCAGGGTGCGAATGTTGGGTGACTAAAGCAAGGATGATGCTGGAAGCACCGTGGTCCAGCAAAGGGAAGAGGAGGGCTGAACCATCAGAGGGAAAAGTAGGGGATATGAGGTGGATGCAGGACTGGATTAAGTCTAGCCAGCCCGTGGCCATGAATTCATCACGTTGGCTGGAGTTAACCATCTGCTCGGAAGACTGGTCCCCACAACCTTCTCACTGAGCAGGCTGTCTGGGTTCACTGGATTAGAGCACTGATGACCTATAGCCACAGACTTCATCTCATTGGAGCCCTGAACAAGGGGGTGGAAATGTTTTGAGTCATTTAACACAGTCATTTGCCACATAACCAACTTTACAAAAATCTCCTTCAAATGTCTCCATTCTTTCTCCCATGGCCCCTTGTCAATTTTCATTTTTGTCCTCAGAAATTCAGCTCTGGCGCTCATCTTGCATGCCCTAGTTCAACCACGCAGTTGGCCAGTCCTACTCATCTTTGAAAGCAGATTGGCGATGACACATTTTAATCAAGCATGCCCTGGATGTCTCACACCTACACACATACCCACCACGCTTTCACTCCACAAAGCATGTTTCTTTCCAGGCAGGATGTGGCGCACGTTGCTGATGCCTGTTTGGCCATCATTCCCCAGACTTCCTGGCCAAAAGAAATGTCCCCAGGCACCAGTAATGAATCATGACTGGTCTAAGTCAGTCTCTTCCCTGAAGGAGCCTTTGTAGACATTCTTTTCCTAATTGCTTCCTGCCACGAAATTTTAATGCCACAGATATGTTGTATATCTCTTTATGCTGTATATCTCTTAAACACAGTAAGACATTTTCTACCCCAAGAACAATTTTTACCCCTTTGAGGGTGATATCACCCTCACTGAGAATGCATGGCTACATCGACAAAGCAGTTGCTTTTGCCAGTGATTGGACTGGGGCTGGCATCGTGGTCTCTCTCATGAGGATTTGGTGCTTGGAACTGCAGCCGCCATCTCGTGACCCATCAGGGTGGCAGAGGAAGGACAGGAAAAGCCCACACCCTTGAAATCACTGGGCCAATCAACAGTCATAACCACGGCCTGCTTCCAGATTCTTAAGTGTGGCAGTAGATTCCTTAAGCCATTACCTGTAGGGTACTCTGGGCCTTGCAGCCCAAACCTCCTAACTGAGAAACATCCCTTTTCTCTCAATAGCACATTTTCTGGAGGCGGCTAGAGCAAGAAGGGCCAAAGGGAGGTTGGCTTGGTGGGGTCCAAGCACTTAATGAGGGAATAAGGCATTAACAAGGGATGTGGTCAGGCACCCGGAAGACCACACCACGGAAGCTGCGCTGAAGAGTCGGCCGCCGCTGCTGCCGCACACAGGTGTCCTTTAGGCCAGTGGCCCACGGTGAAGTGCTAGCATTTGTCTGCACCCTGTTTCATGTAAAATAAATGAGGGAAGATGATAGCTGTGTTTAAGCTCAGAGTGTTCTTCTGAAAGTGATTTCCCCAAAAGAAAAGTGATTCTGTTCCTGCCCTCTGCACGTCTTACCCAGTGAAGCGGGTGCCCAGGCTCAGCCACATCAGTTGCCCCCACCCCCAGCACCCGTTTCCCTTCTCCACCCCCGCTGTGAATGCGTCCAGCGTGGGGAGGGTGAGGCACGATGACAGGCCCCACCGTGTGTTCTGCTGTCGATCTTGTGGCTGATCTTCAGCAAGGACCCCTGCGCCAGCCGTGAACACGTGGAGCAGTTATTCAGAGACCACAGAACAGGAGAGCCGAGGAAAGCCTGGGGAGTGGGCATCCAGGCCTGGTGTGTTCACAGAAGGAGGAGAGTGGGGGCCCAGAGAGATGAGCATGGGGAGGCAGGGGGCCAGGCCACCCCCTCACGTCATAGATTGGGACATCAAGCCTCAGGGAGGTCACAGCACGATGATGGTGGTCCCGGGAGCAAAGCCATTGCCTCCTGTCTTCCCACCTGGTGTCCTTCCCACAGCAGCGTGGGGCTGTAGTTCCTGTGGTCCCCTGTGCTATACTGGGATGTCCTGAACCATCATTTACCTCTGCTGTCATTTCACCGTTCACCTGTGTATAGCTCATCTTCCCAAGTACACCGCAGGCTTCTCAAAGCTGGGATCGTGACGCTCCCATCTTGGGATCCCTCATAGCACATGTAGCCCACTAAGCACCCAAGAACCAGTCACCGTCACTTCTAAGCAGCTGACTGGTGAAGAGGCCAGAGGCAATGAGCTAGTGAAATGTCTAGGAACATTTGCACCCCAAATCGATATGTAGGAATACACATAATACCCCAGAACCTGGGTCCCCAACTTCTCACCTACTGGTTGGAAATGATGCTGTGTATTTATGTAATTATGAGAATCATATGATCCCAGGGCTGGAAAGGGCTCCCTGTATTCTGACTTATCTTTCAATTGCCTCTTATAAATCCTTCTTTGAAGCTGTCTCCCATTTAGCCAAAGGAGAAGTTGAGGAAGAGGGCCGGTTCCCATATATTGCCCTGAATCTGTGTCAAGAGCCCAGCCCCAGTTCTCTTGACCACCCTTCCCACCCACCCCACTGGAATCTCTCCCCTAGGCAGCTCTTCCTTGAGCTTTCCCTAAGGAAAATCTTGGGGAAAAGTCTGCAATGGCTGCTGGGATGGGCACTGAGCAAAGTGAGTTGCACATACATTATCTGTTCTCTGGACATCAGCAAGGCAAGACGGGCCCTGATGATGGAGCAGCATGAAGGGGCACATTTGTAAGCAATGCAAATATTAAATACTTTTGTGTGAGCATTTGGTGGCTGAGAGGAGAGGAGGCAGGCGGCCCAAGCTGTCATCCTGCAGAAAGGGCGTTGGCGCCATGTCTGGCTCTGCCACCAGCTAACTGCAGCTTCAGCTAAAGTCTCTTCTAGTTCATTTTCTCACCTTAAAATATGTGATTGGATAAGGAGATCTTGAGGTCCATCTTCCAGTTCTTCCATGCTAAGACTCTCTAAATTTGAGGAAGGAGTGGAAAGCAGCGAGGCCACAGCAATGCTGGTAACAGTGGCGGTATTAATGGACAGCATGAACGCAGGTGCTGCTCGTAACGCACTCCACGCTCTGTTCCTCCCATCTCACGGCCTGCTGTGTTTAAGATGTGGGTGATGTTAGCACTCCCCATTTTATGCACGAAGAAGCTGAAAGAGACCCAGACAGATAAAGCACTCAAAGTTATCACACATCTAGTAAGTGATGCAGCTTGGATTTGAACTCAGGCTGTCTAAATGCACCACCAGGAAGCCTCTGTGGAGGAGCCGGGCTGCTTTCCACCCCCCAGGAAAGGAGAGGGGAGGGGAGGCTCCCAGGTTCCCAAGGCTGGGGAACAGCTCGAGCACCGGCAGAAGGAGATGGTAGAGGAGGAGGAGGAGGAGGAGGAGGAGGAGGAGAAGGAGGAGGAGGAGGAGAAGGAGGTGGCTACTCTTCTGTTTAGGGCACACACATACCTTGCCGATTAGCAACGATGGGAAAGGAAACACACAGTGAGGGCCCTTGACAGCTTAATGGGGTTTTAGAAAAATACACAACTATATTTTTAAACTCTTTTTTTTTCCATTCGAACATTTTTAGCTTCAAGTTCTGGACTGGAATAGCAACCGTCTTAGATAACTCTTCATCCTTAGGCTCCCACGTTTGAAAAAGGTCTCAGCCTAGCCCGAGGAAAACAGAGCCAGAGAGAGGCACGCAAGCCTAGCCATAGATAACATAGCTGTGTGGCACCGAGACAGTAGATGCCGCCTGAATGCGGGACACGGTGGATGCATGAGTGGATGGATGGATGGCCAGATGGAAAGAGGGAGAAGGGATATGATGGAAGAGCAAGAAAACGTGTTTAGCCATGAGATTCTCCTGAGGATTAAAAGTAGACCCTTCTGGAAAGATACACTGTTTGCCACTGACCTGACCCAGGTTCACAGTTGAAGAATTTACAGTTATCTAAGCCTTCTGTAGCTACCAGGGGCTGGCCTCTGAGAAACAGTTTTAGCCAAACCTAGAGACAGAAGAGCACTGACAGTTCAGCTCCCAGACACTAGCCCCATCTCCAGTCACTTCTCGAATCTTCGGAGCACTCAGGACCACTCTTACATTTCCTAAACACACTGTGGCAGAGTCCACAGTCTGGCTTGACCAACACCCACTCCAATCCCCTTCTGTCTTGCCTCTACCACAGAAGGTAAAAAAGGAATACACAACTTCCCACCCTCCCTTACAGGTAAGGTATCAGATGACATCATTGGTTGGTTCAAAGTAGGCAGAAGTCCTGGAGAAGGATTCCCACCAAAATAAATGGGCAAAGCTTTGTCCATCATTTTCCTCTTCTCCCTGCCTGGAATGCTGACATGATGTTTGGAGGTACAGCAACCATCTTGTGATGAAGAGGACAAATGCCTTGATCTAAAGATGTCAGAGCAAGAGGATACAAATAGTTGGGTTTCCAATGGCTTCATTCAACTGCCACACCAGTCCTGGGTTCTTTCTTTCTGGTCTTCCAGCTACAGGAGAAAGACAAGCCCCTTACTTGTTTAAGCCACTGAGTTAGTGTTTTCTGTTTCTCCCTGTCAAACACAATATCAACTGATACACACTTCATGCTTGTTAGGCCTTCATACCTTTGTCCATGTGACTCCCCGTGCCTGAAATGCCATTCCCAGCCTTTCTCACTGAAGAGTAAACGCTAGGCCAGGCATGGAGGCTCATACCTGTAATCCTAGCCCTTTAGGAGGCTGAGGCAGGAGAATCACTTGAGATCGGGAGTTGGAGACAAGCCTGAGCAACATAGCAAGACCCTGTCTCTACAAAAAATAGAAAAATTAACCTGGCACAGTAGCATGCACCTGTAGTCCCAGCTACTTGGGAGGCTGAGGAAAGGATTGCTTGAGCCCCGTAATTTGAGGTTGCAGTGAGCTATGGTGACAACATTGCACTCTAGCCTGGGCAACGGAGTAAGATACTGTCTTAAAAATAAATAAATAAATAAAAATTTTTAAAAAGAGTAGACAATAAATATTTAATATGTAGAATGAAATTGGAGGTGCCATGAAGCAGCACTGAGCAATACCTTCTCTTAAATGCCACTCCCCACCCTACCCAGAATCTTCAATGTTTCCCCATCTGGGCATTCCAGCCCCTTTGTCTAAAACATGGTCAGGTCCCACCCAATCTTGAACAAACTTTGGTTTCCTGCTGCTTCCTTTTTGAGCTACCGGTTTCCTCTACCTTTGCACTCTGAGACCCTGTACTTGGTTTTCCTCCTATAGGGAATATGGTAAATTGTAAGGGGAGTGGAACAGACTGGGGTCAGATTTGACCTCTGAACTTCTGGACCTTCATCTGTAACATGGAAATAGTCATGTCCATGTTTACAGAGCTGTATGTAGTGTGAATTAAGTGTGGTAGTGTATTTATGGTGCATGGAACAGTGTAGGTGCTTGATAAATATCAATATTAGTTCCCTCATTATTCTAATGGTTTCTGTTTCCTTCCTTCCTCCTTTCCTTCCTTCTATTTTTTTTCTTTTTCAGCACTGTCTACTGAGCACATTCTAGGCACTGGGCTAGTAAGAGCTACAAAGTCAAATTAAGCCCAATTCCCCTCCTCCCTTCACTCCTCAGTGTGATCCACCCCAGGGTTTAATCCTTAGTCACATTTGCACTTCCAGTACTTTCTTTCTTAAAGATCTCAGCCACCATCACAACTTCAAGCTTCTGTTTGTAGTGAATCAACCACTCCCAAATTTGCAAACCTTGGGCTGACTTTTGTCCTAGATGGTCATGCCTCATTCCCAACTCCCTGGAGACCTCTCCCCCTGGAGGTTCTGCAGTCAGCTGCACACCTTTTGCTTCCAGGAAAGTACTTGATAAACATAGTTATCTGCCCAACATCCCTGAGGGGTAGTGAGGAACAGGCATGGTGCGCATCACCACCTTCATCAAATAATGTGACTATTAAACCACAAGATGCTCTCATTTTTCTAAAAACATTTTACTAAAATTGGTAAGGTGTTTGGTTGTGGTGCTGTGAAGGAAACAGTGCAGTGGAGTCCCTTGTCTGTATGGTGAACCTTGGCTCCCAGCTAGAAAGAAGATAGAAACTGGACAGAGCTGAGTCTACACCCACAGCCTCCGCAGCCTATTTGGGGAAATCTGGGCTGCAGCCTTCTGGGAGCGCCTTCCTTGTGCACAGAGAGAACACATTCTCCCTTCCCTTGGGGTGAGCCTCAGGCCCTGGCAGTGCTCGGAAGCTCCTCCCCCACTTCTCCACTTAGTTGCTCCCTAAATGCCTAGTTTGCTCCCACCAGCCCCAGTCTCTGCGGCAATACCCCGGGGGCCCCACCACGTGCAAGATGGAAGCTTTCTACAGAAGGCCTGGCCCACCCCCAGGGCCCTTCTCTCTTCTCGGGGACTGCCTTGCCACCAGTCAGGCCCCTTGCTCAGCTCCCTAGATGACCCATCGCAGAAGGGCAGAGGGCAGAGGACAGAGGGCAGAAAATAACTCATGGGAACCAAAAACAAAACCCCACTGGAAACACAAATGGAAATGGCTTCAGAAAAAGGGTCCTGGGATGCTTGGGCTATTAATAAAGACGAGTGTGCCTCAGCCCTCTGCTTCCAGGGAGTGGCCCAGCCAGCCCAGGACCGGGTGTGTTTATTCTTGAGAAAGCCCTGGCTTGCCAGCTAAAACGTGCCCCGGACCCTTCGCTCTGCAAGCCTCTCCCAACACACACACACAGGCACGCATGCACACACCTGCACACAGATACACACACACACACACACACTTTTTGTCTATCAGGTCTTCTAGGCGCTGCCTTACCTTTAACCTCTGTTGGTCCCTGTCAGGGAAGAAGCCCCAGAACAAATGGCAGTGTGAGGCCCAAATGTTGCTGGTTATGAGGGTTTGTCGACTCCTGAGGACCCCGTCTCAGCCTCACTTGGTTGGAGGTAACTATGTCTTTGTATTTACCCTCTATGATCCTGGGAAGATGGAACCACCAGGACTTGTCCTATAATCCGATCAGGGACAGACACACACACTTGTTCACAGATTGGTGGGAAAAAAACTCCCAGAACTTCCATTCCCCAAAGTCGTCTGCTGTCATCAGCTTGAGGGACTTTGGGTAACTAGTGGCTTTATGATTTCCACTCCTTGCTCTCATTTCCCACCACTTCTCTCTTCTTTACCCCCCACACCACATCCTGCCCCAGGGAATACTCAGGAATGGCCTGTGCCAGAAGAGCCATCCCTTCCCAGATCACATCTTGGAAAACAGCATGTGAACCAATTAGCACCTCTCAGCTGTGAAGAAGTGTTGAGTCACAGCCTCAGAAATGAGGTCCTGAGAGTGGGATGGTGCACACAGGGGCACTGCCCAGCCCCTGTCTTCAGACGAGACAGCATCACGCCCATTGCACGGATGAGGCTAACTGAGACACAAAAGCCTCTACGTGGAGCAAAGCTGACTTAGTCTACACACTTGCTGGATCCGGCTGCTTCCTGAGTGTGTCACAGCCTTGGCAATTGGTCTGGCCCTTCATCTCTGACACGCTCTGAGCCCATCTGGTGGGGGGAATGGGGGCACAGCATCCCTACCATCCCACCCTCCCAACAGCACGTAGGACCTCTGTGGCCTAGTTCAGTCTGGCTATTTAGATCAGAGACATCAGACTAGGGGTACAGGGTCCATCCAAGCACCTGTGATGCCTGATCACAACAGTCATGAAAACAAACACACCTTGGCCAAGTAAGCCAGGAGTCCCCAGCAGTGGGGATGGTCACAGTAACAATGCGTGTTTATAAGGTGCCAGGAGCGCTGCCTCCTTTGTCTGGTTCAGTGCGCACAAGTGCCCTGGCGGGTGGGTGCTTTTTTGATCCTCATACTGCAGGCAAGGACACTGAGCCTTAAAGAAGTTGAGTTACTTGCTGAAGGTCGCCCAGTTATTAAATGGAAGAGCCGAGATTTGGAATCCAGACTCTCCACCTTGAAAGTGCTTGTTCTTTAACGGCTATGCCTACGATGAGCCACACTGCAAAGCCAAAGAGCCAGTCACAGAGTCGCAGATTGCCAGCACTAGATGGACCCAGCCCAGACACCTCCTTTGTGCACACGCCCAGGGCCATTCACAGATTGGTGGCCGCACAGGACCTTGGCCCCAGGCCCCTATTGTCTGCAGCCCTGTCCTCCTCCGCTCTGGCTAGATTCCCCCCACCACCCTTCCCATGCCCAAGGGCCTTTCCAAGGCAGGAAGCACAGTTCTAGAAGGGACTGAGACTTAACATGGTCTCAAGCACACCACCGTTTCTGCTGGAGATTAAACAGATGATCCATTCATGTCACAGGACTCATAACATTAATAATTTAATAAATGGATTGCTGTGGGAGGTGGCAAAAATCTCCTAATCTTGAAAGCTTTAAAATGTAGATATGTTTATATCCACTGGAGACAGCTGAGACCAAAGCTAAAGAGATGAACTAGCTCCAGCGTTTTTAACCTCATCCAATCCCGTGCCTTCCTTTCATAATAAATATTTTGTAATACCCCTTATGTTATCCTGAAATGAAATTCCTAAAAACATAAACTACTTACATATACAATGTTTAAGATTCAATTCAATGCCTTAATAATAATATAAAAGGAAAAATAAAAGGAAAGAAATGTGTGTGAGCATATATACATATTCAATTATGCATTCAGTATGTAAATGCACAACCACCATTGCACTAAAAGACACAAGGAGAGATGTTTGGATCTCTACATAGAATTACCATGAAAGCCACAGCTACATATGCAGATTGATATCAAGTGTTATCTCCTCGGTGACTCTAACACAGGAGTGGGGTTCCCATCAGTGATGCGATTTTCCAAAGCAGTGAACAACTCTTAGTAAAGTGCAGATTGGAATAAAGAACAGCAGTTGTATTCCTGGAATGTTTGATATATATTAAAACCATGCAAAAATACGGTGGGGTTACATGTAATATGGAGTTAGAGGTTTCAGGCTCAGAAAACTACCACCAGAGTTTCCAATACACGGATGTCCGGAGAAACATTGAAAGACGATTGGGATGGAGAACAATTCTTCATTGCACAGGACCGTCCCATGCACTGGAGGACGTGTAGCATCCGTGGCCCCCACCCACTGGCAAACAGAAATGCCCCACAGTTTTTCAAAACACTCCCAGAGGATAGTATTCCCTCTTTTTCACTGGATTAGATACCTTTAGACACCTTAGGTTCTCTTCCTTCCAGCCCTTCATCGTCAAACACCTTTGGGGAGTCCGTGAAATGCAAGGCATTGGGCTGGGCAGTGGGGCCACTGTGAGGTTGTGGGGGGGGAGATTCAGAAAGGGATAAAATACTGTCCTTGCCCTAAAGTGTGGTGGGAAACGAGAGGAGGGCAGAAATGAGAAAATAAAGCACATTTGTTTGTTAACCTAGCACAGGCCCTTGAACAGGAAAGTATTGACAAGTCCTTGTCGCACGCTGGATGAAGGAAAGACAGTAAGTTAGAGGCTGCAATTCTGTTTGTTATGTCCCAGAGAGAATTAAAATGAAAAGTGTTTTTTTTTTACTTTTAAACATTCTCTTGATGATAGCTATTGGCCAAGAACAGACTACAGCCTAAGTCTCAAGAGTGAAAAGGAAGCCAGAAATTGCCTCAGTGACTGGAAGAATCAGCAGGCCACCCCCAACACAACACACACACACACACACACACACACACACATACACACACACAGACGCCTCCTTCATTTCCCAAGGGACACTCTCAGTTGACACCGAGTGGCCTCCATGGCTGAGCAAAGAGCACAGGCCCACCCTCTGCAGTGGTCTCCTGCCATTTACAATTTGGGACCAAAGCTACTCCCACTCCAGCCAAGAGGCAAGCACCTTACATGCCTCCCAAGGGGCAGCGACCACTCCCAGGCTCGGCCGACCTTGTACTTTCAGGCAGAGGCCGATCTGGACAGAGGAGGGAGAAAGCAATCCTTGGATTACCTGCCGGGCTGAGCGATCCATGCTTAGGGTACTGGCCAAGCAGGGGAAACATAAAGGGAAATATATGTTTGGAAAGATTTCTATTGTTTTCCTTTTTTAATTTTAATTATTTTAAAATTAATACACAATATTTGTACATATTTATATGGGCACATGTGATATTTTGATACATGTGTAAAATGTGTAATGATCAAATCAGGGCCTGTAGGACATCCATCACCTCGAACATTTAAGATTTTGATTTTGTTAAACATTAAATTCATCATCAGGGGACATGATTAGAATTCTTCTGCACTTTCTCACATGATTTTGTGATTTATTTCTGGCTTTATTTTGAACTACATGTGTTGAGACAGGGGTGCCATAAACCTTTCAGTGCCCGTCGTGAAGTCCCCGCAGTGGCTGGGAGTCCAGCCTCTGGAGCCAGGCTGGCTGCCTGGTCATTCCAACTGTGTGACCTCGGCCAAGTTACCCCTGCTCTGTGTTTCAGCTTCCCCGTGTATAAAATGGGATGATGATTATAGCATTCACTTCATAAGATTATTAAGAGGATTAAAAAGAGTTAATGTACAAAAAGCACATAGAACAGTATTAAGCGTATGGTAAGTGCTCTCTAAGCATTAGCTGTTATTATGAATATTAGTATTACCTCCATTATTGTCACTGAAGGCCTTAATCTGTCCCTAGGACAGCGATGGGAGCAAGGGCACGGCTGTGTGCTCCCAGACCCACAAGGGAGTCAACAGCTCTGGAGTTTCTGGATTCCGTGTTAGGAGGGTTGAGAAGAAAAAACAAGAGGCTTTCTGAGGGGAGGAGTTGGAGAGCACTGGTTTACACCAAGCGCCCGTTTCCCTTTTCCAAGGCCTTGATCTTGGCCTCTGAGTACGTAAAGGGGTTTGCAGGCTAAGAAAGGTAGAGTCCAATTCCTGGGATGATAGGTCAGTGGTGGCTGCTTGTCCGTCATTGGGGATGTGAGAAAGGTGATCAGTGCCCGTAGCTGGGCTGCCTGAGGTATCACCTGTCTCTATCAGTGTACATGTATGCATGTGTGTGTGTGTGTGTATGCATGCATGTCCCCAAGGCCTGTCAAAACATTTCTGAGGTGACAAACTTCAGCAATAGGTGTCATCCAGTAATCTACTCCTTTGATTTTAATAAGCAAATATTGACTTTGGGTCTCCCAGACTGTGACAACTTTGCTCTTTCTTAATTCCTGGTGCCATTCAGGAATTCTCTGAACTATTGGATTATCCATTGAAAAGGTCAGGAGAACCAGTCATGGTTCAGATACTGCACAGGGAAGCTAAGATGTTGACATTGATAGGTATCATGCTCTGTGCCAGGTCCCATTCTGAGCACATTATATTTATACCTCATATAATCTTCACAGCAGTCTTTTAAGGTAGGCATCATCATTTTTATGATTCCAGGGGAGGAAATTGAGGCACAGAAACTTAATAACTTGCCTAAGTATACTCAGCCTGTGACAGAGCTGGAATTTGCACCCAGGCAGTCTGGCTCCAGAATGCAGAGTTCATGGTCTCAACTCCCAATGTCTCCCTCCTGGTTTGACCCTCTAGGCACTTAAAAAATGAGCAGGAGGGAGTGAACAATTAACTAGGCTCACTTGGAGAAGAACCCTGGCTAAGGTCAAACTAGGTAGCAGAGGACCTCAAAAGAAAAACAACCAATTTCATATCCTGCTCTCTTCTCTTTGCAAGTCCAATGGAGGACATTGTTATTGTTCCTACTGCAGTTTCTAGACCCTGTCCCCATTTAGGGTTTTACCTTTTGTCATTTCCTGCTGTGGGGGAAAGGGGGAGGTTATGTAATAACTCCTCTGCAGAGAGGACTCTCCCCACCCACAGACTCCATAGCAAGAACCCCCACCCTTCTTTAGCTGTGTCTTAATTAATCAGGGAAGAGGGAAAGACCCAGGCACTGGTATGATTGTTTTTTCAAGTTCGGGCACTTGCTCTGTGTTGTTTTCTAGAACTGGCAATGAGTGTGCAGCCACCTATCCATTTAACCCTATGTGGCAAAGAAAAGGGCGTGATGGGTGGTGGGTATAGTACAGACCCGTCCCTTTGGCCACTGGGACCTGAGCTTAGCCAGCAGGCAGGTCATAAGATAGGGGTGCAGGGAACTCACCTCAAAAAGCCAAGCCTTACACACAAGGGACCTGCCCTTTGGGAAGGAATCCTCAGTCTTCAGTGAGACCCCTGGCACAGCCACCTTCAAGAAAAATTGTTTTGGTGGCCTTTGGTTCCCATTGGCTTTTGACTCCAAACTACCTCTCACAAGCCCCCTGAGACTTTGGAGCATGTCATTTGCTGCCTGGTTTTCCATCCTGCTCGGACATCTCACTCCAGCTGTGTTAGTGAGCCTTTGGGTTGCAAGTAACAGAAAACAGTCTTGTTAACTTGATCAGGAAAATAATTTATCAGCAGGGTGCTGGGTCACTCACAAGACCAACAGAAGGCTGGAGAACAAGGCACGTGCAGGAACTAAGGGAGGCCAAGGCCCCAGTCAAGTCCCCATCCCAGGAAGTCAGCATGGGACACTGCCATGGCCATTGCCACTACTGGATCTGCGGCTGCTCTGTGGGACCCCATCACCCCTAGACACTAACCCACCCCCCAACTCTCAACTTCAACTCCACCGGGATGAGTAACTCTGGCAGACTGGTGAGACTTTGTGTGGCCTCTCTAGACTCCAAGTCCCAGGCAGGCGTCCACAGCTGGCCGTACTTAAGTCCCTGGTAATGTTCCAGCTGCTGGGGTGAGGAAATAAGCGATCTATCCCCCACTCAGCTTCCATCGCCCCTTGGAAGGGCCTCGCTGCTCATCTCTTTTGTTATTTCCCCCACATAGAAAGGGTTTGGGGAGGCAGAGCACATAGAAAAACTTACCCTACTACAGATTCCCTCGAAAGGGCGACATATTATCTCCACTGGATGGAGAAAGGCAGCCCAAGTCTCTCCCATGGCTTCTCTATTACATAAACGGATAGATGGTCATTTTAGCTAAGTTAATTTCAGTATGGTCTTTGTCACTTGTAGCCAAAAGAATCCTGACTCTTACTGCCACCTACTCACCTGTGGTTCTCAACCAGGGTGACACAGCCCCCCCAGGGGATATTTGGAAACGCCTGAAGTATTCATTTGCTATTAGGTGAATGTCGTCTAAAGGTGCTAAGCATCCCGGAAGGCATAGCACAGTCAGACGCACTGAGGATGGCCCTTACCCAGTGCCAACAGTGCCGCTGGTGGGAAGCCCTGTACCTACACCAACCATGACAGACGTCACGGTCAACTGCTTTAGTCTTCCCACTGAGCCTAGACGTGGCTTCGTTGCTCTCAACACAGTGCAAAGCTGTGACCAATTCATCCTAGCTGGTAAAAACACACATTTTCCTCCCTGATTGTATATCAACCCCTCTTCCATTTTTTGTGAATAGCTATGGAAACTGAGACTTGGCAAGAAAGCACCATTTACTCAAGGTCACACAGCTTGGTTGGTGTGACAGGCAGGACTCAGTCCCGAGTCAGGTCTCTGGCCCCAGCTGAGGGCACTTTCCACAACACTCTGCTGCCTGGCTCTTCTCACAGAAGGAGGCCTGGGAAGTCTGGACTTGCTTTGGAGCCTTTGTGCTTCCAGGAACTTCCCTGAGTGTTCCCAGGTGATTGGCTCGAGGGCTCAAGGCAGGGCCCTGGGTCCCAGGGAGCCACCTGCAGATGCTGGTGGTGAGAGAGGGAGAGGCTGTCTGTGGAGGGGGCTGAGCTTTGTGGGCAGAGCTGGCACCAAGCAAAAGGAAGAGACGGTTAGAGAGCTGGAGTCTCTCTTAGGGGAGGATGAGGGCTCCATACAGATTTGCAGAGACTTGGCACAGTTGCTTTCACCAGATAATCACACAGGAACTAATTAGCACCTTCCTTCTGAGCACAGCCCTCTGGGGCAGGAGGATGCTCAGTGGAGAAGAGAAACCCATTAATTACTTTATCAGGAAGCACTGATAAGAAACCAAAAAAGGTATTGCTCTAAGGCCCTGAGCTAGTTAGAGAGGCTGCAGGGTGGAGGGATGTATCTCACCCCCTAGAGAGCAGAGCACACGCTTTGATCCTGAGAGCAGCCCCGTAGCCCCAGACTGAGAGCAAGGAAGGGCTCCTTTCCCCTGGGGACGCTTCACCCTTGCAGCTCAGCAACCCCAAATGTAGGGTCATTTGGAATCAGGAATTCTGCTGGCTGTGGTGCCAGCTCGGCCCAAGGGTTGAGGGGTTCCAAAGGGGGCAGTCTGATTCCCCTCCCAGACGCCACACAAATAGCACCACTAGGATTCCATGTAGTGTGTGCACCCACTCACTGGTGTTACCATCACACCCTTTTTGTGGGGGAGGAAAGTGAGGCTCAGATGACATAAAGTGTTCAGCCAGGGATCTTTCAAGTAGGAAGAGGCAGGAGCCCAACTTGGACCCAGATCTACAGCTCAAAACCCCATGTCATCAGCACCACCCTGTGACATGATTTTGCAGGGTCTGGAGGCGATGCTTCCAGACAGACAGGCCTGGTTTCAGTCCTGGCATCCTGCCTTCCTTTCTCTGAGCCTTGCTTTTTCTGTCAGTGAAATGGGGCTAATCACACCTCCTCGAATAGTTATCAGGAGGAGTGCCAGGGCAAGAGGACATGTGGGGACCCTAAGACAGAGCCTGGGAGTTGTTAGTTTAAGTCTGTAATGCATCATTTTGCAAACTGGATTTTAGCTGCAGAAATTTTAGTTCAAATGTAATTTTACAGAGACATTCACTATGCAAATAGTTGAGAGTGGAACTTCCCTGAAGGGAGGGGTGATGGGCAGGTCTGCACCCCACCCACTCGGGTCCCTCTCCCCCAGCACAGGCTCTGTTGAATGTTCAGAATTTCTCAGAGCACAATCAGACAACCCAGGTGTAGGGGAAGCAGATGCTCTGGGATCTCAAGGGACTCTGAACAAGTGCCCTAAATTAAGGCAAATGATGGCACAGGGGACTTAATGACCTGCTATCAATGGCCCGTGCATTCGAGCTGTTCTCCCAGAGGGGCCAATGGATTGACACAGGCCCTTCTTGCCCTGCTCTCACATGGTTGCCTGGCCTACTACACCTGTAGCTGGCGGAGGAAGAGGGGGAAATAACTTCTTATGTGGGACCAAACCCATGAACTTGGCATCCATCACTGTATTCCAAGGCACTGGGCTGGCCAGCCAGTCATCCATCACGGTCATAGTAGTGCTTTGATTAGACAGACTTGTTTATGAATTCTAGGAAAATAAAAATATCACAACAATAGTGCTGTTCCACTGGATAATTACGAAATGGCCTAGCGAGAATGGAATGTCTTTCTTAAGGATATATCCACAGAGTAAGGTCAGGAAATACTGAAACCTGTTTCCCAGAACAGGTGGGCAGAGCTGGCACCAAGATGTAAGATGTTGCGAGAACAAACCCTGATTCTTCAGATGACGTGGGAGGAGAGACCATCATCCTTGTAGCAACTGAACATGAAGCTCTGTGCAATAGGAACCAACTGCTTGTTTTGTTTCCTAAAAGTGGGCCAGTATCACTAGCCATATTGGCATTCTGGGAGGTCAGGATTGAGGGGATAGGAACAGGGCCTTTGTTGTGGATTCTTCCTGCAATGAACTTATTGGTAATCACTATAGAAACCATCACACCCCGGGGATACATGATCTGCTTCTGCCCCTCCTCTGCCAACTTGGCTGCTCAAAACCCAACTCATATGCACTAAATGCCCACATATCTACTACGTGTCTGGGACTTGCTGGGCTCACTCAGGTGTAACCTCACTGAATCCTCAGAGCTGCCCAGCAATGCAGGGACTCATCTCAATTTATGATTGTGAAACCGAGGCTCAAAGCAGTTTTGGGCCTTAACCATGGCCTTGCAGCTACTGGAGAGTCAGGATTCAAGCTGGGTCCCTCTGAGGTTGATCCGGTCAGTGCTCTTTCAAGCCTCATTCATGACAAATTTCTAGAGAAATCCTACCTGTGCCCAGCCATTCTAGATACTGCCCAGAAGGACACCCTAGAAGCTTAGGACAGTCTAGAAGATTCGGCCTTGTCAATTCTAATTTTACCCAGTAGGTCCCTTCTCTAAATGATAGTTTTCTCATCTGTGAAGCAGAGGGAGTGGCTCTCTAAGCCACTTCCTGCTCTGCCCCTCACCCCACAGACTGCCTGTGTACATGTGAAGGCAGTGGGGCTTGGCTCTGGATCTCAGTCTGACATCTTGACATGTCATGGGTCCTTTTGGCCTCTTCCCCATGGAGGGACACCAAGCCTGTGTCCTCTAACCCCTGAGCTGTTACTGCTCGCCTGGTGTCCCAGCTCCAAGGGTGCCTGTCCAGCTGTGCTCTGGGGGAGTTAGAAAGGAGCCCAGACCCTGGAAGGTGGCACAGCCCCCTGGTGGCTGCAGAAGAAGCAGCTGCGACTGCTACTGAGGGACCTCCTCCTGGCAGGCAGCCCTCCAGAGAGGTGCTCCCCAGACAGAGTAACTCGCAGGCCATTTTAATGGGAACATAAATGCATGCCACCCTGCTCATTCTTTATTTTCTGGCATGTGTGGAATAGTGAGAGAATTGCAGAGCTGTTAAGCACATAGTGAAGTGGGGTCACAGTTCCCCAGGTGGCTGCAAATTGTTAGGAGATCCAACCCCATGGCTCAGACTCCACGCTCAGTTCTTCTCCGGAAGCATCATCAGACCCCAAACACTTCTCCGCTGTAGCACAATTGCTGGATAGGTGTACGGACTACAGGAGGGATTAGGAGGGTAGGGTCCCTCCAAAGGGGTCAAGACTCAAGTGGATGCAGAAATTCCAGTGGTTCATTGACAAAAGAAGGCACTTGGAGGCGCTGAGAGTACAGTACTGAACAAAACAGCCATGGTCCTTGCCCTCCTGCAGCTTAGAGTCGTAAGGGGAGGAAACGGACAGTAAACAGCTAAAGTAATAAATAAACATGTCATCTCAAATCAAGAAAGTGCTGGAAAGGTAAGGAGAAGACTGGTGTGATGGAGAAAAAGGGTATGTTGGGTGGGGGACAGGGCTTCTACTAAAGCAATGTCCTCAAGGAAGATCTACTTCAAGAGGTAACATGGAAACTGCAAGGTGAAAGTCTTGGAACCAGCGGGGCTACAAGCTGGGGAGAGAGACTGAGGCAAGGTCAAAGGCCCCAAAACAGAGGTCAGCAAACTTTCTGCAAAGGGCCAGATGGTAAATATGTTAGGATTCATGGTCCATAAATATGCCTGTGTTTCAATAAAACTTTATTCGCAAAACAGAAGCAGGCAGTAT
Source organism: Cheirogaleus medius (assembly GCA_008086735.1). Lineage (NCBI taxonomy): Eukaryota > Metazoa > Chordata > Mammalia > Primates > Cheirogaleidae > Cheirogaleus > Cheirogaleus medius. Next base: position 152,108,274 of record VBSM01002608.1, on the reverse strand, counting down.
TCTGCCAATCCTTTCCCTGAGACAAGAAGGCAGATTTTGCATGTTAGGGGAAAATGAGGCTGACTAGCGGGCCAGGGAGGGGAGGGTCTCAAGGTGACAGGGAGAAGACAGGAATAGGTCATGGAAGGCCTTATAGGGCACGGTGAGAACTTTGGGGTTTATTCTGAAAGCCACTGCAAGGGTTTAAAGCAGCAAAGAGACAGTACTTGATTTATACCTTAAACTATTACTGTGGCTACTGTGTGAAGGAAGAATTAGACAGAGGAAAGAAAGGAAACTGAAAGGCCTGCTTGGAATAGACGGCAGTAGCCGCGGGAGAGACACTGGTGGCCGGGCCATGTGGTGGGAAGGAGAAAGGTGGACAACTTTGGAATGCAATTTGGACATGGAATCGACCAGACTTGCTGATGGGCACCTGCGGGCTGAGGAGGAGCGAGACCTCCACTATGGCACCCAGGCTTCTGGCTTGAGCATGTGGGTGGATTTGCTGAGCTGGAGAAGACAGGAAATGGAAGGACTGAGTCAGGAGTTAGACTTGAAGATGGAAACCAAGAGTTTGGTTTCATGTTGACATTGAGATGTTGTGAGATGTCCAAGGGGAGAAGCCCTGCAGCAAATGCGAGTCAGGATGGCAGGGTCCAGGTGATGCCCCTCCCTCCCCAGTTCCACCTGGCCCCATCTGCCCCTGGGCATGGCCACCTGTCCCGATTCCTAGCTGGACCAGCCCCAACCATGTCTGATGCAGTCGTAAAGCCTCTCTGACCCTGCTGTGGCCTCACACTGCACATTACCAGCTGACCCTCATGGATGAGGGTCAGGCATCACCAAGACTTCCATGACACCTGCCATGTCAGGGGCCACAGTGGCTCCAGAGCCCATGTCCAGCCCACCTGAACTCCTGGCACCTCTGACTTTCCTGGAAGCTTTCCAGAAGGCCCCAGTAACATAACCAGAAAGTGCAAAAAACTTAACATCACAAGGGTCAAACTTTAACCAGTGTGAGCAGGAATTGGGAAGGAACTGGAAGAAAATTTTTGGGCCTCTCTTCAATAACTCTGCTAAGATGTGGTGGTTCCACACAGCCTCTCTGCATGGTTCACGAGAGCAAACAACCAGCTGCACATGTTCGTGGAGAGCTGTGGCCGGCTCCACAGTACACCACCTGTCTTTTCTTCCCTCCTTTCCTGCTTCCCTTCCCTCTTCCCTTCAGTCCTGTTCCCCTGCGATTATACCATCCAATAAAACACTACCCCTGAGCTTTGCCTTAAGAGCAGTTTTGTAGGTGACCTGGGCCTATACAAGGAGTTTAGATGCTAAATATGGTAAGCACCATTTATTTATTTCACAAAGGTTTTCAAAGCACTTCTTATATGCCAGGTATTATTCTAAGTGCCTTACAGATATTAACTCATTTTATCCTGATAACAATCCTATAAGGAACATACATTGATATCCCCATTTTACAGGTGGGGAAACTGCAACAGAAAGGTTAAGTAGCCACACAAATCAACGTTGTCCATAGACACATAATGCAAGCCACATATGTAGTTCTAAATTTTCTAGTAGTCACATTAAAAAGGCAAAAAGAAACTGGTGAAATTAATTTTAATAATATTTTATTTAATGTAATATATCCAAAGTAGTATTATTTCAACACAAAATCAATATGAACATTTTTAATGAGGCATTTTTCATTTGTTCATATTAAGTCCTTAAAATCCAATGTGTATTTCACATTTATAGCACATCTCAATTTGTACTAGGCCAATTTCAAGTGCTCAATAGCCACACATACTAGTGGCCACCCTGCTGGACAGTGCAGAAGTAGATTGTATATTGCCTTGTGAGTGAATGACAATGTAGGGAAAGAAGAAAAGACTGCCCCTCAAATCTGGCTGGAATTCTTTGAGCTGAACATAAAAATGGAGAAAAACTATCTTTTCTCAATAAAAGGAAAAAACCAAGCAAGTGGATAGAAATTTCTTTGTTCTTAATTTTTTTTGATAATGACTTCTGCATATCTATCAGCATGTGCTGACAGAAAAGAAAATAACAAACACGTAACAAACAAATGTTATAGAAAACATCCTGGAAATAGGTATTTGTAATCCTTTTGACTATATTTTGCATATCATGATAATGCTTGAGATTTTCATACTGTACACAAATAAAACTTGGGTATTTTCTGCTAGCAAAATTGTCCCTAGTTTGTGTGGTTGAAATAATCTTTCAGTGGAACTCAGTGTCAGTTTGAGTGACAACTTGCTGAATCCTGGCTGTGTGCCCAGCAGGTGCCAAGCGCTGGAACTACTGGAGCAAAGAGATGGATGAGGTCTCCACTCTCAGGGAACTGACAGTCTGGTAGGAGAGCACGCCCAGTAACTATGATGCAGTGACACAGCAGTTTGATGGCTGTCATGACAGGAAAGGATGTAGCGGGTAGGAGGGACACTTGACCTGGAATTGAAGGTTAGAGAAGGAAGCAGGAAGGAAGGAATGCTAAACTAGGACCCAAAAGATGACTAGGAGCCAGTTAAGTGAAGAGGGGGTGAGGGGCTACGGTGGAGCCTGGATGTGCTCCAGACAGAAGCAAAAGCCTGCACAAAGGCCAGATGAAAAGAGCATGCACACTCGAAGAACCAAAATAAATTCAGCACAACTGGATCATAATGCACGGTGGGGCACAGCAAGAGGTAGGGCCAGGGAGTTAAACCTGAGACAAAGGGAAGGATGGGAGTTTTAATAGATGTAGATCGGTATTTCTCAGAGTGTGGGGCCACTGGGTACCACGAATTCACTGGAGATGCTTATTAATAATGGGAACTTCTGGGGCACTTTCTAGGCCTGGGTGGGGTTTAGGAATCTTCATTTTATTATAACAAGCTCCCTGGCTGAATCCTTTGCACACTAAAACTTGAGAAACACTGATAAAAATATTTTGAAAGTCTTTTTGACAAATTTCCCCACCAAGAACAATATTTAAAAATGCCTTCCCACACCATAAAACAAGAATGAGACAATTGAGGAAATTTGGACCCCAATTGAATATACTAAGGAATTGTTAAACTTTTAAGGTGTCATAAGATATTGTGTTTAAGGTACTTAAAAAGAGCCTTATGTTTTAGAAATATATACTGAGATGCTTGCAGTTAAAATTATATGACATAGGGAATTGCTTCAAAATATCCTCAGTGGAAGAAAAGAAATATATGGTGGGGGGGGTGTAAATGAGACACAAATGGTCATGAACTGGCCATCATTGACACTGGAGTGATTGATGGCTGTATGGACACTCACATCATATGTCATATGTCACATGCATATGTTTGAAATCTTCCATAGCAAAACATTTTTTTAAAAAACTGAATTTCCATGGGATTCATTTATTTTATTCATTCAAGGACATTTGCTGCGTACCTACTATGTGATCAGGAAGGATGTTTCACACTGGGTAGGGATCTCCTCAGAGTCAAGGAACAAAAGCAGGAATAACAGCTTCGTCGGAGCTGACTCAGTTATTTCTCACAGGGATCAGTGCTAAGATCTCATTTTAGCTGACTTAATTTTTTTCTTTTAAGTGAAAAGAAGAAATACACAGTGAAGTCCTCAAACCTGAGGACAACAGTAACTCTTCCGGACAACGAACTGTCTTACAGATCAAGGAAAATTGCAAGGAATTTTTACACAGCTGAAGAGGGAAAAGCAAACATCAGATGAAATCCACTGTGCTCACAGTTAGGGTGACAGATCTAGAGAAAATTGTCTAATGCTACTTAAATGCTGATGAGCTCTGAGCCATAGCTACAACCTAGGAAAAGGATCCAAGAGGCGTCACAGGCTGTTTGCTATAGACTTTGGCTCTCAAAGCCACAAAGCCAGTGCAGAATGTTATTAGCTAAAGCCTGGCACCCCAGAAGAAAGCAGGCTGAGGACAGGCTGGAGGGATGCAAACTACCCTGTATCTTTAATTCCAAGGGACTATCAATTGCAACTGAATAACAGTTTGGGGGAGAGAGGGAACCTTGCCGCATCCAATGTACACGCTGATAATAATACACATCCTGATTCCATACATACTGCATAGTGAAAAATGTGCCCCCTGAGAATTCATGGTTTTTATTGAGAAGTTAGACTGTGTAGCATAGTATTTTATAACCTCATTTTTCTCTAATAACGATCCTCTGTGGAAACCCACAGGTTTGGAAACGTGCCACGGGTTACCTGACCCTCGTAACCCTAGTGCCAGAGCTGGGTTTCAAATTTGAACTCAGTCGTCCTCTAACTGGGATATGAGTCCCATTCCAGAGGGTAATCTGGCAAAAATAGTAACCAGGAAACCGATGTCCAGATCCTCAACTTCCAGAGGCCATCTTCCCTAAAACAGGTTACCTGAGAACAAGACTGAACTCACGCTCTAGAGCTTTCCCCATTTTATGAAAGAAAGGGGACCTGGCAGAGGGAAGGATTCCTCGGATGATTCCATTACTGTGCTGCGTGGTGGGAATAATAACCATTTTCATTTAATAGCTTTGTTCTTCCCTCTCCCTACTTTCATCAGAGAATGCACACTCTTGGGGGACAGTCCTACGAGAGCAAAGAGAAACAGTATGAATACTAAAAATGGCTTTTTCTGTGTCTTTAAAAGTGATCAGTAAATACTTGGAAGCATAAAAAAATAGTACATCAGGATAAACATCTGTGAAGAAAGTAGGAATAGTAATACAAGTTCCAGAAGATTAAAAGAAAGATGTAAAATTTCTGAATGCCAATGAGCTTTTTCATACACTTTTTAATGGATTATAGGATTATGTTAAATCATAGATGTTACGTTCCATTTGATAAATTTAAAAGTGTGATGTAACAGTTTTAAATATCAATATTTACAATACTGAAATTTAAAATCACAGTCTTTGCAGCTATTTAAACAAACAATCTTTACACTTCATTTTTAAAATGTGCTGGAGGTGGGGAGTGGATAGTTTTACAAAATTATGTTAGGAGGCATATATAAACAAGCAAGGTTGAAGACCACTGGCCCTGCCTGTCTGATGAAACTCGGTGCTTTCTGCGGTTCTCTAAACTGGATACTGGTACTTTCTCAACACTTGGCTAATAATGACATCAGAGGGCAAAGAAGAAATAAGCAACTTTTTCTTCTGTACTCTAAGAAGTAGATTGGAAGCTAATGTATATCCATTGAGAACCTACCATGGGCAGGCCTTGTTAGGGGCTGCATGCATCAGTCTTTACTGCTCATGGTGGGCACTGTTCTCCCCATTTCACTGATGAGCAAATGGAGGCTCGGGAATAAATGAGCTACTATGACTTGTGGCTGGGAAGCAGGAGGAGCCAGGATTCAGCCCAACTCTGGTTTAACCTGAAATTAGTGCTTCTCCCTTAGACCCTGCTGCCTCCAGAAATCAGAGGAGAATTTGGGTCCACATTGTTTTTTTCTTTCTTTTTTTTTTTTTATTCCATTTTGTAATGGGGGTACAAATATTGTTTGGGTTACATACATTGCCCCTCCCCCCCTCCCCCCCACTGTTTTTTTCTTTCTCTGATAAAAATGAAATAGAGCACCAGACCCTGCCCAATCCTGCCTTCCAGGCCTCCTAGGGCAGCGAGATGGCCAGGGGCACAGCCTGACCAGTGATGGGGCAGAGGGCTGCAGGATCAGCTGGCCGGCTGCCTTGAGAGCTGGGCCGAGCCCCTCCTCACCTCCTTTGCTTCCTTCTCCGTCGAGGCTCCACTGGGAAGCTGTCCCACACTCCCATTCGGCCCGTCCATCTGATCAGAGGAAGGGAGGAAAACAATGGCCAACCGGAGCCCCTCGGACTTGCTGCTGAACGGGGATTTTGGTCGGATGTGGTGTTTACCTGAAATGCCCTGGTGTTATTTTGGGAAGGCAGACATCCCATGGAAACAATGGAGTGGAAAAGAAAACAGCTAAGGCAAAATCTAGAGCCCAGTGTTTGCCAAACCAGCCCCACGTGGCCTGGGCAGGCCCTGGAAGCCCAAGTCAGGCTGATGAAGGGCTGAGGCCGTGAGTGTCTGGTTCACTGGCAGGGAACATGCAGGACGTAGGAAAAGGAAGGGCCCTGTTGAAGTCCCCAACTAGTCAGTGATGAGTCGGAAAGACCCTGACACGCTGCACCTTGCCACATGGAACAGCCAGCGGTGAGAGGGGCACACAGCCTGGTCTGAGTTGCAGGTTGGGCTCCACCATTTATCAGCTGGGTGACCTTAAGCAAGTCGCTTAACCACTTGGAACTTCCATATCCTCATCCAGAAGATGCAGAGACTTGCAGGAGTTGCCCCCTGGGTTTCTGTGAGAAGGCAAATGAAATGCCAGAAACAACATGTCTTGTTACTAGCAGTAGGATGGTGACAAATTCCTGCATGAGCATAACTCCTCGGGGACTGGTTAGTATTGTGTCAACTGTGAGTGTCCTTAAAGCTCATGTTTCTCAAAAGAACAAGGAACACATCCCCTCCCTGCAGCTTATCTAGGAATCAAAAGGAACATTGTCCATATTATTCTCTTTTCCACCGGGGTTGGGAGAAACTGCTTTCTGCAGTGGGTGTGAATTTGTGCCCGGCTGGGGCAAGCAGGTATGACTGCAATGCAAACATGGGGCTTACGTATGTTGGCGTGTATTTCAGGTGAAAAATTTTCATCCAGGCTAGTGTGACAATTCTCTCATCAAAGGACCAGAGGGAAGGAGTAAAAAGGGAAAAGCAAGTTTCAAAAAAGACTGGGAGGTAACATGGAAAAGACAGGCAAAAACAAGTCTCGGTGAGCATGTGAGAAAATCAGAACCTTGAACATTGCCGGTGGGAATGTAAAACGCAGCAGCCACCTCGAAAACCAACTTGACAGTTTCTCATGGAATTACCATGTGACCCAGCAGCTGCACTTCCAGGTATCTACCCAAGAGAAATTTTGAATATATTTCTTGGAAAAGAAATATCTTGAAAACTTGGACGTGAGTGTGCATAGCAGCATTACCCATAATAGCCAAAACGTGGGAACAACCCAGATGCCCACCCACTGGTGGGAGGATAAACAGCAGTGGTCTATCCATGCAATAGAATACGAGTCAATAGAAAAGAATGATTCTTGACTCAGGCTACAACATGAATGAACCTTGAAAACAGTATGCTACATGAAAGAGGCCAGACACTGAAAGCTACATACTGTACGATTGTATTTATGTGAAACGTCCAGAGTAGGCAAATCAACAGAGACAGAAAGTAGATTAGTGGCTGCCAGGGGCCTGGAGGAAGGGGAAATGGGGATTGACTGCTAATGGGTACAGGATTTCCTTTTGGAATAATGAAAATGTCTGGAATTAGCAGCGATAGTTGCACAACTCTGTGAAAGAGAGAGACAGAGACAGAGAGATGGGGGCTCAAAGGCCAGCATATGAAAAGAAATAGAATTTGCTTTAACGGAACAGAGGAAAAATAAAAGACAACTTGAATTGATGAGAGGTCTAGATTTTAGGGAGCAGTCATCTGGAAAAAAAAGTTTATGGACTGAGATCAGTCACTGAGGAGAATTTATTCAGGAGAAAATGCCTGGGAGAGAGAAAGAAATGAAATCCATTGAGCTAGACGGGGCTTTTCAGAGAAGGTCCTTCTAAGCTCCCTGTGCATCGTGTGATTTGGTTTGTAGCCTGGGATCCACCTCCCATGCATGTTATCACATGGCATTTTTGTTCTGTAGGGCCCCTGTGAGACATAAATATTTTTAGAGATTTACTGAGAATCTGCTTAATGCAACACACCACACTGACACTGCAAGGAACCAGGGGCTTAATCAAACGTGGGTCCCTGAGAGCTGCCTCCTGGCCGTCCCAAAGTGCTGCAGCTGCTGAGCTCACCTTTTCCTATAACATGCAGCTCAACTGCCTAGCTCGCTCCTCCCACTTGCAGGCAGAATTTCAAGCCTTCCTTTATCCTTCCCGTCTGACCCCTGGGAATTCTGCAGTTACGTTTCTCCCAGTTTAATCTCTTGCTCCCAGTGAATGTGTGATTGACATCCTTATAGGTTTGTCCCTGCAGCTGCCACCGGCTCTGCATATGGCTTCCTCCTACACATGGTGCATCTCCCTCCTCGAGTTCCCCCAAAAGAAGCACTGACACAGGACCGTTGGGGTAACCTGCGCTTACCCTTTGGTAGAAATAGGCGGTGGGGGGCTGGCGGTGGAGCACGGGAGAGGGAGCAGCTTACACCACTGTTGGGTGTGAGGGAGCAGCTTACACCCAGTCCAGCTCAGGGCCCTCCTTGGCCACCCAGTGTGCACGGTACACTGTCCCCTCTCTCTCTCCTCTTCTCCCTCTTCCAGTCTCTGCCACCCCTCAAGAGGAAACACCATCATTCCTCTTTCCTTTTGAGCTTCCAAAGACCCTTCACAAATTTCTGTTACTCTTTCCTACGGAGCAATTTAACCCTCTTTTGTCCGACCCTCTTGCATCCCGCCTGGGCACAGGCTATACCTGGTGTGGGAGATGAGGGAGAGTGGGCGGGAGAGTTGCTTTCCACCACCAAATGGACCACCGTTTTCCGGAGCAGTTCTGACTGTGGTCCGCTGGTTCCAGCATCAGTTTCCAGCCGTTCCACACAGTCCCTGTCCTCGAAGGTGCAGAAGCCAGACAAGTACGCACAGCCAGGTAGCTTAGTGTGGGCTAAGGTTGGCACCTTGACCAGCCTCACACGCCCGACGGACGGGCACTTCGGTGTCACAGAAGGCAGCTCTGCTCTACAGACCCCTCCCGGCATGCCGGCTGATGACAGAAAGTTTTGCCTTGGCGTGTGAGTTTCCTAGGGCTGCCATGACAAATTACTACAAACTGGATGGCTTAAAGCACCAGAAATTTATGCTGTCACAATTCTGGAGAGTAGAAGTCCAAAATAAAGGTGACAGCAGGGCCATGCTCCCTCCAAAGGTGCTAGAGAAGAATCCCTCCCTGCCTCTCCCAGTTTCCGGTGGCTCCTGGCATTCCTTGGCTTGTGGTGGACGGACTCCAGTTTCTGTCCCGGCCAACACATTGCCTTCCCCTGTGTGTCTCTGTGTCTAGTGTCTTCTTCTCCCTTTTTAAATAAAGACACCAGTCATTGGATTTAGGGCCCACCCATGAGATCCTTAACTTAATTACATCTGCAAAGATCTTATTTCCAAATAAGCCCATATTCATAGGTACCAAGAGTTAGGACTTGAACATATCTTTTTGGAGGACACAGCTCAACCCACCACACTTGGTCTGGGGTTACTTTAAAATTCTGGCTTGTTGGCTTTGTGGCTTAAAAAGTGGTAGAGAGGAAGGTTTCAGAGGCAAGTAAAGGGAAGGATTATAGGCCCAAGGTCAAGGTAGCGGCAGAAGCATGAGCAGCAGAAAGCAAGAAAGCCCTGCATGTGGAACACCTTTCTGCTGTCCTGCCCTACTTCTCACTCTTCTCTCCTTGAGGCATCCCAGACTCTTCTGGATAAAAAGAGAATGAGCCATCTCCTTCCCAAAACAGTGAAGCTCATTAGAGAACATTAAAGAGTCTGTGAGCACAGGAGCTTGGCCATCCCGTCCTGGAAACAGGCTTCTGTCTGTGTCTACTGAGCTCTCGGCTCTCAGCCCTCACTGTGGTGGGAAGACCATGGCACCTCGACTCTACACAGTCCTTCCAGTGTTCAGAAGCAGGTAAACACAGGTTGCTGGCATGGAGTGGATAAAGGTCATAAACCAGAAGCCTGTGGTCTTTGAGGGTGCTTTCCCAGGACATGTTCCCGGGCAGGCTCATAGAACAGAGCATACACCCGATTCCAAGGAGGGAGGAGGAAGGTCATGGCCAAAAGGTAGGCTCTAGAGTCCAGCTGTCTGGGCTTGAAACCCAGAGCTATCTGCTTGCAGTGGTGTTATGTCCAGCAGGGGAGGGGGACTCAACCTCTCTTAGACTCAGCCCACTCATCTATAAAATGGGGACAGTAAACATACCTTCCTCACACAGTCACAAGGTGTGAACGAGGTGAAGCATGTAAAACACGGTGCCTGGCACAGAGTAGATGCTCAGTAAACACCAGCTGCTATACTTAGAGGAAGAATCATCATAATGGTATTGATTAAAAAATAATAAAAGACCCCAGTTGCCTTGTTCAATGAGGCACTCCCAGAAACAAAGTCTAAAAAGTTTAAAAAGAGTTCAGTATTTTAAGTTGTGTCAGCTCTGCAGTCACAGAAGTGCTGAAAAGACAAGAAGCTCCCTCTCCGTTTTCGTTTGCAGCCGAGCACTTCTATCCCATCTAAAAGCTGTCATTCCAGCGGAGACGTAAACACAATGGACTTGGAGATGGACATTGTTGTCCAGCAGGCCTGTCCCTGGCCCAGCTGGGACAAGCATTTCCTTTCCAGCATTCCAAGAGGCGATAGCCCTTAAAAATCAGCTGGCAGAGGTGACAAGAAAAAGACACTGAGCTCCCCGGGTGTGGAGGAGACAGGGCCCCTGCGTTATTGATTAGGTGTGTGTACATTTGCATGGTGCAGAGGATGATTATCGAGTCGGTAACTGTCAGCTTTGCATGGTGTTTGTGTATCGGGATAACGTGCTGGCGAGGGGGGTCAGGGAAGCTCTCCAAAGTCATTTTTTGTGGAGGAATGGCTGACAAACAACTTGCACTTCACCTCGTCTTACCCTGCAACTCCATGTTGATTCCAGAAAGTCTTGGTTTTAATGGTCTCTCACATAGGCCCGTGACATGGGTCATCTCTCACTCCCTTTCCATCACTGGACAAATGGAAGGGCACAGAAACGAAGCCTGTGACACAGTGTAGCATGAATTCAGGGGGCCAGAACCTCCCAGATGTGTACGGCTGTGTAGTCAGCCCAACACTCCCACCATGCTCCAGTCTGTGCAACCAGACAAAGGGATGACTTCGGTCCAGCCCAGAGGAAAGGACTAAGGATGTGATTGGTTTCCATCCCTGGGGCCATCCAAGGACGAGGCCACCAAGGAAGACAAAGGTCACTGAAGGCAGGGTAGCTGGCTGTGCCGACCTGTGCCGAGTCAGCGGGTAGCCAGCATGGCGCCTGGAGCTGCTTAGGATGAAGTTTTCATTCTCATTTCATTAATCCCTTTTCATGTCTTTCTTACCAGTTACCGCCCCTCATAAGGGGTGCACTATAGACTGGCAGTTATGGGGACCTGCCCAGCGCCCTGTTCTCAGTGTGGACTGACTCTCTCTCCTTCAGCCCCATTCCCACCCACATGGTGCAAGTGGAAGGCTGCCATGCTTGCACAATGTGGCATATTTGATTGGCCCAGACATAGAACTTGACCCAAGACTGGGGTCCAGTTGAGAGAGGACTTATTTTCTCTTCAGGCATTCTAATAACAGGTACAACTTGGGAGTTGAGGGCAGGCATCTCCTGCCATGAGGGTTAGGAACAGACAAAGCCTACAGTGAGAATGAAGTCCAATCACCCTGCACGCACATCCCAGGCCCCCTGCTTACTAACTGTGTATGTCTGGGCAAATCCCTTACCCACTCTTCGTTTAATAAATAAGAATGTGAATACCTCCCACACAGGGCTGCTGAGAGGCTTAGATAAGATGACACGTATCAGGACCAAACACCTGGAGGTGATGGGTGAACAACTATCTCCCTTCTCTCTTCCCTTGTAGCTTCCAAGATCAGGCAAGATTGGAGCCAGCCAGAGTGGTGTACCCTAAGCCATTGTTTAGATATGATTGCAATTGAGCAGAGAGTTTAATTGAGCCCAAATATAGGCCTCCCTGGCTCACAAAGAATTTCTTTGTACCATATTGAACATATTTATATAAAGGTTTTAATACAATTCAGTTGCAGAAACACATACTGAGGAACACAAAGGGAACATGATGAGAGCTATACTCTCATGGTAGCTGAGTGAGACAAACACAAATTCAACGACAGTCAGCAGGGCCCCTGCCCAGGATAATGTAATGGGCTTAATACTAACGCCGATGCCTCACCCATCAGTGAAGACTCCCTTTGGACAGGGTCGGGGGAAACCGCGTTAACCCAGCTTCTGGCTGAGTGGATTGTGCTATATCTAGTGGGTTACGAGCACAGTTTGTCTACAATCATCACAGGAGAAACCATGATCCCTCAGCACCTCTGATTCCACGAAAGCAAGTGAGGTTATTAGAATGTGCTAGAGAAGTGAGGTCTTGCAAAGTCACATAGGCAGAGGTGGCAGGGGAGGAAAGGGTCTAAGGCAGCAGTCAGCAATGCACGGAAAGATGGGGCCTGCAAAGAGGTGGTGTCAGCCTACAGATCAGAGAGCCAGAACTGTATCTTATCAGCAGTGATGACCAGTGTATATTTCACTCCCAACATGGGCTAGGTCTTTTACTATGTGTTTTATTCGCACAATCTTATTTAATCCTCATACAATCCTGTGATGCCCACATGATTAATGCCTAAACTTTACAGATAAGAAGACTAACGCTCAAGGAGGTAAAGTGACTTGCCCAAGGTTGCACTGCTGGTAAGTGGGGGAGTCAATGCCTAACCCAGGTCACTGTGGTTTCAGAGTCCCTGTGTCACCATTTCTACACTGCTTCCAATACTGAAGCGGGGTGGTGGGAGGGAAGCCTTAGGAATCAGCCCTCTCTAACTGATGTGTGGTCCCTAGACCAGTGTAATGAGCATCACCTGGGAGCTTGTTAGACACCTAGACTCTCAGGCCCCAGCCCACGCCTGCTGAATCAGAGTCTGCATTGCACCAGATCCCCTGGCAGTTTGATTGCACTTGCAAGTTTCAGAAGCCCAACTTCAGATTAGGCCATGATTTCTCACCTGTTTTTCTTCCATCCCTGGTGTTCCAGGATATTAATAGGAATTTAGAGGGAAAAACGGTTCATGGTCAAATGAGTTTAGGAAAAAGTGAGCAAAACAAAGCCAGGCTGGCTTCTTTGTTACAGGATTTCTCGGAGCCTTTGATAAGCTGATGTATATGTGTCATAATGTGCTAATTGGGGTTGAAGTTTACAGTAATCCTCAAACTTATGTGACCTTTGAGGCTTTTTCTTTTTTTTCTTGAGAAGCAGCTTGCCAAATTAGTGTACTAAATGATTCACTTTTGAGAAAGCCTGATTTAGACCAACTGCCTTCTAGACCAGCTGTGTAAACGAGGTCCAGGGAAGTTATTGATCCGTCCAAGGTGGAAGTCAGCTGCTGGCTGTGCCGGGGCGGCACATCAGGTGTGCAGGTCCTGTGCAAGGTGCTTTCCAAGATATGGGGCTGGGAGGCCCAGAACTGTGACTCAGATCCTGCCCCGTGTCCTCAGCACTCTTCCCAGCTGTGAGGAATTAACCATGCCCCATGATCAAGCCTGAGCAAAGGCAGATGGAGTCAAACGGTTCACTTGTATCTGAGCTCCTCCGGAGACAAAACCACCGCCCAAGACCTCAGAACTAACCAGTGGCAAAGAAAAGAAGGGAACTCAGGTGTGTGTGGTCCCAAGCCCAGGAGCCTTCCCTCCCTCCCTGTACGTAGAGATCCTCCAGCACACCAGGAGGTCCACACCAGGCAGAGGTTTTGCTAAGGTTGAGAACTGAAGAAGGGGCCCTGTCTCCCCCTGCCTGAGCCTTGGGAAGCTCACCACCGCATCACAAAAAACAGTAAGTCACAATCCAGCCCTTGGGGAAAAAACAGACACTGGGGCAGTGGGTGGGAGTCAGGAGAGCCTTTCTAAACCACCCAGAAGGGCACAGGGGTAGAGTAGGCACCTACCACCTGGCGGAGGCTCTCAGAAACTAAAAAGCTTATCTGCATCTCTAAGAGGCAACTTCTGCTGGCAGTCTGGCAGTTGTGGGGCAGGACAAGACCATTTCCTCGTTGCAAAGCCAGCCCTGCATCGGGGCATCTCAGGAGTTGCTCTGGTGAGAATGAGTGAGGTCATGAAGCAACCCCTTAATCAGCCCCCCAAATGGGTTCATCTCCCATGGGTGCTTCTGCCTGTCTTCCCTCTGGGATGTCCCCTGCTTTCCCTTTATTTGGACATCAAGGACTCTTCCATGTGATCCTTTGAACCCAGACCTTATAGAAACAGAGGGAATGGACATGATTTCACTGAGCCACTGTGGCTGGAGAGGGCTCCTTTAGAGGAAGCAGGAAAGGAGACTGAGAAAGCTCTCTACTGAGTGTCAGGCACTGTGTTTGGTCCTTTGCACATATTATCTCTTTTCATTCTCCCAACAGTTCCATGAGACAAGCACTATTTTTCTCCTCATTTTATAGGTTAGGACACAGAAGCACAGAGAGGTTAAGCAATCTGCCTGAGGTCACTGAGTGAGGGAACTGAGATATGAACCCACAGATTTTGGACTGTAACACCCTTTTGGGCAGAAGAACTTTTTAGTCTGGGTAACAAGACCTAGAGAGAAAAAATAAAGTGGGGAGATTAGCAACATCCGTACTCCCACGAGGGTCAGTCAGCTCTGTCCACCCATATTTGAGCCCCTGGTTTGCAGAGCACAGAGCCATAGAAGGTGAGGTGCTCAAACCACATCCTGGGCTGGTGATATCTGAGCCCCAGGTGGAGCCAGGTATCAGTTTGTTGACACTTCTCAGGTGATTCCAAAACACAGCCAAGGTTGAGAACCAACCTTCTTGCTTTGTGGGGACATTGAGCCCAGATGGGTGAGGCAGCTTTTCCAAGGGTGTACAGCCTGGAACACCAAGGTCTTCTAATTTTCTATTAATACCAGCAAGAATGGGTTTCAGAACCACCTCTCCCGCTTACTAACTGTGTAACCGTGAGCAAGTCATTTAGCCTCGTGAAAGACTTCAATGTATTTAAACTTTCTGGATGGTATCAGAGTGCAAGAAACATGTCTTCTCCCCACCCTTCCCCATCCCAATTCAGCCCTCCCTGTGCTATAGGACAGCAGAGAAGCGTGTGAGCAAAGGTGGCCTTGAGAATCTGACCATCATGAGCTGTGAGGATGGGGCAGGACTTGAGGTGCCCTGGGGGAGTTGCCTGCCTGGGAAGGGAGCTGTGTGAGACAGGAAAGACCAAGGTGTGTTTCCTACTCTCACACAACACTCAACACGACACTTCTGTCACCAGATGCGTGGGGGTTGTCTTCCCACACGCCAAGCAAGCAATTCTCCAGCAGACGCCGGCTGGACATCCTATAATCGGACTCAATTCTGACACCATCTACCTGGAGATAGCGTCAGATCCCACAGGTTAGGGGCTCAGTCCCACAAGACTGCTTTCCACTTCAGATGCCATTCACGGATCCCAGGATGTGGCCTGTACTTTTGACCGACTAGCTATAAGTTGGGGTGCCCATGATCCCACTTTTGGGGTCCCCTAATTTTCCAGAGTAGCTCACAGAATTCAGGGAAACTTCATTTATGTTTATCAGTTTATTATAAAGCAGGGATCCCCAACCTATGGTGAGTTGTATAACTATTTCAATGTAATAACAATAGAAATAGAGTGCACAAATAAATGTAATGCACTTGAATCATCCCAAAACCATCCCTCCCCTCCCCCCAAGTCCGTGGAAGAATTGTCTTCCACGAACATTGTCCCTGGTGCCAAAAAGGTTGGGGACCGCTGTTATTACAAAGGACATTACAAAGGATATGATGAAGTGATGCATAGGGTGAGGTGTGGGGAAAGGGGATGGAGCTTCCATGCCTTCCAGGGGCGTGCCTCCCTCCAGGACCTTCACCTTTTCAGCTGTCTAGAAGCTCTCCAAACCCAGTCCTTCTGGGTGTTTATGAAGATGTCATTATGTAGGCGTGACTGATTAAATTGTTGCCCACTGGTGATCAGCCAAAGCTTCAGCACCTCTCCCCTCCGATCAGGTTAGCAGGTAGGGCTGAAAAATCCCAAACTTCTAATCACATGGTTGGTTTCCCTGGCAACCAGCTCCCTTCCTGAGGCTATCCAGCTATTGAGGAGCTCACCAAGAGTCACCTCATTAAAACAGAAGGTGCACCTATCCCCTAGGAAATTCCCAGGGATTTAGGAGCTCTGGGTCAGACACTCCTAACACTCAGGAAGTTAGAGGTCTTAGGAGCTCTGTGTCAGAAACTGGAACCAACGACCAAGCATGAGAAGGAAAGATTCTCCTAGTACCCTCACCTCTAAGGGTTTTAGGAGCTCTGTGCCAGAAGCTGGGGGCAGAAACCAAATATGTATTTCTTAGTACACCATAATATCCCCAGACCCATGTTCGTCCTCATCTCAGAGGCCGCACCAATCACAGGTGAGAAGTGACGGCAGACAGGAGGGGAAGGAGAGCACACAGGATGAGGCTGCTGCTCCTGAACTGACTGGCAGGGCAGCCCTGGGCTAGGTGACTGCATCCTGCCAGGAAATGCAGGTAGCTGCTGTCAGGTGGACAGCCAGGTAGACAAGGAGCTTTGTTTTAAAGAGCCCTGGCAGGGTGCTGTCCAGCTCTGGACAGCAGAAAGGCAAGTTAAAGCCTGTGCTTCCCTCCAGCACACATCTTTACTACATCCATAAATGACTGGCTAGAACCCTCGTATAAATATCCCAAACCGTTACTAGTGTTTGTCTCCAGCACAATGGAATTATGGGGGACTTTCACGTTCCTAGTTATCTATCACTTTGATATTTAGCTTTTTCATGACAACCATTGCATTGCTTTTGTCATAAAAAGTAATGAATTTTTAAATGCTGGTATAAATATTTGCAGAACACCAGTTAGTTCCCTATGCTTTCAAATAGACATGAAAGGAAAATCAGTCGTTTGGAGAAAGATTTTCAAAATATTGCAACCTAGGCACGATTCAGCGCCCTTATCTTTTCTGTTTTCAAGGACGGCTGCCTCAGTGCCGGGGCTGCCCTGCATTCTCCCAGCAGGGAGCATCCCGGCCTGTCAGCTCTTCTGCCCCCCCTCTGGCATGGCCATCTAACGCACCCCTGCCTTCTGGCCGCCCTGACCCACGCCCAGGTGCCTGGTCAGGGACAGTCACATCAGAGGTCAACGTGTTTATCCCTCTGTCCTCAACAGAGAGAGGACGTCTGCCTCCGGGTTGTAGCATTAATTACCCCTTAACACGTGCTAACTGGCAGTGCAGAAAGGGGAAGAGACTCTAACATATGACTGTGCTGGAGAAACCGCATTGCTTCCTACCAGAGCGTGGGCCCCGCCCCGGCTGCCTCGGATGCAAGGCAGTGGGAGACAGCAGCAGGGAGCACTTCAAAAGGAGAAACTTCCTGAAAAAAGACCACAGGTGGCCTATGTGCCCCGGCTTCACATCCACGAGGCAGCAGCCTCTCAGCTCCTTTGCGCTGTTTGCCCAGCCTGACACCGCCAGGCACGGGGATGCTGAGCGTAAACACTGTGGGGTCACGCCACGTGGCCACCAGCACAGGTGCCAGTGTGTGGGCGACTGGGCCTCTGTTCCACTTAGCGACTGTGTGCCCCAGGCGTCGGCCCGGCGCCCACGTGTGTGAGCATGAGTCTCATGCTTAAAGACATACTCTTCACACAACATGGTCCCTAAATGTAAGACAGTCACTTGGTCGCATGTGCACCCAAAATCTCAGCATCTGTTCCCTCGCTGATGGGAACACCAGCAGGTCAGGTGTCATGCAGGCAGTTTGTCAGAGTCTCCAACACGGTGCCTTCTGGAGGAAGAGTCGAGAGTGAATCTGACCCCACGCGATCTTTACTTACGTGCTGAGTGTAGAGAGTCACCCTGTTTAAGATGTGACTCCCCGTATGTGTAGGTGGCAGACACCCCAAGATCCTGTGGGAGCAGTTCCCCAGGTCCTGCTCCATTTGTTGCCAACATTCCCTTGTTTTCTCTCCATCCAGCTCTAAACCCTTGTCCCCAGGGTTTGACCCCACCCAGCCACTTGCCTGGGGCGGAAAGCCATCTGCTCCTCTGCAGGAGGTACCTGGAGTACTTGGGTTGGATCCGAGGATACCAAAAATTTTTGGAGATCTCCTGTCCTTTAATGGCCAAAAGGACTCGAGGGCCTGGTATGTAATGGAAAAGGCACCACCTTTCCCATGGAACTCAGCTGGAAGGGCTGGTGCTCACGGTGCCAACCCTTCATAGTTACAGGAATCTTAACTATGAAGACGCTGGCCAGGGGACAAGGCCCTGGGCTCAGACACAGACGCAGTGTTTCTCTGGAAGGGAATTTTTGGCCTCTTGCAGACCTGAGAAGTGCCAGGGCTTAGCTCCTGGGTAGGATCACTGGTGCTGACAGCTGGGAGCCAGGGCTCTGGGGCCACTTGTTACATGGAAGCCGGTGGTCCTGGCGCGGGAGGAGCCCTTCCAAAGGCGGGGGCCGGGGCGGGGGCTCTGCATTCTGCACACACCCACTGGCTGGCCCCTCTGCAGGCTCCTGTGGTGTCAGAGCCATCTCACAAGCACCTGCCGTGGCTATCAGCTGAGGCTGGGTGCTTCTGGAGTGTGGACAGAGGGCAGAGGGAGAGAAGCAGCCTTGGGCGTCCTGCCAGGCAGCTCAGAGGCCCAGAGGAGCCTGGGGTGTCATGGGACACTCTGCATCCCCCCGGAGTGGCCTCCAGCCTGCTGGGTCAGAGCACACACTTGGGGTCAGGAAGGCTGAGGGTCCAATCCTGCTCCTGCTAGGTCCCGGCTGAGTGCTGTGAAGAAGTCACTTGACTTCTCTGAGCCTCAGTCTTCTCGCCTATAAAGTGGGGATAATAATACCACCCTCACAAGGTTGTGGCAAAGCTACATGAGAAAAAGTACAAAGGACACAAAAGTGGTGGGGTAGAATGTGTATCTGCTGGGAAAGGCAGGGCCAGGTGGTGGCCGGGGAGGGAGGGGCTGGTGGGAACTCCAGACAGTGAGAGGATCTCTGCATCCTCAAGGGTATCTTGCTTGTGTGTTTCTGCAAGGCTTTGAGGGGAGGAGAGGACCTGCCTGCAAGGAGGAGGTGGGGTCTAGGACACAGATGGCGGGAGCGGGGCTCGTGGGCGGAGGGGCTGAGAACAGGTGAACGGGGACCCCTGCTCCTGGGTGCCTGTGGGACCTGCTGCCCATGTAATTTTGATGTCCCATGTGTCAGGTGGAGATGACAGCTTCGATGAATTAAAATAAACTGTTCCCCTTTTTACAAAATGAAGGGAACCTCAATCTCTGTCCAAGAATAATCTAGTGTCTCTAGATACCCTGAGCCTGAGAAATCACCTCTACAGACACACAATGCGTGCACACACGCACACATACACACACACACACACACACACTCACACACATGCACACACACATTTTGTTTTTTTGGGTTCAAATCAGAACAAGCTGATATTTGAGGAACGCCACGGACTCCCGCTCTGGGCATGGGCACATCTTTGCTGCTGCTGTTAGGACTGCCCAGGTTGAGAGAAGGACTGAGACCAAGGGCCACTCTCTGGCCTAGTCTCTCTGCCTTATCCCTCTAACAAGCTTGAGAACCGCGCCAAGGAAAATGCAACAAAAAAAGGAGGGCATGGAACCACCCTTAGGCACCCAGGGGGCAGGGCTTTTAGGGCCATAGCTTTACTACACCCCTGGATGCACCTCGGAGTGGACAAAAAGGCTGAGCTCAGCCCTGGAAGGTCCTGGATGACCAGCCAGGACTCGGGTCCCACCCTTATGCCTGGACAAAAGCCAGAGGGAGTCGGGAGCGATAGTTACAGGCTCCTCTTCCCATGGCTCTCTCGCCCAGGCCTGAGCAGGGTGGCCTGAGAGAGGCAACATGGAACCCGAAGCTATTCATTCGTTCACCCAACGACCACTTCTGGAGCAGACCCACACCCGGTGCTGGGGGAGCTCGGTGCTCGCTTCCCACTCCATGCCCCTCCACCCCAGTGCTTCCTGCACTGCCCATTTCCCAACAGGATGAAGGAGGCTTCTGGAATCTGAGTGTGATGTGAGCAGGCCTCAGCTTAGCAAAGTTCAGGCAAGGGGAGGGTTTGCAGCCTCTGGGTTTAAGTATCCTGGTGAGCCTTGGAGTGGAGGAGACTCTCCTTTGCCCTGCGCCCCCACTCCTTGTCTGCACCCTGTACCTTCTCAAGCTGGTGCCAGGCTGGGTCAGATGCTCCCGCCTCGGTGCCACCCACACACCCCAGCAAGGACCCATGTCAGACCCTGACAAATGCGTCCACACAGGTGTTAATTAACAGACACTCCAAGGGGATGCAGAGGACGTGATCGATTCTGGCTTGAGGATACAGGGAAGCTTTGCAAAGGAGGAAAGAGAGGAGCCAGGCCTGGGAGATGACAGCAATGTTGACAGAGGGCTGAGGGACTGTCATCAATGAAAGCTCAGGGGCAGGAAAGAATGAAGTCTGAAGATATCTTGCTGCACACCTCAGATGACTCACTGACTCGAAACCAATCACTTCCCTTCACACAGTTGAAAGGACATGAGTTTTGGAATCCAAAAGATCTGGCCACTTACTAAACACGTGACCTTAGGTAAATCACTTAACCCGACTAGGCTCCAAGTTTACATCTGTAAAATGGGCGTATTACTACCTACCTCACAGGCTGTCTGAACTTCAGATACATGAAGCAAAGCAACTAGCTGGTGCTACTTAGTGCATGGCAGACACTCAGTAGGTGTTATGTCCCCTTCTCTTCCTTTTTCGGGCCTCCATGTCTCCTTCCCCAAAAGGACAGGAGGCTACTCTGCCCCCATGCCAAAGCCACGCTTCTTGGGAGACCAGTGGGTAACTGAGACCCTAGATCCCTAGAAGCAAGCAGCACAGAGGGAAACAGGCTCTGGGCTAGGTTAGTACCAGATGGACATGTGGTGTCCCCAGGACAAGGCACCTTTAGACTACAGGAGGAGGTGAGGCTCCAGTGGAAAGCCCGGGTAGGGCCGAACCAGCGAGGAGAGGGGAGAGAAGAGAGAAGAGAGGGCCAAGTTGTTTTTCATTTGTAGAACTTGCAGCTCCAGCCAAATAACATCTTTAAATACTATTGACATGACAAAGCCAAAGCTCTTGGCTTTGGCTTGAATTTTTTATGTTCTTTTTTTTAAATCCAAAAATTGAAGAACATATCTCCCTTAGAACTGTGTTTGTCAGCCCATGAGGGTTCAGCTAGCCAAGGTCAAGTGGTCTGCCAAGGTCAAGTGGCGATTTCCTTGGCTCCAGCAGTGTGCATGAGGGGAGGACACGAGATGCTGCAGGCGGCCAGGCAGGGAAGGTTTCCCTTGGTGGAAGGTGGGCTGCCTCTGAGCCCCCTCCTGTTCCTCTCTGACACTCCTGTTCTCGCTCACATTCTTGTGCATGTGTATATGTGTGTGTGCGTGTGTATGTTCTCACATGCAACGCATGCCTGGGTGCTGTGTGCTGTAGGTCTCACGTTCTTAATAGGGAAGCATTTCCACATCTGTCTGCAGCTAGGGCTGCAAGAATAAAGTGAAATGGAAAAACTAGGTAATTATTCCAGTTCCTGAGGTTTGAAACTACTTCCACCTAACATAACCAGATAATTGAGGTTGGAGTAGGTGGTCCATTCTGCTTGACTTACCCACATAATTGCCTCAGTTTTCCCATTCACCTTGTGTGTATGACATGACATTAATGTCATCCAGGTCAAAGAACAGATATTAAATAAGCTGTATAAATACAGAGGTTCCCAGCCCAGTCTCTCCAAGGTGGCACGTTTAGTCGTGTATTCAACAAATACTTTTCAAGCGATGAATCTTCACTGTGCCAGATACTGTGCTTGATGTTGGGGATACATTGATGACTAAGCAAACACGGTCCTTGTCCAGACAGAGCATATATTTTGGTAATGGAAAAAGTCAAAAATAGGTACATGAGAAAATGCAATGATTAGAAGTGACAATAAAGGTCAGAATGAGTCAAAAAATGCTCATTCTAAGTAATTTTTGGTCATGGCCCACAACAATAATTAACATCTGTGAGTGAAGTCAGATCACCTGTGATTGTCCCCTCTCCCACCTGGTTACTATCTAATTGCTACCACTAGCCCCTCCCCAGGTCAAGGGTTCTCCTCAAGACTATAGTACAGATAAACAGGTGTGCAGGGCAAACCATTGACTCCGGCAGGAGAAGACCTGAGCCTCCGCCTCTGCTAGCTGAATGACCTTGGGCGAGTCATTTCTCTAATCTGTAAAGTGAGCATCTTACCCTGCCAAACCTCAGGGTTCTCGTGAACGCCAAGGAGGGCCAAGGAGAACCAGGTGAAAATGCAAACAGTAAAACTCTGACTGAAGGAGGTGTCGTTGATAAAGTTGCTCAGAAGAGAAGTTTAGTAAATCAGAGAGGGAAGGTAGCCTCCTACCCTAGTGAAAAAGGAAGGGAAGGGGAGAAGAAGGGGAGAAAGGAAAGCCATGGATTGTAAATGTTCCTACCTGGGCAGCCAGGATGAGAGAATGGAAGGGTGAGGGAGAAGGTGTCGTGCTGGAGAAGGCACAGATGTCAGAATGCACATCTGTAAAATGAGCCACGTGCTGCCTCGCAGATGTTGTACAGGTGGAAAATATCAAAGGATATCAAAGAGATGTACATAAGTCCCAGCCAGCCAGGTAGCGATGGCTGATCTAGGGTCTGGCCCTTCTGTGGCACTGGTGATTTTCATGCTTGGCAAAGTGGCTTTTTGAAGGGAAGAGGTGGCAACTATACAGGTATTTTGATCACCAAGGACCTTCAAACCAGATAAATCTTTGAATGACTTTTCTTTTGGCTTGAATAATTACAGCAATAACAACAGCAGCTATAATTTGAGCACTTGCGGGATGCCAAACATTGTGGTAAGGATTTCACTGCCGTTGTCATATTTAACCCCATGACAACGCCATGAGATAGTATCATCCTCATGTACAGGTAAGGAAACTGAGGCACCAAGAAGTTAAGGAAGTCACACACCTAGTATGTGGGGAGCTGGCGTCTTATATGTTCCCTCCAAAGCTCATCTTTTTACCACAATGCCACGGCCCGGCTAGCAGAGGAACGATGACAACCTCCCCTTTGTTCTGTGTTTGACACTTCGAGTACCAACTTGGGCTGGCCCAGGAAATGCCACAGGTGATTCTTTTGAAAGGAAGAAAGAGGCAGAACCACACACTTCTGGGAGTCAAAGAGACTACTGACTCACCCTCTTCCTATGGAGGAAAAACACGAAGGCTCTATAGAGTTCAGGTGACATGCTCTAGGCCACCTAAACTCAGTAATGACAGCGTGAAGGAAAAGAAAAAAGGAAGGCTATATTGATTAAGGTTTTTCAAACTGTGAGTGCCACTCACCAGTGGGTTATTCAATTTGCTTAGTGGGTCATAACCGAGGGTTTAAAACATGAAATAGAATAGAATAGAAAGTAGAGCACGTCGCATAGTTAAGGTAAGTGCTGTTTCATCGTGCTTTTCAGATTGTGTGTGTGCACGTGCGCGCCTCCGTATGTGTGCAAAGTCTGGACATAAAATGACTGCCACAGACAAAAATCTTTGAACACCGCTGGACTTGGAGTAAGCAGAGGGCAGGGAGAGGCCGTGGGATTGACAGGAACTGTGAGCAAAACCCAAGATTTGCTCCTCCGATGCTAGCAAAACAGTTTGGAAATAACCACATAACCTATTTTTAGTGCTGCCGAAATTACCTTTCCTTTGATCTGCGCCATTGGCCAGGAGGGCCCCGCGCAGCACACGCTGCTCCTGGGGGAGCTGACAGAGGCCCAGAAAAGCTGTCACACAGGAAGGAGGCCAGAGTCGAGCTTTTCTATAAACTCCATGGCTGTTTCCCTTTGCGGACTTCCTCTGCCTGCCTGGGATTAGAGCAGGATCCTCAGAAACAGGGATCAGCATCCTTCACAACAGGATGTAGGAGGAGGACCACACACTGCTCTCTGAGTCAGGCCACCAGTGCCGAGTGCTGGCTGCCTCTGAGCACCACGTAGTCCCTGCAGGATGCCTTAACCCTTTGGGAACAGGAGCAGACACAGTGCAGTGCCTGGAGGGAGGATGGAGGAGTCTTTCCAGCCTATACGCTGTGAACAGTTTTCCACAGGCTCAGGGTCCAAGTTCCTGCACCTGGAGCCTACCCAGCACCCAGAGCTTGGAGTAGGGAATAGAAGGAGGTGTTTCTAGCATTTCTCCCATGTGAGAAGGCGTGCTTGGGCCTGTGTGTGCCCACGTCTGTGTGTGTGTGTGGTCTAGAAGCATCAGCAAACTTACAAGGAAGCACCTTGTGCCTGGACCACAGGAGGGGTTGCTAGGGTCCCTACTGTGGATCAGCAGAAACACGATCTTTGTCTCTTAATATGTGGGGGGATCTGTGTGTAGGTGGGTTTGCAGGGTGGAGAGTAGAGCAAGAATAAGACTATTCATCATGATGAATGAAAACCTTCAGCCCTGACAACAGATAGTAACTGAAGAATCCATCAAGTGAGAATAGAAAAACTAACAATTTGACTGAGTTCTGTAAGAGTAATAGTATAGTCACTTTCAGGAACTGTTCATCATTTAGGTATAATTTCTCTACAGCTCGATAATGATTGTGCTTGTCATTGACCTCCGTGTGAGATTAACTTCATTATGGATTTTATTTGATTACTTGAACCCTGCTCCCAGGTGAGCAGCCTGCACTGGTGTTGCTCCTAGCACAGGGCTGTTTGCTCATGACTTAGAACAGCCCTAAGAGAATGTGAGAGAGCCTGAGAACCAGTCCCAACTGCTGCCCAGAGAACAGCCTCCTTGGGAAAGAAGAGGCTGGTCAGGGAATGTGGCCAAGTGCCTGGGTGTCCTGACTCCCAACCCCTAATCTGCAAGGGAGCAGGCTGGGCCATGCATAATCCCTTGTCTACACCTCAGATTCTGGTGGGAAGGACTCCTAGGAAAGGGACTTCTGGGTGAGACTCAGGGGGGCTCTGAAGCATGACCCAGGGCTACCTTGCAGCTGAAGACACACAAGGAGACCTCTTGGAAGGCCACAGTGTCCAATGAGTGAGACATGCCTGGCTTCTTATCTCAGAGCTTCTCCTTAAAATCTGTGTAACCTTGGCCAAGTCACTTAACTGTTCTAAACTTTACTTGTCTCATCTCTTAAAAGCAGAAGCTAATACCTGCCTACTAGCCAGTGAGGATGAAATGAGAGCAGTGGGCACAAGATCCTGGCTCAGGTGAGGCTGGCAGCACCAACTCAGCACTGGGGTTCGCTGACCTGTGGGGTTACTCACTGATTTAGAGTCGACCTTTGGGGCACGGAGGTTCAACCTCTTGCTCCCTTGCATTCCTGATGTTTGGGGTGGTCTCCTGGCAGCCAGCACTCCTCACTCAGTGAGGTCTGAGACTTCCCTTCCTTTCAGCATGGCCTGGGGGGAGCTCGCAAGCCCCAGCAGGCAGAGACCCGCTGCCATGGCTCCAAAGCAATTGTGGCTTGGAAAGAATCTTCGGCATGCGTCATGTCATCCCCCACAAGCCATGATCCATGGCGTGTTGGAGAAGTGCTTTGTTCCAGGGCCGAGAGGTCACTCTGCAGTAGGGTCACCCATAAGTCTACATGCTGGGCAGCTCCCCAGGCACGTCCCTCACTCCTCCGCCCCCTGTCCTTGGCACCATCTGCTCTGGATCACGGACCCAGCCCGGGAGACTGGGCAGCTGCCTTCCTGCTGGAGGCCTGGGCTTGCGCCTGAACTCAGAGAGGGTCATTGATGAGTGGTGGCTGTGGTGCAAGACCAAGCCTTGGCCATGGAGAGGCCCATGAAGATTTGCATACCTGGAGACCAGGAGGCACAGGAGCTGGTATGGTAAAGGGCATGGGAAAAACTAGAGAACTAAGTTTTCTCAGCAATATCACTCGACTGTGTTGAGACTCTGAGCAAGTCATGTTCCTCCCCAGGCCCCAGTTTCTTCATTAGAGAAATGTAGGGGTTGCATCAAATGGTCGCTAAGGGAAAGGAGGCTATGGCTCTATGCAATCTACCCTGAGTTCTCTTTTGAGATGTCACGTGTTCTTGTCTGGTCCTCAAACCCATCCCCTCTCCAAGCTGGTACCACCCCTGTTCAACCACTGGCTGGTGCCCCACGCCATGGCATCCTCTCTGCTCCCTGCCTGCGTTCCTGCTGAGAGCCCCTTTGCAGGCCTGCAGCCTTCTGCTCATTCCCCTGTGCTGACTTCCGCCCGCTGGAAGAGCCATGGAAACCTGTGTGTTCGGGGGTGGGGCTCAGGGCTTCTCTGCCTGGATGTGCCACCCTGCTACTTCTGCTCTGTAGCTGCCATGCTGTGGTGGCCAAGAGGACTTCCTGAGGCTCACCATCTTCCTGAGCTTCCCAGAAAAGTGAAGGACAGGTCCTCATTATGCTTCCAAGAGTGGCCGCCTGGCTATCTCCCCCACTCCAGAACCTGAGAGGAGACAGGGCCCAGGACTCCCAAGATGCGTCTCACTCTCCAAGCTTTCTGCCTCTCTGCCGCTTAGAGGGTGTTGGTCTGGGGTGGGACAGGAGACAGGGAGGACTTAAAAAAGGAAAGATTTTACATATCATACTTTTTAGTCATTCCCATCTCCCACCTGGATTGAAGCCTTGGGCCTCAAAAGTCCAGTATTTGGTGTCTTTGTTCTCTGGTTCCTTTAAGCCTACTATTCTTTTTTTCTGCCTAACTGGCAGGAATAAAATACACGCACAAGCAGTAACCCTCAAAAAGGTCAGTCAAAGGGTCAGAGCTGGTCCTAGGCTCTGAAATGCTTTTGACAATACTATGGACTCGCTGGGAAGTACAAAGCACAAACCCTTCACCTGGACTTCAAGGTCACGTTCTTTATGCCTTAGCCCAACTTTCTTCTCCCCATCTCCCCCCTAATTGCAACTTCACAGGCTTTGGGGCAAATTTCCTTCATTTCTCTGAGTCTCAGTTTCTTCATCTCTAAATTAGAGTTAGTAGGCTGGGTGCAGTGGTTCACACCTGTGATCCCAATACTTTAGAAAGCTGAGGCTAGACAATCACTTAAGGCCAGGAGTTCGAGACCACTCTGCGCAATATAGCAAGACCCTGTCTCTACAAAAAATTTTTTAAATTAAAATAGGATTAATAATTCATTCATGACTTTAATGGTAAGAATTCTAAGAAGTACCATAGGCAAATCTATTTTAATAGTTTAACTAAAAGTAAGTTCTAGCACAGGATCTGGCACCCTGCAAGTTTAATGGGCCTTAGTTCCCTCCCAACCCAGTCTCCAGCCGACTGGGGCACAGCCTTGCATTCTCGGCTTTGCTGTACTGAAATGCGGCCTCTTGAACCTTCCCCAGATCCATTTTATCTGTCCTCCACCACCACGGCTCCCTGGCCCCTGAACAGAGCGCCACCCCTCAACTCTTCTCCCAGCATAACCATTTATGCGCACACCTCCTCTTCCACCTGTGAAGCTTTAAGCTTATGGAGGGCACGAACTTTGTCCTGTTGTTGTATTCCTTGCCAGTAGCCACTGAAACCAGCCTGACCCACCCATGAACCACACCCCTCTTGGCTCAGTGTGCCAGGCAGCCGCCCAGGGCCACCACTTCGCTGGATCCCAACCCACTTTTGTCCTGATCCCATTTCTACCTCCTTCCCTCTCTTGGATCTGTGATATTTACCACAGCTCTGCCTCTGGCCCCTCTGAGTGAGGGTCATCTGTGCCCACTAGCTTGGCTCAAGCCTTTGGCTCCTGGCTGTGCCTATGTCCAGCCCCAACCTCAGAGACCCCAATCCCTGCCCTGGTGTCACATGCCCTAATGTCCAGGCCACACACCACACTGAATATTCATAAGCGTGTGTTTGCGTGTGTGTATTTATAAATTCCAAGGATGACTGAGACATCCCCAAGTGACTATGGCAGAGAAATGAGAGTCAACCAGAGCCAACATCCCTGGCTTGTGGTCACCAAGTCCTGCCAGCCAAATGGCGATTGCCCACTTGCTTGGGGAAAAGAAGACAGGAGTTGTACATCTGACTCCACCAGGTCTAAAGTGAGATGCTGGCCGAGCAATGACAAGGGGACTGCCCAAATGTGGGGAGGCAGAAGCCAGGGGGATCTCTGTATGTATCAGGCCTTGATCAGTCCACAGGTCTGGAGGGTTATAAATCACTCTGTAAAAACTTCTCATGGCGTGTTGGTCACTAGGTATTTGAGCCGATGTCTGGCTGGGGTCACTGTGAGATCGCCACTGCCTTGACCAGTCCAGGCTCGAGCAAGACCTCTCTGGGACTCCTGCAGGTATGGGGTGGGAAGGGAGAAATATGTTGTCACCATCCTGAAATAAAAGTAGGTAAAATAAAAACAGAGGGTTCCCCCAAACAGGGCAAGTCATGAAGCTGAGCTGCTACAGAGCCTTTCTCCATCTACCTTGCGGGGGAAGGTGTTTCTTTTCTCCTGCAATACGTTCCTATTGGATCCCCTCTATGAGAGCCAGGCACCATGCTAGGCGCTGGGGTACAGTGGTGAATGAAGCAGACACAGTCTCTGCCGTCACAGAGCCTGCAGGAGTTGCAGACAATGAAACAAGGAATGACAATGGGCTGTGACGGATGCTGTAGCCCAGAAAGCATATGGGGGTCCAGGAGCACTGGCGGGAGAAGGGCTGTTAGGGTTAGGTTAGTCAGAGAGGGCTTCCTGGGAAAGGAGACATTGGGTTTTTATCCAAGTTAACAGCAGGTTTGAGTGACCAATGACCAGAGAGAGGATATCACCTGCCGTGGGCTGAGAATTTCCTGACAGGTGGAGCACACAGGGCAACGGAGTGAAGGGAAACAAGGCGAGAGAGGTAAGAGGTAGCAGCAGTAGGTGCATCTGGTTTGATGGAGTCAATTGCTCAGTACTCATTTCCTCCTTCCTGTGTCAATCCTGAGAGGAGGGTTTGGGCTTTTTTGTGCCTTCTATAGTATCCAGCATGGGGCTTTGCATGCAGAAAGTGCTCAATTAATTCTTGTGGAGTAGTTGACCAAGGATAGGGGTTAATGAAGGGTTAGGAACCTGGCTCTACATAGGAAATTAAAGCATACACTTCCAGTCACATGATCTGTAAATTTATGGCCCTGCAGTTGCAATTTTATAACTAAAGCAAAATACTCATTAAAAACTAATAGGAATGTGTAAAATCAGCACTGGCAAATCTCAGTTGGCAAGCAGGAAAACCTGGCTCCTTGCAGCCTGCTGGTTCCATGGTCAAAACATAATTTGGGTGGAGATCCAGAGGTGAAAGTCATCTGCTTCTGGGAGCAAGAAAGTGACTCAAACCCAAAGTAGCAGGATTCAGCTCTCTAGGGCAAAATGTCATTGCGTGCCTCAAATCGTTGTGGATTGTCAGCTTCAATTATTGCACAAACACAGTCACTGCAGTGGGGGTTTGGAGAGGGAGCCCCTCCTAGCTGGAGTCACTCGGGGAAAGGTGTAGGACACAAGCCTTGAGCCGTGGTTGGGCCTCAGCCAGGCTTCCCGGAGCCCACCCTGTCTGTTCTTTGGAAGCCCAGTGGCCTCCTGACCCTTCTTCCTTCCAGCCACCCTCTTCCCCCTGCCTAGACCCTGCCATGTGGCTGACCATAGCTTCTCAGTACACTTTCTGTCACTTCCTTGCACACACAGGCCATATCTAAGCCAAACATTCACTCCTGCATTGAACAGCTTCGTCAATTCATTTCTCAGCAATTTAGGAATGCAAACTGCAGAAAATCTTGTTTTCTGGTTAAACAATATCCTTAGATATTTTCTCCTCTTACCCTACATCTCCTCTCCAGACCCTTTCTCCACCCATCATTTCTGCCATCCTGTTATTGTTCTATTTAGGAGTCGAATGAGTTTTGTAGAAATGAATTCCTCAGAGGTGATGCAATAAATTATCTGAGTTCTGCCTGAGTGATGGAGCCTTTTGGTAGGGTACATGAAGAATGCTGATCATGGAAAAACAAAATCCAAGAGGCCAAATTTTATGGGGAAGAATTAGTATTAAATAAGAACATGTCATAGGCACTGGGGTATTGGAAACTAGCTGGCGGGGCCTCCTTTTTGTTAAGTTGGGTTTACTAAATGAAACATAATGACATGTAACCAAAATACTGGAAGACCGTTTCTTTGCTAAGGAGATCCAGCCAACACACACAGTGGAAAAATAGGGCGATACCTTTCACTCTGGGAGTTTTTTTTATTTTTAAATCTTCCCTGGGTGTAAGAAGACAAACCACAGCGCCTTGGAAAGTCCGCCTAGTCCAGAGATTCACTGGGGAAAGTCCTTTGACTCTCTTGAGCTCGGTGCAGATAAAAATGTCACTTGTTTAGAGAGAAAACTAGTCATTGTTCAGTTAAATGTTTGTATGTGTGAATGTTCTGTTCTGTGTTAGGAAAGGAATTTTTTTTTAATAAAAATGTACATTTTCATCTAAATGATTGGCTGGTGTTGTTCCCTCCCTGGGAGCCTAAAGAGAAAACTATTTGGGGTGACAAAATGGGAAAAATTAGTCACCAGTGATTCACAGAGACTATAAATATGTGGCTATATTGTTCTTTTTTATGGCCCAGCTGGGATGAGTTGTTTGGGAGGAGGCAGGAAGACACACAGGCGGTGCCAGAGGAGAGCTGGAGGCCCTGCTGCAGGTCTCGCAGAGCGAGCGCTCCGGCCCGCCCGTCACGGCCTCTCCCTCTCAGTGCTGGGGCTGCATAGGCCCGGCCCCGACTGCTCTCCAGAACTTCTGCTGGGCCAGGAGAAAAGAATGGGCTCTCAGCCAACACCGTGTCCTCCACGAGGCCACCTGTGTTGCCAGAGACGACCCCATAGGGTGATGCTAGGTGCTGCGGGAGGCAGCACAGGGACAGACGTGGTGCTGGCTTTGCCATTGCCCAAGCTGGGGAGAAAAGTCAAAGCTAGGACAAGGGGAACCGTTGGCTGGCAGCATTCTGCTGACTGTTCCTCAGAATTCCAGAAGCCCATACCTATATCCTCCTCACGCACACACAAACAGAAAATACATAACGGAATCACCCCTGCATGTGAGCATTCACCTACCAAAGAATACCGAGCATCTATGGAGCACCAGGTAGGGGAGGGAGGGCTGGGGAAGCATCCCTGAGAGGGACAAGCTCAAGATTTCCTCAAGGAGCGTCCAGCATGGTGGGGAAGACGGTCCCTGCCCCTCGGTGACAATGGACAATGATCAGTTCCAGGGCCAGGAGTTCTGCCGACACCGAAGCACATAGTGGGCTCATCCCACCCTCTCGCGGGTCAGGATAGGGTTCCCGGATCAAGCTGAACCGTGAGAGTGAAAGTTAAGACCCAGGCGGGGCAAACGCAGCAGCACAAGGAAAGCAGGTTTAGACAGCAGCAGAAACCGGCAGAAAGTGCTGCCCCATCGGTTCAAAGCACTAGAGCACAAACCAGTGCAGAAATGCTTGGACGGTGGGGAGCGACAGCCCCAACATGAGGAACACAGGACGTGGAAGGTAACTTTCCCAGGGTCTCATCTCGGCGCTC
Source organism: Cheirogaleus medius (assembly GCA_008086735.1). NCBI lineage: Eukaryota > Metazoa > Chordata > Mammalia > Primates > Cheirogaleidae > Cheirogaleus > Cheirogaleus medius. The sequence continues at coordinate 152,076,821 of VBSM01002608.1, read as the reverse complement.
CCAGGAGAACTAGGGAGCAGGTGTCCTGTGGCTCATACACTACCTTCCAGATCTGTCTGATCTAAGCCCTTTCACTCTGTGGCACTCTTGCAGGCACTCTTCAGCACTAAGATGCTTTGAAAATGGGCCAGAGGAGGAAGACTTGGACCTGGGAGTACTAACAGATTCAGATGGTGGCCAGCAGGTAAGCCGGCCCTGAAACTGCTCCTGGGACCCCGAGCCCAAGCCTGGAGAAGGGGTGGGGTCGGCCTGAGTCAGAGGTAGTGAGTCCAGGTCAGAGCCACACCAAGTGTGAGGGCCCCCAAAGCTGAGGCTGAGGACAACTGAATTCAGGTCTCATTGGCCCCAGAGTGTGGGGTGGAGCGTCACCTTCCGCTGAGGATTAACTCGGACAGTATTTGTCCTTTTGTGACTGGCTTACTTCATTTAGCATAGTGTTTTCAAGGTTCATCTATGTTGTAGCATGTATCAAAATTTCATTCCTTTTTACAGGTCAAAAATATTTCATTGTATGTATATGTCATAACTTTTTTATCCATTCATCAGTTGACAGATGTTTGGGTTGTTTTCACCTTTTGGCTATTGGTAGTGCTGCTACGACCATTGTCATACAAGTATCTGAATATAGGAGTCTTGTCATCAATAATTTCCCATGGTCTGGAACAATGCTGGTACATAGTAGGTCCTCAACTAAATAGTCATTGTATGCAGCCTTGCCTATATTCACATCCTTTCCTCTGCCTAGAAACCTTTCCCCTTCCTGTTTTTGGAGAAATGGTTTTATCCTTCCAAGCACACATTTCACCTTCCCTAGAAAGCTTTTCCTAACAACCCCCTACCACACATTCATTTTCTCTCTCTCTCTCTCTCTCTCCCTCTTTCTCTTTCCCTCCATCCCCCTCTCTCCCTCCCTCCCTCTCTATCCCCAGTGCTATCAATGAGCTTTGGGAAATACTTTAGGAAGATGTTTTCATTGAAGTTACATACTATACTGTAATTTATTGGATTACGTATCTGTCTCTCCTGCTAGACTAGAGTCTCTTGAGAAGAGGAATGCTGTCCTAGGCATCTGTGGCTCCCAAGCCTAGGACAGTGCCTGGAACAGAGTAGATACTTAGTGTTTGATGAATGAATAAATGAATGAATCTCTTACATCTTCCATAGTCTTTGTTATATATCCATCCACAAAGCACTCTGGCTACCCTTCTCCTTAGTTGTTTAAATCACTGTAGAACTTGTTCACATAAAAGCAAGAGGGAGCAAGTTTATAGGCCCTGATGGGAAGGATCTCCAGAGGGCTGGAGTGACTATATCCCCAATATGCCTGGGCCCATCTCCATATATGCCTGTTGTCCCAGCATAACTTTTCATAGTGCCCCTTTCACTTTTAAAAGTGTCCTGGTTTGGATGACAAATTATATGTCCACCCTACAAAGAGGCCTAACTTTTAATGACCCACCGGCTGGGAAATGACCTCCCTGACAGAGGGGCAGCAGGGCTCCACCCTGGGCCTTACCGTTTCACTGTGCTCCCCGGATGTCCGACTGCCAATAGCTGCCTCTAGTCGTTCAAGGAGTGTCTGGGAAGCTGTTCTGCTCATGTGCACCTCAGGCTGGAAGTGGCAGGCAACTGACACCTCCTCGGAGCAGCCCCCACCCAATGACCATAAAGGTCTTGTATAAAAAGCCTGACAATTACACCCGTTTGATGAGACCACTCTTAGATGAGATGTTTTATGTAATTTCCTCCAAGTTATAGAATTTAGATCAGGAGTCCTCAAACTTTTTAAATAGGGGGCCAGTTCACTGTCCCTCAGACCGTTGGAGAGTGCGCACTGTGGGCCCGGGGCCAGTCGGCTGCTAAGCAGGACAGGCAGTGGCGGCAAAAACACCCAGCAGGCCGGATAAATGTCCTCGGCGGGCCGCATGTGGCCCACGGGCTGTAGTTTGAGGACCCCTGATTTAGATAGTATTGTGATGAGCAGTACTGTGCAAGAGCTTTTTCTCTATCTGCGATTTTCCCCATAAGAAAATGGGAGTGCTCATAGTATACGAGAGTACTTATTTTCCTGTACTCTAACCGGCTTTGATTAAATCCCTTTTTAAATAAGTCTTGGGTAAGTAATGTGTGAAAAATTATTTTCCTTTTTAGCAGTTGAGAAAATGAAAGTTCAGAAACCTTCAGCCTTAGCTGATGCAAGGTTAGTAAGTGGGGGAGCTGGCGTCAGCTTGGTCTGCCTGATCGCCAAGTCACATCTGCCTCTAGGAGAAATGCTGGTCGAAAGAACTAGTTGTCAGGAGACTGGATCCATTGACCAGCCAGAACTTTTAGTCCCAATTTCCTTGTCTATAAAACACGGGTACCCCCTCCCCACCTACCTACACAGAGCTATGAGGACCAAATGACCAAATGAGATAATGAATAATGTGACTCTGAAAAGTCTAGAAAGTTCCATTTGATTATAGATTCCAAAAAGGCATAGCCCCCACACTCTATTTCCTTGTGATATGTAGCATTCACATATGGCAGTTACTTTGAGTTAAGTGCTGCATACGGATTACATCATTTAATCCTCCTGACAGCACAATGGGTTAGAATTACTGTTTTATTTTAGAGATGAGAAACTAAGGCTCTGTGTTCCACAACCAGTACCTGGTGGAAATGAGTTTGAATCCAGAAGATTTGACTCCAGAGCTTGACCTCTTACTTTTTTTAAATGTAGTTATCATTATTATTACAGGTGGTCCCCGATTTACAATGATTCAACTGAACCGATTGTTCAACTTTATGGTGGTGCAAAAGCGATGCTCATTCGGTAGAAACCGTACTTAATGTACCTCCACACAACTTTTGGGACAGTATTTGTCAACCCAAATAAGTAACTGAAGCAAAAGTCTCAAGCAGGAGAGGTTTATTGAGCCAAATTGAGGAGGCACCCCGGAAAAACATGAATCATGGGCAAACCTGTGGCTGTTTTGCTGAAGAGGAAGTTGGAACTTTCCACAGTTAAAGGCATATGGAAAGAAATGGAAAGCCGGGGGAGGGGGTAGGTGAGGCAAAATGGTTACATTCTTAGGAGGCCCAGGAAATCTACATTTTACACAAAATCAGGGGTCCCTTAGAAGAGAAAAAGGGCGTGAAGGCAGGATCGGATAGATGTCCTTGGGTAGATGGAAGAACGTCTGACTCTTTGTCTCTAGTTCCATTATCTGTAAAGATAAACTTATAATTCATTATTAGCATGGAATCAAACAAGCTTTAATTTTAGGTGTCAGACATAGGTACAATTTGCATGTCCTCACTTATGGGAGGTCAACAAGGAATTTCCTTAAAGAACGATCTGTGCGCCAGTTCTTCACAGGTGCCTGAGGCCTTTACCTCCTCTTTTGCAAAAGGAGTTGGGGGGTGTGGCTCTGAGGTTTTGATTTTCTTTTTATGTATTCAGTAAATTACATGAGATATTCAACACTTTCTTGTAAAATAGGCTTTGTGTTAGGTGATTTGCCCACCTGTAGGCCAATGTAAGTGTTCTGAGCATGTTTAAGGTACGCTAGTCTGAGCTATGAGGTTCAGTAGATCAGGTGTATTAAATGCATTTTTGAATTATGATATTTTCAGCTTACAATGGGTTTATCAGAACATAACCACATTGTAAGTTGGGGAGCATGTGTATTCTTATTATTGCTATTAAGCCAACAGATCAGGAAATGACTGCCATTGAAAAGATACTTTTTTATAGTCCCCAAAAGGAAGGGCCATGCCATGCCATGCAGAGCCACACAAGGTGGCACCAGGCTGGTCAGGAGTCGGAAGTAGTGAGGGAAGAGTTAGTGTGCACAAGAGCTTTATTGCAGTTTTTGCATGAAGGAATGGGCAGATAGGGTAAACAGGCTAGGCAGGTGTAGGATTGGCTAGTTGAAATAATTTCATTTGAGTCCCAGGGTGGAGGGACTGCTTGTCTGGTCCCTAGCCCTGGGGAGATTACGAGAGAGGGATAGTAGTTCAGTGTGAGAGCTCCATATAGGAGAAATCTGGCAGCCATGGGCTCTGGGTTGGTTCCTTTGTATATAAAAGGTGTGCTCCAGAGGAGTTATTTGCTTTCTCTGGGAATTAGCTAACCCTGGGGGATAGTCTCTCCAGGATCAGCAAGGCCCCATGTGCCAGAGCATTAAGAATACAGAAAATGGGAAATATAGTTAATACACTTATGCACTAAACCATACTGCCTGTGCCATAGCTGGGATGGTTATTACCATTGTCATCAAGAACCATTATGACAATAGCAATGATTTCCTGTTCTTGTCCAAATGTAAGGTCCTTGAGGACAAGGACTGTGTAGGACCCAGCACAACAGCCCTTGGGACAGACTTGTTGAATGAATGGATGGTTCCGTGCCTGCTGGGTCTAAGACTTCATGCACTGTGAAGAACCTGTAGGTGTAGGTGCTCAGGAAATATTAATATGTTATTTTCTTCATCAGGTAAGCAAGAAGGTAACAGGGAGGATACCAGGGCAAAGAGGCTCTCAGCAAGCATAATAGCTGGGATCTAGAACTACACACTTACAAAGAGCCCTTCCTAAAGGAACCTAGATAGTTTTCTGATTTCATCTAGTGAAGATCTCTTGACTTTGTCTCCAGAAAATCTACGTGGACCCTTCACTCAACAATCTGATTTTAACTTTCTTTGTCCAGTGGTCAGTAAGTCTTCCTTATTCAAACATCTGGAAAACACACTCAGGAGATTCTGGCTTTTTTTCATCCTCACGTAACTGTTCTCATCTCCAAGATCATCCCAAGCATCTTTAGTCATTTACATTTATTCATATAGTTAAGAGAGTTTAAGTGCACAATGATTTGGAGTGGTCTCATTCATAGTTTTCAACTGCCTTCATGGAGGAACTTGAAGAGTCCTGCTTAACACGTTTCAGCCACTTATCAGATTTCGTGACTAGTTGGCAGGTGGGGGGCTAAGTACAGCTTTTGGGTAGGCTCCTGAGCCCCAAGACAATTCTATGCTGCTGTATCATGCAAGCAACTCTGTGACACATTGGAGGAGTGTCCAGTGCTATGAGGAGAATGAGGATGACGACTCCCCTGTCCTCAAGGAGTTTATAAAAAATAAAAACCAATGGAAACTAAAAGACAGATGCACCAGATTTAATATTTAACATGAAATGACAAATACATTTTAAGAGGATCGCTGACAAGGAAAACATTAGATCTGAACCACTGCCTTCTCCAGAAGCTCCCAAGGCCCCCCAAGCAGCCTGGCCTCCTGTCCCATCTCTGCAGAGGCCAGTGGGATCTCTGTCCTACACCCCATCTCCTCTCCCTGTCCAGCCCATAGGAAAGGCACTAACCAAGTCTATAAGCTGCTTCTTAAGAGAAAACAAGAACCAGTGACTATAGACAATTAGAAGGCTGGGACACAGGAAAGGAAGAGGAGGTTTCAACCTAAGGGAGGAGCAGAAAGAGTCACCCTTTAGCCAGAGACTGACATGTCTACTTCTTTTTCCAGCCCCATTCCAAAAAACATCTCTCCACATTTGTTCAGGGATGACTGTTGCTATGGCTACTGGGTGACAGATGCTTTTTGAATCTGGTATGTGAAGAGCTTTCCCAATTTGGGATCCGACCTGGAACAGGTGGCTATTTTTAGCCACATGCTGCTTAATGTATGCGTTAGAAAAGTCAGCTCTTTGCTTCGTATTTATTCATCACCTTCCTCCACACCCCCTATTTCATTGCCCAAGTGGCTTAAGGTATTTATAGGAATCTGTATTTACCACTATCACAATCTGAAAGACACAACAAAGACCTCAAGATGCAGGCTGTAAATTCTATATTTCCAGTGCAGGATACTCGTAGGGAGACACTGGGTGGCAAGTGTCAGCTTTCTCTTTGAGATGAAGCGTTGCCCTCTCCAGTTGGTTTCTCACTTGATGCTCGGAACTGCTGCCACCATCTTGCACAGGGGCTCTCGTGCTGGTCTTGTCCTCTATTTTAAGTAAGTTTTCTATCTCATGTGCCCAAATCTGTGCTATCATTTGTGAAATGATAGGATTCTGTGTTTATCCCATGCATGTGTGAAGGCAGCATGATGTAGTGATAAGAGTTTTAGACTTCACCCACCTCCAAGTTAGCTTGACATTAAAGTCTTTATATGATGTGGCCCAGAGTTATCTTCCTAAACCTACTTACTTTTCAAACCACCCAACTCCCCAGCCTGAAATTCCAGGGCATTCTCTAAACATGTACTGTGTTTCCACTGGAAATCTTACACATTTTCCAATGCTCATCTCAAACTCAACAGGTGCAATAATTCCCTTGTGCCATCTCTCCCTACCCCTTGGTTAACAGCATTCAAACATTCCCTCCTTCCTCTTGGGTCTCATAATATTTCATGAGTAAATTAATTACAGCTTTAAGCACTGAACACACCTCTAGGTGCTGTATTATTTGGGCATTTCTTAACTTTCTCATGACTCCTGGAAACTTCATGAAACTAAACATGGCATTTTTCTCTATGCTCTATCTCTAGTGCCTGATTTAGTGCCTTGCATATAGTAGAAACTCAGGAAGTATTTGTGAAAGTGAATTACTATATAAACAAAGTCTTCAGACCAGATTTCTATTACCACCTCTCTCAATGACCTTGAACTTTAAGCTTTCCAGATCTCAGTGTCCTTATCTGTATAAAAAGAACAATAATACATATTTCACTTTGCTCACAACTTTGCCATAAGAACTAAACTAGCTTTACCTTATAAATGACACTTTCTGAGATGAAAACACAGATTGCCCTGGAAATGAGGGAAAAAAAGAGAGGAAATACTATAGGAATACTAGAGCTATTCAAGCTAGATAGTAGAGCTATAGGAAATACTAGAGCAATTCAAACAGGCTCTCAAGAAGAAAAAGAAAGGAAAAATGGGGTTGAGGTGGAAGATGAAGAGGATGTTGAGGAGGAACAGAGGAGGATGAGGGGACAGAAAAGGGAGTGTATTGTGATCACAAACCACACAGTCCAATGGGGAGCAGCAAGTCCATAAGAAGGGAAAGCAGATGGACAAGGGCGCCAACCAAAGCAGAAGAATTGGTCAGAGATGGAACCCAGAAATCTACATGCTACAAGAGATTCGGATATACTCTGAGCCATTCTTTGAGAAACATTGAGCCAGATAAATTAAGATAAATCAAAACTAAGAAGCATATTAGTTAAATTGCTAGAACCAAAAACCCAGAAGTAGGAAAGTAAAAATAGAAGTAAAGTGTTGCATGAAGCCCAAGAAACAGGGAAGAGAAAAGGCAAAGTTAAGAGAGAGAGGGAAAAAGACTTGAGGGAGACAAGATGTTAACAGTGTCTTGGTAAAGCAAGAGTTAAGTAGGCACATATGGAATGAGTGGCATAAACATGCAGAAGGCTAAAGAGAAAAGCTGGACGTAGGTTAATTTTCATTTTTCAAGGCCAAGGATGAATAGAGAAAGTCATTATTTATCAGGGAGCTGGGTTTACTCTTTGATTCAAAGATGGTAACTATGCAGGAAAAAGTTTTTATGGCATATATGTGGAACTTTGGACCAATGTACACTACTGGTCCTGAGACCTGTTGAAATAACCAAGAAGAAAAATAGAGGCAACATGAGACAGAATAGTCTGTGAGGTTCAAAACAGTAAGTGATGCAGTCATGGACAAGTAAAGAGCAAGCCACATGAGCAAGGGCCATCGTGGTCAGCGTGGGCGCAGGGCAGGCGATCTCAGGACCACGGACAGCTCTGTGCCTGCTCTGTGTCTGGGACAAGGCTGGCCTTGATTGGTCTACTGTCTGGGTCTCACTTGGGATGTTAAAAGGATCTGCTCGCCCACTGAAGGTATATATCTTTGGATCTGAGGAATAGTTGTTATCTACCTGGCGACCTTCAATAACTGTCCAGAGGTAATTTAAGAGGGTGGAAAGAAGGACTCTGAACTTGGAATCAGGAGGCCTGGGTTTTGCTCTGAGCATCACCACTTGCTAGCTGTGTGGCCTTGGTGAAGGCAAACTTGGGGAAGCTCAGTTTTCTCCTTTGTAAAATAAGGTTAACAAGGTTTTCTCTACTCCCTGTAACGACCTATTGGGAAAATCAAATAAGATTATGCACGTGGAAGCACTTTTTAAAAAAATCAACCTCTCATGGAGAATGAAAGCACTTTAAAACTGTAAGAACCAGTTAAATATGTGCAATTGATGAAATCATCTTCCTACAAAATGAATAAAAGTGTTCCACAGGAACTCCGCAGGGTCAGGAGACACGGGTGATAGGCCAAAGGTGTGTCAGAGCTCAACATCTCCAAAAATAGAAGGTCCTAAAAGGAATGTGGATTTTTAAAAGATGTGGGAGCTGGGTGGAAAAATGAACAAAAGTGAAAGAGAAATGGGAAAAGTTAAAAAAAACCCAAAACTTTACAAGTATTCATGGCTTCCCCAAAACAAGCAAAAAGGAAAAGGTTGACTATTTTATGTAATTATAGATGAAATCTGAAACAAGCTAAAATATCAAATAGGTGAAATAAATTTCTTGGAAATTCAAAACTACTTCAATAATATAAAAAGGTCTTTCTGCAATAGGTAAAAAAAAAGAAAAAATCTCTCTGGCCAAATTGGATCTCCTTTCTATTATTTTTTTTTTTTTTTTTTTTTTTTTAGAGACGGGGTCTCGCTCTTGGTCAGGCTGGTTTTGAACTCCTGACCTTGAGCTATCCACCCGCCTCGGCCTCCCAGAGTGCTAGGATTACAGGCGTGAGCCACCGCGCCCGGCCCACCTTTCTATTATTTTTAAAAGCCTAGTAGTTTTAGTCTTATTACAAAAAAGAAAAATATAATCATTATAGAAAAAAATAAAAGAAATAAACAAGCCAAAAAGATAACAAAAATATTCTCAGTCCTTTGATCCCAAAGACAATCTTTCAAACAGCAGTGTTCTAACTTTTCTACAAATATAGAAGAAACCGTATTCACCCGCTTTAATATGCCTGTGTGTGTGTGTGTGTGTGTATGGAATCATCATTATACTGTTTGCAATGTCTTTTAAAATAATCAATGCCACTTCAGGAATATCTTGTCATATCGGTTACAATAAATAAATTTGACCAACACAATTTTAATGGTTACATTTAATATTTATTATATAAATATATCATAATTATTTAATCATTCCCTTACTGTTGGATATTTAGACTATTTCCAACATTTCTTTCTTGTATTCTGTGCTATAGGGAGTTAGTGTAGTGGTTAAACCTGTGAGTTCTGGTGACAAACTGTCTCGGTTTAGCTCCCAGATTACCTGTATATTGACCTTCTTTAAGCCTCAGTTTTCTAATACATGGGAGTGGGTTTAATATTAATAATAGTACCAACATCAAAATATATTGTTCAAATTAAGTGAAATAATGTATTTAAAACACTTTATATAATGCCTGGCACATAATAGGTACTTAGTAATAATAATAACATAAAGTAATACTATCAAGTAATATTTACTAGTAGATTTACATGGTATTATCATAATACTATACTAATAGTAATATTATCATGGCAATATTACTACTAATAACATTATATTAATAATGTAATATATTATAGTTATATTAATAATATAATATAGCTAATCTTTGTACTTATCCTTAATTATTTCTATAAGATAAATTTCCAAAAGAATAATTTCTGTATCTAAGTGAGAACATAAATATTTCAGGGTAATGCCATATTTTAGATGCAGAGAGAGGAATTCAATTATCATACAGAAGAGGGACAAAATGAAAAGTATCATATGAATGCAAGATGTAGGATTCATTGCTATTAAACTAAGCATGAGCAAATCTTAGAAGCCAGCAATCCCACCTCTAGGAAAATATCTTACAGAAAAAATTGCATTAATATATATGTGCAAGCACACTCATTGCAGTATTATTTGTAACAAAAAGTTGAAAACAATCTAATTATCACATTGATAGGAGAATGATTAGATTTATAATGGTACATCCGTACAGTTGAATATTACATAGCCACTGAAAAGAAGGAAATAGAGCTATGTATGTTAACTTTGCAATGAGTTCCTGATAGAATGTGGTGGGAGGAAATAGAATGACAGAGGGGAGGCACAGTGTGATCATACTTTACATAGCAGTGTTTAAGGATAAGGTGTCAAAGCTCATTAGTTACCTGTGTGAGCAATGGAACCAATCTAGATATTGCATATGAAAGGTATTTAAAACTACAAAGTGTTATAGAATTTTTTTATCCCAATAATCTGACAAAAATTTACCAAAAGAAAAGTGAGAGAGAAATAAGCTAATAAAAAGGACAGGATATGCAGGAACTAGAGGTCCTTACAAAATAAAAGCTATCTCTTTTCTGATCATAGAGTACAGATGTTAAAGTGGTAAAGATGGTTGAGAAATTATCTTACCCAGCACTTTGCCTTTAGGTAAAGTGTGTTTATGCTTCTGTGTAAGTGGAAAGCTGAGGTGCACAGGGCGAAGTGACCAAAAGTCACGTGGCCCATCAGAGTGGGATAATGACCAAGAGTCTCTCTCCTGATCCAAATGAAATTCTCAAAATCTTGGAAACTTGGCAAGATCAAATAGGGAATACGCAAATTCCTATTGAAACAGGAAGAAATTAAAACTATAAAAGGGATCATTAAGGAGAGAAGAGACTTTCTCCCCTTTCAAGATGCCATGAAGAAGTAGGACATGTTAAAAATGCATAAAAAAATGCTCAAAGGGAGGCACCAAGCCAAGGACTTTAAATAACAAAATAGCTCTCCTCTTTCTCAGGAGTGATCACTACAGAGCACATTTTTCCCTATAAAGGTGAAGAAAATGGAGCAGAAATAGCAAAACTCAAAGAACAAATGAGGAAAGTTTCCATAAACAGGGTCATGGAGATGAGTGAAGATAGAGTAAAATAAGAAAAAAGACAATACCTATGGACACCCTCGAGGACAGAGAAAAAGACGAAATGTGGTACGTAGCCAGGGGAGGGTGGGATTCAAGATTGTAGCCTCCTCAAAGAGAGCCACTCAGCAGACAGCTCTGCAAATGATCATAGCAAATACTACTGCTCAGACAGCAGTGCCCTCAGGCTTATGAGAAGGGACATACTCTTGGGTCCTATAACCTCATGGCTGAGACCACACAATTTCCTACAAATGTAGCAAAGCATGGAAAAATGGTGAAATGACCAACTGGTGTGGTGAAGTTATACTAATTTAAAATAATGCAGGGAGGTTGGAAGGAAATCAATGAATGGTTAGAGGGACAGCTTGTGAAAAACGTTAGGTGGACACAGAATCTCTGCAGCCTTCCTACCCTGGGAGTTTCCACATCTCTGCTCCAGCTGAGAAGCTGACTTCTGCCTACTTCTCTACCTGGGAGGGCCATTAGCAGCACCATGGCTGTCCTCAGAGGATGGATTTTCCTATTTGTTCAGAGAAAAACAATTGACACTTTTCAAATAGAACCTAAAAACAAGACCAAGTATAATTGGGAAAAATAAACCCAACCCCTCCCTAAACACTTAAAATGCAATGATTATTAAAATACGTAACTAGAGCTTAGGTGTGGCTGACACAGCTTAGGGAGCATGCGAGGTGCTAGTATTATGTACATCTCAAGACAGTCTTGTTGAATTTGCTTGAAGTGCATTTGGGAATTGGTTCATCCCAGTGCTGTTCTACACACCCACTGTTCTACACATTGCCCCGGCCCTAGTCTCACAAAGGGCCACATAGATCATCTTCCCAAGGAGCATCTTGTCCTCAAATGAACTCTTACATGAGAGACAAACTTCTCCACCCCTTGGAAAGCTCATGGCCCCTCCCTGAGCAGATTGTTCTGTTTTAGTCCTAGAATCACCTAAGTTCTTCACTTCTCAAATAGCCAACTCCTGCCACATCTCAAAGTGTTTCAAGGGACCCCATTCTCAGGGGAGAGGTACTATTTTTTTTTAATTTTGACATCCTTGCTCTTGTATAAGCTAGGGTTGTGATCAACTATAAAATAAAAGAAAGTCCAAGTATGGCTTAAACCAACAAGGGCTTCACATTTCAGGAGGTGGAGAAGTCGGTAGGTCAGGGTGGGGCAGTGGCTCAGTCTTCCCACTGGGGACTCAGGCACTTCCTTTCCCTCCCTCAAGTTTTGGGCTGCTGGCTCACATCTTCTCGCTTGCAGCCTTCTCGATTGCAAGGTAGCTGCTGTACTTCTAGCTTCACATCTATGTTCAAAGCAGGAAGAAAGGAAAAAGGGGGATGTAAGGAGAATATTTTTATTCAGGAAGCCAAGACTGCCCAAGAACTCACACCTACATTTCATTGGCCAGTTGGCCACTTCAACTGCATGACATGGTTGTGCCCAGCAGCAAGGAAGCTGAGAGATGCAGAACTGTATTTTCACCTCCACACTGGGAAAAGGCATGAGTGAAGGTTATTTAGAACAAATGTTGACAAGCTATTGAATGGTACCTGCCACAGTGTCCTCTGGCATCTCAGCATCCACAGGCATTCCTGTTCCTACACACATCTTCTAACACCTGCATCACCAATGAAGAAAACCCAAAGAGTCGTCCAATTCAAAGTCCAGCATGGCTGGCCATCCTGCAGGGCTCCCTGCTGGGTCTGCACGTTCTCTCGTGACCACAGTCTGTAAGTTGAAAAGGAAGATGATCTGCCCCAATACACCTGATACATAAATGTGAGCGAGAAACCAGATAACTGGGATGAACACTCCAACTCAACTCAAAGAAAGGGAGAAGTGGGACATGCACATTGGACCATACAACCTATTGAACCCTGCAGATCACAGAAAGGGAGAACTTTCTGCCCTGGCAGTAAAGTAAAATTCCTAGTCAACCCATCTGGCTGGCAGACCTGCTTTCTGGAAGGAAATTCCTTGTACATTATTCTCCACTGCTAGATCCTCACCAAAGTCCTCCATGGTAAAGTCTATTGATGTGCCTATTGTAAAGATTAGAAAATCAAGACTCAGAGAGTAACGTTGACCAAAGTCCAACAGAGCCAGCATCCAAACTCAGACCATCAGACCGCAGAGTGCCTGCTTTCACTATCTGGCAATGAAGTTTCTACTCCACGCTCACTTTGAAGAAGCAATAAGAAGTCAAAAGTAGGCCAGGTGGGTAGTCTGCAGTCCTAGCACTCAGGAGGCTGAGGCAGAAGGATTGCTTGAGTCTAGGAGTTCAAGCCCAGCCTGAGCCCACCCTGTCTCTAACAAAAACAAACAAGCAAAAAAAATCAAAAACTAAAAATAAAGGAAATCTTTAAAAAGGATCCTTTAGAACTAACCTTAGAACCCAAGGCATCTCAACCAACTTTTTCTGGCAGAGGTTTCCTTTTATAGGATATAATCAAGGTCATACTGATGGCCCCAAAGAGGAGGATGAGTCCAGCATGAGAGGGGCTTGTCCCCCAGGTGTATGCACCTTCTCCTGGACTAAGGAAGGGACAGGTCCAGGATAGGGCCAGCCAGGAGCCATTTAAGATCTCTCAGGATTGTACCGACTTGCTTATATAGTGAGAGAGCAAAATAGGTAACATTAGAAGCCAAATTCTGACTCTACTGTTGCCGAGGTGCCAGGAAAAGAGAGTTTCACTGAGGAGAAAACAGGTTCCAGGTGGCACAGGAGAAACCCATGGGCCCACCTCCAGGTAAGACTTTAAAACGTTCCTCTGCTGGCTGCCCCAGTAGAAGCTCAATGACCTGCCTTTGTCTCAGAGGGCTTAAGAAGGAATCTCAAAAGGGAAATGCTGCAAGCCCTTACACAGTAGATGCTGGTGTTGTGGAGAGAAAGACATTTAAACATTCTCTTAATTCAGGGTTTCAAGATGAAAAAGTTCTGGAGATTGCTTGCACGACAGTGTGGATATACTTAACACTACTGAACTGTACACACCTAAAAATAGTTAGGATAATACATATGTTTAGTTCATTGTTAAAAATCTTTAGGAACCTACAGAAAATTAAAAATGAAACAAGACAACACAGTACTGCCCCAGTGAATTTCTCATCCTTAAGAATTGTGTTGGAGTATCGCCTTTTAGTTTAGAAGGCACTTTTACATACCTTCCATTTGAACTTTAAAACCACCTTGATTGGTGAGTACAGAAGATTTCTGTTATCCCCATTTTATGCATGTGCTAATTGAGACTACAATGAATGCCTAGTCCAAGCAGACAAAAGCCGGAATTAAACATAGGTCTTGTGATTCCATAGCCAAGTGTTTTGCTCACCATGCTGCACTCCTAGTTAGTTAGAAAAGGTGTGAAAGGGCAATGGAGAGATTAGAAACTGACATTTGCGGGCACACATACCAGGCCAAGCCCAAGGCTTTATATATCCTGTTTAAGTCTTACTAGAAACCTAATGAAGCTGGTCTACTAGTATCCGGATTTTGCAGTTGAGGGCATTGAAGCTCAGAGAGGTTAGGTAACTTTCCCAAGCCTTCTCAGTTAGGAATGGAAGAGCTGGATTCAAGACAATAAAATATTGAAGAGCAGAAAGGCAGCTTTAGGAGAGGATGTAACGAGGAGGTGATTAGTCAAAACCTTATCTTTGTGCCCCTAATTGTCCTCTGGTCCTGGAAGAGTTTGGTGACAGTGGCTGGGCTAGTGTGGGAGGAGGAGGGAAAGAGTCCAGCCACAGGTGCAAAGAACAAATCTTTTGTCAAAGGTAAGCGGAAAAGGGAACAAAGGATTACAATCTTGGCGATGTAGACAGGAAAGCAAAGTTGCAAAAACCTGTAATTACACTGTCACGAGAACTGGCCAGAGGAGGAAAGCCTGTTTTAGAAAAGACAGAGAATAAAAAGGAGAAAATTTTTTTTTGCATGTACTGCATTTATGAGAAAGTGATAGACAATGTTTGTGGAAAATACATGGGTTAAGTGAGGAAAATTATAAAAACATTTAACAGTTAGCTAATTTTTAAACAATATTAAGTGCTGAGGAATCAAAGGAGATAATGCATGGGAAATGCTTAAATTATAAAGTGTTATACAAAAGTGGAGTGGTACTTATTTTTATATGAGTGTATTTATAATAAAACTAGAAAGACAAAGAAAAGCTCGAGCAAGCGCCTGGGCTGATGCTTCGCCGGGCTTTGCTGCCTCTCTCATAGGCTGGGACTGTCCCTTTTATCTTGCTGAATTACAGCTCTGTTCTACCTCTGGCACTGAGTGCCAATGGCACAGCTGTTCAACAGCTGGCCTGTGTTCGCCCCAGGTGGTGGTATGTTATGAATCACTTGAGCAATTGCTCCACTATGTATTGTTTGGGGTTTGCAAATCCCATCACAATCCTATAAGACCGAAGTCACCTCATACCCGAGCTGGATGGGAAAAGCCGACATCATGTGTGGGCGAGGTGGGTGCAGGGGATGAAGGAATGCTCTTTGGGGCTCTGGAGGAATGGGGGACACCTGGGGGAAGAGCAGGGATCTTCACTACGTTAGTAGAAAAAGCACCGAGTTTCTTTCCTGGGGCAGGGTGGGATGGAGGTTCTAAAATATGCTATTTGAGATTGTCGGTTTTCGGGGTCTCTAGAGACTCAGACTGTCTTCCTTCCTCCTGCTGCACTCCTCCCACTCACTCTTCCTCCCTTCGTTGTCCTCCCTTGCTTTTCTTTACCCCCCTTTCCTTTCTCCTCTCTCCCACTCTCTCTCCCCTCCTTTCCCTCTCTGGCTCTTTCCTTCTGGCCAATTAACATGTGGCACTGAGAGGTGGCTAAGACGAGGGATTTTGAAAAGATAAACTACTCTCAAACCCAGCCGCACACAAAGACAGCTTCTCCTACCACCTGGGCGGTCAGGCTGTGTCATCAGAGTCCAGGGCTGCAGAAAGGGGTTGTGGAGAAGCCACTCAGCGATCACGTAAAACGAAAACCGTCAGTCTCCCTCCAAGAGAGACTTCCCGGAGCCCAGTGCTGGGGACACAGAGCTGCAGCGAGTGGACATGTCTTCTGCTCAGTCTCATCTCATTTGCTCAGGGTTGCTGCCTCTGGCTCTAGCATCTGCTCTGTTTCTGAAAAGGCTAAACGTCCTGGAGAGTAAAGGTTTCAAGGAGTGATCCCAATGTTGTTATTTCCGAGGGCCTCTACCTAAACATTTGCTTTTGAAAGATTTGATCTCTGAGCAATTAAACGACTTTTTTTAATGACCCCATTAAGGTGACGTTGTTTTTCCATGTTCTAATTAATCATAGATGAATGTGTTTGCCACTCAGGCTGCTGGTGAGCATTAGGAGTGCAGAGTTCCCACAAAAGAAGGTGCAATTGCAGCCCACGCAATGCCAGTTGACATTTCAGTTGACCTTTGAGGTCTGATCATGGATAAATATGCTGCTTCTCCTGGGCTTCCCAAAATATTTGAACTCCCTTGGAGACCCAAGACACCCAATCAACCTTCCTGGAGAACACTGATTCGAAGTGCAGATGATGACAATTAAGGTGATTGATGAGGGGGACACTCAGAACTATGACATCTGGTATTTAAAGGGGCACTTAGGAAAGGATCGCTTTAGGAAACGAGGGAGAAATTGTGCCTGGGATACAGAAGTAAGGAGAAGTTTGGAGGGATGGGGGAGGGATGTAGGTTTTGTGGAGTTTGAACCTTGTGCCATCTGGAGGGGCCCTCTCTAACATAAAGGTTGCAACATTGCAAATGCACAATTAATACAGGAACTCCATGGGTCCTGAAGCTTTAGGTTTACTAGCTTCCAGTAAATCTACTCAGGCCCCATGGAAGGCTTCCTTCTGGGGCTCCCAACTCTGCTCTGACAGCTCTAAGACCAACTGAAATGTCGCTCCCTGGCCTGCCCAGCAGTCCCTTTCCCCAGAATAGCAGCAGTCACCATCTGCCCTGACATCTTGACCCCGAACTTGACCCCTGACCCTTGGTTCAGTATGTAATAAACCTCCTTAAGATTTCAACTGATGTCCTGAGACCACCTATCTGTTAATATTTTGTGCCAGGCACTGGGGTTATAAAACAGAGTATGCCAGACTTAGCCCGCAAGGACAGAGCATGGTAATAGTGGTGAAAAACATATAAACTAATGTTTCAGATGAAGGTTGGTGAGGGGTATCTGGAGTATTCCCAAGTGGGGTGATTAACTCTGCCTGGGATGGAAAGTGAGAAGGTAAACACTCAAGGAGTCTAGACAAATAAGAGCAGTTCACCGAGAAAACCTTTGTTTGCTCAACACTTGTGCTAACAGCCGCACATACATACATTGTCCTCATATTCTGTACAAAATGTGATGATACCAGAAAGCTCAGGAGTGAGACAGATCCAGGTTCCCATCTTGGCTTGGCTACTTATTAGGTATGTGGTGTTGGAACAAGATTTGTAAATTGTTGAAAAGCCTTATCTGAAAATAGGAACAGGTCATGATTGTATAGTGGTTAGTACTCTGCATTGTGAAAATAGGAACAATAATTTTCATATGGCTGCTTTAGGAATCAAAGAAGACAATATATGAAAGCACAAGTGTCTTATAGTAAGTTGCTAATAAACGTTAGCTATTATAATGTGCATACTGCTCTCAACCACTTATATATAAGCTACCTTGACTATCTCTGAAAATATATGGAGCACTAGCATCTTAATGGCTGCAAAGTATCTGTATATGGATGCACCAGTTTAAAACTAGTCCCTTATTGATGGATGTTTGGATTGTTTCTAAATATTCACAACTAAAGAGAAAGCTCTAACAACCAACCTTGCACACTTATCTTTGCACAATTGTGCAAGGATTTCCATAGCATAAATTTCATGAACTGAAACTGCTGATTCCATGCATTTGCCTGTTGATGGTGTTCATAGATACTGCCAATTGCTTTCCAAAGCAGGTGCACCATTTTAAATTCCCACCAATGGCAAATGAGACTGTTTTCCCATCTACTTACCAACACTAGGTATTGTCAATCTTTCAAATCTTTGCCATTCTCATGAAATGCCTTATTGAAACAGAAAGGAACAAAAAGAGCAAGTCCAAAGACTAGGCAGGAAGGCATTAAAAAAATGCATAAGGCCAGGCGTGGTGGCTCACGCCTGTAATCCTAGCACTCTGGGAGGCCGAGGCAGGTGGATCACTCAAGGTCAGGAGTTTGATACCAGCCTGAGCAAGAGCAAGACCCCGTCTCTACTAAAAATAGAAAGAAATTAATTGGCCAACTAAAAACATATAAAAAAAATTAGCTGGGCATGGTGGCACATGCCTGTGGTCCCAGCTACTTGGGAGGCTGAGACAGAAGGATTGCTTGAGACTAAGACTTTGAGGTTGCTGTGAGCTAGGCTGACGCCATGACACTCTAGCCAGGGCAATAGAGTGAGACTCTGTCTCAAAAAAAAATAAAAATGCATAAAAGCTTTCGAGAAGTCCAAAGACACAGGGGGATGTTGAGAGCAGAGGGCTAACTGGCCCGTGTGCAGACCAATCTGTCTCTGCCCAGCTCTGGGCCATGTGGCATAAGGACATTCCAGGCTCAAACCTCAGGAGTCTGCCCATTCCAGGCTCAAACCCCAGGAGTGCCCTGGCTACTGAGTCCCCAGGACTGAGGCAGTACCAGGATGACTCTAGAGACTGTCATTGTCCAGAGTCTCATGATCTGGGCTCATCACGCAAGGCTACATCATCTGCTTCTTTTGGAGGAGGCCCATGACAAAAGTCTTCTCCAAACCTCTGAAGTTTCAACCTATGGCCATTGCAACAAACCAGTGATTTCAAACCACATTTTGAAAATACCAGACTGGCACGGATATCCTCTGAAGGGCCTCAGAACAGTAGAGTGGTTCAGAATCTAAGCCTATGAAAGAGCAATCTTTCTAGAATAGCTCCCATGCCATCTTTTGTCCTCAGAGGCAGTCTAAGGCAAGAGAAAGAGCTTTGGACACAATGGCTTTGGGTTCATACAGACTGGCATTGAAATCTCAGCTCTGCCACTTACTAGCTGAC
This sequence comes from Cheirogaleus medius, assembly GCA_008086735.1. NCBI lineage: Eukaryota > Metazoa > Chordata > Mammalia > Primates > Cheirogaleidae > Cheirogaleus > Cheirogaleus medius. Next base: position 152,057,812 of record VBSM01002608.1, on the reverse strand, counting down.
TAGTGACTTTGAAGCTCAGTTACCGCATCTGAAAAATGGGTACAATGTTGTCCCCTAGAGGGAGAATCTTTTTGGGAAAATTATATAATAAAATATATGTAAAGGGCTGGGCTCATTAACAAACGTAAGCTCCCTTTCCCCTAAGCCAGAGTGGAGATGGGGTGCTGGTGCCCTGCAGACATTCCTAGGCTAGATTCTATATTGGGAAGTTTAGCATATTTGAATTGGACTTTTTGTAGGATTCAAAAATTAAAAAAAAAAGAAAAGAAAAGAACAAAGAAAACACTATTGCCCCAAAGTCTAGTTTCCAAAAGCACTGCATGTACTGAAAGTTTGTGACAAATCTGTGAATGTAATTTTTAAAAACCCATTGATTCATATGCTTTAAGCAAGTGAATTATATGGTATATGAAAAATATCTCAATAGTGTTGTTATATGAAAAAAGAAAGATTATTTATGGGTGTCACTTTTCTGCTACCAAATTACTTGGCTGCAAAGAACCAATGAGAATGAAATGTAATTACATATTGAAATGTCAATTTTCATGTTTTCTTTTTCACACTTTCTCAATCTTAATTCCTCTTAAGATATCTGTGTCATTGGAGAGAAAATTAAGATTATTTAAACAGGAATGCAAAGGGGGAATTTTTTTTGGTTTAACTTCCAAATTAAAAAATTTTTAAACCAAATTTTTTGATTAACACAAGGAAGTTTTTCTTGAAAGCAGAAAAGGCTCTTGACGATCAATAGGAGCAGCCCTAGAGGAAAGAAGACAGACAACATTTGCTGAGAAACAGCATGGAGGAAGACCAGATCACATCATTTTAGCCACCACCCCCATGGAAACTAGAGATTGGCTCCTGGGTTTGAAACTGGGTGGGAATGGGATAGGGAAGAACCCCGGGTGGTACAAGGTGGGTGGAAGGGCAGGTCCTGGAGACCCATGGAGAAAAATGGAGTCAACAGTGACCCAGTGAGTCCTCCCCACCTAGGGGGGCTGACTTCTCCCACGGACCTTGCCTACAGGCTGCCATCATCACCCTTGGCGTGCACACTGTTGCTGAGCACCATCCCAGCTTTCCCAATTCCCCCATGTCATTACTCCCTCTTCAATGGCCCTGGACAGAAGTAGGACCTGGGAACAGAGAGGGGATCCTGCAAGACTGGCTGAGCACATCCTGCAGGCAGAGTCCAGCCTTGGCTCTAGCAGCAACCAAAGACCTACAGGGTCGCCTGTGGAGCACTTTTCCTGAATACTTTGGTGTAGGAGTCCTGAGCTTACGGTTCGGTTCTTTTTGTCTTTTTTGTTTTAAGCTCAACTCCTGCTCTGTTCTAGTCTTGCATCCGCCGCTGCTGTGCTCCCTGGCACCAAATGTGAAGCATGAAGAACCCATTCAGCTCACTTTCTGAATCACTTGATGTTTTCCAGACTCCTTAGCCTGGGGGTAGCCAAGAGGAGATACAGGAATGTGATCCATATATGATTTGTCACCTCCATCTTTATTTTGTCAGGAAAGTTTCCAGCTCGAAGAGTGAAAGAGTTGAAGGGGAGGACAAGGACAGATAGATTCTTGTTGTCCAAAAAGAAGAAAACAGAGTGCCCAGGGAGGGCGGGAGAGGAGGAGGAAGTCACTCCGACTCTCCAAGAAGCCCCTGCTCTGAGAGTCCCCTCTCCCCAAAAACTTTCACAAGAGAGTGCTAAGATTAAGATCAGGAAAGATAAACTCAGCAGGGATCCAGGGCTGAGCGAGTTTGGTGCTGGCATTTATATCCCAGTCAGACCCAGGCTTACCAAGGCGAGCCAAGCCTTGAATTTTAAAATTATGACGAGGCCTTGTTGTGATTATTTCCAGAGGAAGAGAAAGAGAAGCAAGACCTGCTTTAAATGTTCTTTCTTCCCCTTGTACAATGTCCCCTGATGTTGGAGAGGGACAGAGCTAAAGCCAGTTCCCGAATGTACAGCACTCCCAGGAGGAAGGGTGTAGAGGAGGCCGTGGGCACCTGCAGTCCAGGCTTGGCTTCCATTACAGGACAGGGCCTGGGGTGTGGAGTGGAGGCCCCTTTGTGCTCCTCCCTGGTTGAACCATGTCCGAAGTGCTAAGCTGAATTTTGACAAGAGGAGGTCTTCCAGCTGGCAGACAGCCACAACTCATTGCCATGACCAGCTCTTCCCGTTGTTCCCTTGAGCCTGGTGCCCCCAGCTCCAGAGCTAATCTGGAGTGAGGCAGAGGACAGACATCTGTCTATGCTTCGCCTGGATCCGCCCCTATGTCCCCCTGGGGAGCCACCTCTCCATCATCCTCTGCCTTGCATGGTCAGACGTCCACCTGTGAGCTCCAGAAATGTGCACATGACCTAATTCCAATTCTAGGATTTTATTTTAGAATTCTTAGGAAACACAGGTTCATTTTCAGTTGAATTTGAAGCTGGGAAGAAGTAAACAAAAACTGCTGGAAGCTGCCCCTTGGAAACATCTGCCTGAAAAGACTGTCAACTTGCAGCTTAGAGGCACAGAATCACCTGGTTCCAACAGTTCTTGAAGCAGGAGCGACCCTCAGTACCAGTACCTTGGAACCGTATGCACCAACAAATTTCCTTTGTGCTTACGAGTTGAATGTCTGAACTTCCAAACAGAGGAATCCTCATAATACAGACAAAGGAAAGGTCAACAGCTTTGGCCTCAACTTCCATTAAAACTTAGGATTAAATAACAATTCTTGACACAGACTGCTCCTCCAACTTCTTCTCAGAGCCTCCCACATGTCAATCATACCCAGGACTCAGCATCCCCTAGGCGTGAGGCTTAGACACTCCATCCTCTAGTTGCTAGTGACCCCTTCCTCTTTCTGCATTATCCCAGCCTATCTCTGGATACTCTCCCTTTATTCTGACTCTGTGGCCTACACCCCTAAATTGCTCTGAATTCTCTGATCAAGGGGCTTTGTCTGCCTGTTTGGACTTCCCAGAGCTGGTCTTTACGTGGCCAGAGTCTGAACTTACCGTGAACTTTGGGCACTCTCCGTCATCCCCTAAAGTGCTCCCAACAGCCAAGTCCATTCTCTGTTCTGGCAATAAGGATCTTGAGCCAGGCAGACCGAGATCCACCCTACAGACCCTTCTTGACTCCAGTGTGATTCAGACACATATCTGAATGGGAACCCCAAAGGGGACCTATCAGGATAACAAGAAGTCTGGAAACCAGGTCCTCACAGAGGCAATGGTGGTGTTTGGCCTGAAAAAGAGAAGGTTAAAGGAGAGATATGATATCTTTCTGCAAATATTTGTATGATTGTCATATATGTCTAGAGCCAGTGGGCAAATGTCCCAGAGAGATGAATTTGGGATCAACACAAGGAATTAATTGGAATTGTTTTTATGCATTTGAGAGTTGCCCTTGATTTTAGCAGGAACATCTTTAACATCCTTGTAATGTCTCAAATGTCTCTGGTTGTACAGGTCAAAAAATGCTCATGGATGGATTGTTGGGAATGGCATCTGGGAGGAGTCTGGGAGTCTGGAGTGAACTTGGGGTGACTCTGATACAGCACATCCATTGCCCAGAACTGGAGAAAACTCCTGAAACTCAGAAGCCTGGGAGTAAGAATCATTGCCCATGAGCAGCGCTCAATTCCAGGGAGCTGAAATAGTTCCTCACTGGGGGACACAGCGGGTTGCCCACTATGCTAAATCAGGAGGGAAATGTGAGCCCAAGTTTAATAATGCTAAATCTATCAAAACCAAACGGACATAGCTCACATCCTGTGGGTAATAAATATCCACAGGTGAAATTTTATGAGGTTTTAAAGGGAACTTTATGAGCTTTGAGGGAGCCTTAGTATAAACTGAAACCAGCCATGGAAAAACAATATAATGTGAACTGTGGAAAGCAGTATCTGAAAATTCCTGTCACCATTACCAAACCAAAGAAACTGTTCCAGGGAGGAAGAAAGGTATGCTAGACTTTCTACGTCTCTCTCCTGATTTCTGGTGGACTCACCAGTAACGTTTTTAGCTCCTTGAGAGTAAAGTCTATTAAAGGTCTCCTGTTTCCCACACAACACCTCATACAATGTAGGCACACACGTGTGCATCCCCTAACACACACAAACGATTTCCAAGACACGGGGAATAAGGTTTGTGAGTACTCCCACAGATGTGTGCCTCCACAGGAAGTCCTCACTGTTCTGAGGACTTTCTTGTCACAGGGAGGAAACTGCAACTCTGAGTGTTAAGAAAAGTTCCCAAGGTCAGATAACTAATAAATGACTGAGCCTGGATTTGGACCCATATCTCTCTGTCCCCAGAGCCCACATCCTTTCACCCACATCTGCAGTTTCCAGAATTTTGGATTCATCAACCAATACAGTTTTAAAAACACACAAGAGAATCTTGATTGCATTGCTAATATTTTATTGAGAGGATATTGTTAAAAATTGAGAAAATTATGTTAACCACCCAAAGAGATAGGACATGATCTAGAAATAAATAGAATAAATTAAGCCTTATGAAATACTCTGTTCCTTTATGCACATGCACGTGTGTGTGCGTTTGTACCTATAAAAACACTGTCATTGACAGGCACCAGACTGGCTCTTGGAACCACTACTCTCTGCCCACACTTTGTCCTCTAGCCCCTGTAGCACCTGGCATAACAGCACAGTGTCCCGCCTTAGTAGGTGCTTAAGACTTGCTATTGAATGACACACTATTTGCACTTTTCTGTTTGGTCCTCTGAAAAGATTTCAGTAATACGGGCTCTTACCTGGGTCACAAACCTAGGCAACTTGCTTCATGTTGTTTGGCTTGGTATTTTGGTTTAGTAAAAACAGGACTTTGCCACGACCTCCTCCTCGTTTTCCCTCTAGAAGCAGCAAGATTTCTCCTTCTGGCAGACTCTACCAGTACAGCTTCATTTCTTTTCACATGAGAGATGCCGCCACTGCTCCTCTGGTCTAGATTGTCACTCTCAGGGGTTCTTTTTTTTCTTTTTTTTTTTTTTT
>VBSM01002608.1:152041878-152052711 GCA_008086735.1 Cheirogaleus medius | reverse complement strand
CTTGGCCTCCCAGAGTGCTAGGATTACAGGCATGAGCCACCATGCCTGGCCCCAGGGGTTCTTTAAGAACAGGGTCAGGGAGGACTGTGTGTCCCTGAGAGGTGGGCACCTTGGCCCAGTGTTCTATGGTCCAAGAGACCCATGTTCTCGTCCCAGCTTTTCCACTGGGTTACCCTGGGAAACCTCTCCCCTTCTTTGGATCTCAGTGTTTTCACATGCACAGAGAGGGAGATTGGGCCAAAACGTTCAAAGGGTGCTCCCGGCCTTGGCAATCCGCACTTCTCCTCCCTCTGGCAGACTCCAGCTCCTCACACATCAGGGCTCCTTTTGTTTGGGAAAAGCAGGAATTTGGGGATGAATTCAATGACAAGCTGGCTCTTGAGGAGGATTCTGTAATACGATCGTGCAGCTGTTCGGTGATTCTCCATGAGTGTAGGATCACTTCAGGGTGGAATGTCAAAGTTTACCAGACATGATGTTGGACCAGTTCTCCTTTTTCCATGAGACCAAACCATTATCCTCAAAAGCATTACTAATTGTGCACATCCACCAGATGCTGGAAGGCCCTGGCTGGGAAGCAGAGGACCCATGCCGGGGGTTCATCTGCCTTAGGGTTTCTCCTTGGCTGAGCTTGTGCTGGAGGGCTGGAGAGAGGCCAGGCTATGCCCTGGAATAAATGACTTGTCAAGTCCCCAGCCATGGCCCCGGAGGTGCTCACATCCCCACTCAGCCCTTCATTTATCTTTATGGCAGTGGAACCAGCCACCCTGGAAGCCTGCCTCAGTGAGGGAAAGGCTAAGTTATAGGGCTCAAGATAAAAAAAATTTTTTTTGAAAAGCCAGTCTTGCATTTAATTTTAGAATAGTTACTCTCTGGCACCCATCAGAACAGGGCTGTTTGGATGTCATCTAGAGACAGAGAAGAAAAGGAGAGAGCTTGCAAACGGGGCTGCCTGCTGCATTAACTCTGGTTGCTTTTGCATATACAGATCAAAAGCTTCCTGAGCAGTCATCCCTCAGCAAGGGGGAGACTTCTACAAACACGAAGGACTTCGCAGAAGTGAGTGCTCCCTACATGTAGGTGCATTGCATTGATCAGCATTGACAATTTCTGGTCACCACGTCAACATCCTGAACATGACCCCTGGCTCCATTCTGGAAACATCCAGCATGGTCCCCTGGAACCTATAGGCCATCTTAACCTGTAGTGGTAAAGTTCCCCAGACTCTTGGAGATCGTGTGGCCACCCTTCCCAACACAGGGGTGTTGGGATTCCTATCTACATGTCTCCTTCCCTCTGGGGACACCTTTATATGATTGCCCCTGGAGATCACTATAAGAGCTAGAGTAAATAAAGAAAATGAAAGTCTTAGAGAAGGGGCAAGACCAAGAAGGCAGAGATACAAAGAGTCATGTGTCCGAGCAAGAAATATTGAGAAGGACAAAATGAGTATGAGTTGACTCAGGAAAGGCCTTCAGGGAGTGGCCACAAAAGACATTTGGAGAGTGAGAACACAGTTATCCTCAGGGGAGCTGACCTGGGAGAAGGGATGCCCCAAAACTGGGGACACCCTTCTGAAGAAAGGTCTGTGAGTGAGAGAATGGGAAAGAAGACTGCTCAGGTGGTCAGAGGACCTTCTGAAGTCAAGTCCAATCTGACCTCTCTTGAAGCCCAGAGAGCCCAGAGATAAGGGTCCCCACTTGCTCAGTGGTCAGAGATGTCGAGAGGGAACAAGCCATGTCCAAGGGCAGTTTGAAGAGGAGAGGGAGGGAGGGAGGTCTGACAAGGGGCTGTTGGGTAGAAATTAAGGGAGGCTCCAATCACCAAGATGGGGTCCAGGCCCTCCAAGAAAGAGCACTTGTGACTGTTACAGGGGCTGTGTGGAAAGAGTCATGACATTGAAAGGGCAGGGGAAGCCTTCTGTCCAGCACCTGCTGCAGCCATCTCACCACTGACCTTATGACCTGATGGGCTGTTCTCTTCCTCCTGCCTGCTGATTCCTCCACCTCTGAATACAAAAGTGTGTCAGCATCACTGAATTAGAGACCAGCCTCCTCATTTGACCAATGAGGACACCTAAGGTCACAAGAGCTGGTGGTAGGCCCCCAGCTAGAGCCTGGGTCTCCTCCCCAAGCTCGAATTCCTTCCATGCCTTCAGTCTCTGGTACCCAGAGGGTGAGTCACTGGGGTGATGCATCTCTGTGCCCCATTTTTGGAATCTGAGTGTTTCCCCTGGTGTCACCTTTCTGCCCTGGAGAGTCTCCTGTCTTCTCCAGCTATAGCATTTCTGTGTCCCCTGGGCTCATGACTGCATACCAGCCTCTGCCAGCTACCATGGGCCTATCTGTACATTACTCACCTTTCAGGGCAGGTATGTCGTAGGAAGGGAGGCGTGCAGGTGAGCTGGGTGACATGGCCAGCAGGCAGCCGCTCAGAGCCATGCCCAGGGTCCCTACACAGCTACGACACACAGATGGAAGTGAGGATCATGCTGGTTACGTTCTGCCCCAGCAGAACAATGACTCTCTCTCAGAACTGAGGAAATGTGGATTTCTCGGGCTTCTGATTATTTATGGGTTCACTGCTTACCCCAAAAGCTTCTGTCACTTTGAGAACAGGTTAAAAGAGATCTGTTCAAGAGGGAATCAAAAAGGTCATTTAAAACAGGTTCCATAAAACCAAAATCCCATACTTATCCAAGCAGAAAAATAAAAATGGGCCAGGGATGAGAAGCCAGGCTTCCCCAGCTGCTCTGGTTTCTATCCGAGGGGAGTGGGCTCCAGAGAGTTACGGGCTCCCCAAGGGCCTATGAGCTGAGATGGAATCAAAGCTGAGAAAGGCTATAAGAAATGGTCTTTCTCAAGGCCCAGCGTGAGGGCTTTGCCCAAACCTCCAGAGTCCAGAGACCATATCCTTTGCTCTTTAAAAGGTGAGTGGCTCTAGTTATCTGGCCCAGACCCTCTGGGTCCCATTCATTTCTGTTCAAACCAAAAAGCACTTATCAGGAACCTCCTGTGCTCCAGCCACCATGATCGGGGCCTAGCGGAATGGGAAGGTGAGCTGGCATGGTCCTCCGCTTCACACAATTTAGAGCAAGGTCAAGAGAGGCCACGCTGCCTATGATATGGGAAGTCTTAAAATATGTTTCCCAAAATGCTTGCCCACGTGTCTGATTCCAGCGGGTATCAGAGCCACTCTCCGGTGGAAGCAGGAGTCATTAAGTTATCTGTCTGGGTCCCTTCCATTTTCCATTCTACCGTCATTCACCGAGTGGCTGCCCAGAGCCAAGTGCTGAGCCAAGGCTGGTTCCTGACCTCGGGAGATGTCCCTGGCCCACTTGTCTGGTGGAGTCAGGGTGGGGACATAACTGTGCAGCCTGTGCTTCAGCACATCCTTAGCATCCCCTGGGGAGGTGCAGGATGCTTCTCTCCACTTCTCTTTGTCTAAGGCTTGGCTTTCCTTAATGTCAGTCGATGGGGGTGTTGAATGGACCCCCAGGGAGGCTTTAAAGATTGAAAGTCAGCCCTGGCCAGGGCCCCCACCGGATGGTGAGAGAGCACAGGAGGAAACAAAAGTGCTTGTGTTAACAGAATGTCATTTCCCAACATGATTCAGGCCCTGACGCTGAGGCAGGAAAAGGAGAGCAAATGCCTTCCCATTCATCACATCGGACACGGTTATTTTTAGAGTAGCACCAGCTCAGCGCTGGGCTCCAAGGGCCCTGCCGTGGAAGGAAATGAGGCTGGGCTGATGGAGTCAGTCGAGAGTGGAAATCTTGCAGGCATGCGTGCATGCATGACCGTGTGGGGGGGCGGGCAGGATGGAAGGAGAGGGGGTAGGCAGCCTTCCTCCCAAATCGCAAGACCCTGAGCCTGGCCCCTTATGTGGGTGAGCAAGAAGAAGGGAATTGGATGTGGAAGAAATCATCTGGAGAATTGTTAGGAGAAAAGAAAGACCTGAAACTAAAGTGGGCCCATGGCTTAGGAAGGGCCCCCTCGCTGCCCCACTCTGGTCTGCCTTGCCCGTTCACGTGTCCACAGGCACTCCCTGTGGGGAGGGCAAAGCAGCCTAGTCCTAGATTCAGTAGGACATTGGCCGATGGCAGGGGCTCTTGGCTTCACTTGCACAGCCTTGAAAACACCTGGCCAGCACAAAGGTCTCCATGCTCAGGTGTCGATGGTGAGCCAGCAACTAAGAAGTGGGTCCTGCCCTGATCAGCACCTACACTCCCTTTTCCTAAAAGGTAAGTCTCACCTGAGCATGGAAAGAGGGACAGAGAAGAGGTTTCCCTTCTTTCCCCCAACCCCTTTTCTGCCTGTCTCTCCTCTAACTGCCAACTGAAGAAAAAGGGAGGCCTGAGGTTGAACTCAGCACCAAGGCAAGATTGGGTCAGGATGTGGTCCCAGGCAACCCTTCTTCCCAATTCTTCCTTCTCTCCTTTCATCTTAAATACCACACCCTCCTGACTTCTACCTCTGGCGATTTCTCAACCCTACAAAAGATGCATAAACCGCCCAGCCTGATCCTAACAACATGAAGTGGCCACCGCCCGGAATGGAGCAAAGGCCCTGTTCTTTCTCTCAAGCCTTTGTAGGCGTGGTCTATGGAAAGGTAGTTTATACTACAAGAGTCTTTAAAGGCCTCAGAGTTGATTCACTTTCCATTAATAGTTGAACTGTCCCTGAGGTTCTGGCCAGTTTTAAACCTTCTTACTGGCAGGGAGGGCTTAGATGACTTCCTGTGCAGTCACGGGAGGGGTTCCCATAAGCCGAAGCTTGTGGACAGAGCATCCCACAGCAGCAAGGCACTGCTGCTCCTCCAGGAAAGCAGCGAAGTCTCAGGTGAGGCTTGATGGAGCCCCAGCATGTTCACAAGGAGGAGCCTCTCTGCTGCCCCCTCAGCACCCAGGATGGAGGAATTATCTGCTTTGCAGCAGAGCCCGGGGTGATGAAGGCATGACCGAGGAAGAAAGGGGGAGAGCTCCGGTCCATTTGTTTGTGCCAATGTCTTTTCTTCTGAAGAGTTATCACAAACAAGGACTGTGCACTCACCATTTAGGCGGAAGCAGGCAGGCGAGGAGGCAGCAGGATCATCTGGGAAGCCAGGTGCCCCAATTCCAGCTCTGCCACCAACTGACATCCATTGTGACATTGAATCAACCACCCACCTCTCTGGACCAAAAAAGGAGTGGCTTGAGTGATCCTGAAGTTCCTTTCCAAAGTACCACAGAACAAGTTGAACTAGGGAGGGGGGCCGCTAGAAAAATGCTCCCTGGAGAAGTTAGTCCTCATGCTGCTGGTGGAAGCTAACAGATAGTAGAATAGTAACAGCTAGCAGTTACTGATCTCTTACCAAATCCCAGGCACTGTGCGCATCTCACCACCAGCCCTTACGACAATCCTGAATGGTGGGTATTATTTGCCCGTTGTATAGATGAAAAAACTGAGGATCAAAGAGATTAAACCAATTGCTTGAGGTCATTAAGTGGCAAAGGCAGGCTTAAACCTACATCTTTCTGATGCCGAAGCCCATGTGCTTTCTGCCAGACCATATCACCTCAATGGATTAAGCAGCACAATGCCTGTTTGTTTGTTCATTTTATATTAAGCATCCTTTTTAAAGTCTGTCTCTCCCTGTACTTTATTTTTCCTTCCCATAATAATATTCGTTGTTGTAAAAGAGCTCCAATTCCACCTACATTGAACTGTGCTGGGAAAAGTAAGGAATAATGTTGGTAAAGCACCTGGCCCCATATGCCACAAAGTCAGAGAATTTTGCGAGTCACGACCAGATGATCTCATCTGAAAGCCTCTGTGTGTGCTGGGTACTTGCAGTAGAGTAGGATGAGTCAGACCAGCCCACTTCTCTTCCAAGCACCTGAAACCAACCAATTTCCTGCCCTTCTTTCCTTCGAAGGCCTATGTTTGGTTGTGCTTGGATGTCCCTGGGAGGGTCATATTGTTCGTCCAGGTCCATCACGAGGTTTGGGGTACGATAGGTGGAGGCACTAGTATATGGTTCATTCTCTGCTAAACTTTCTCCCTTTCCCTCTGGCTCACCCTATTACTTCCAAAAGCCATTACCCACCTGGCATTGAGACCTTTTCAGTCTCTTTCTCTTCTCTCCAGTAGCTCTCCCTTGTGTCTCTTTACTCTTCTCCCTCTGATTTCTGTGCCTTCCATTCTTTCTTCTGCTTGAAGACTGGGTGGCTGACAACTGGGAGGCATGTGGCATTATACACACTTTAGAGCTACAGCAACCTTGGTGATGCCGCAGCACCAGGTGTGGGGACCCTGGGGGGCTGATACACAAGACATTCTACTTGATACCCTGCGTGGTCTGCAGTGGAAAGAACTGCATCGCTATGAAACTGACTGACAAATTGCAGGTCCTGGACACAACCTTCAGCCAGAGAGTTCGAGAAGAGACTTTGGCCTGCAGTAGGTGACTATGAGGGTTCACGTTTCCGCTCTTTTTCCTCCTCACTGGTACCCGAGTTAACCATGGGGTTCTTTGGTCATAAGGACAAGCAATGGAGTCTCAGAGACGCTGGACATTGAGAGCATTCCAGAATAATCAGGCACTCTTCTCTTGTTTCCATTCATAATAAGGTCTACTTTAGAGAAACCTTGCAAATAAGCTTCCCAAACTTACCAGCCTCAAAGACTTGTGCCAGTGTCCTCTAGGCCCAGGAAACTCCAGGGTGGAAAGGGAAGTGGACATGCTTCACTACATGCTCAGCACAGGTGGCTTCTTGCTCTTGGCAGGTGGCTAGGTGGCAACTGAAAAGGATTGTTGAAATAAGGAGAGGTGGTATCTAGACACGTTTGTCTGTGGGTTGAAAGACTCTTGTCTTAGTCCCAGCTCCCCCTCTGACTCTCGACATGACCCTTGACACTGTCTTCTTTTGCTGTGCCTTGGTTTCCACATTTATAAGATAGGTTTATAATGAGCAGAAACCAATACATAATTGGAAGGAGAAAATGCTGTGTAAATAGTATTAGAGATTCTCCTGCTGTTTGCCTGACAGCAGTTCACTTGGAAGGTTCAAGATCCTTTTGATCTTAGATGAGAGGGACCAGCTGCTGAGAGATAGAGTCTGATTTAATCCAGAGTTAACCTTCCAGAAGATCTTTGTAGATAATTTGTGATGCTTCTTTGTAGTCTAAATCCGGGACAAAGGTGCAGAATACGATTTGTGGAATTCATCACAACCATAAGCTGTCATTTCTGACCAAACCATTTTCTTCTTTCTGTGCGTTTAAGTTTCCCACATATGTGTTCTGTATGGACTCAGGGAACTGTTCCATCTGGACAGGTACTTATGACCTCACAAAGGCCTCCTATCCTGACGATTGAAGCAAAAATAAGAAATAATAGCCTAATATATGAGAAGCTATGCAAAATTCAGAATGGAAAGTATTTCCAGCGTTTTCGACTCCCTTCTCCGAGAGGCGCTGAGATAAGGTGGCACGACAGAGCCAATGTGGATAAAGGCTAATTTGGGGAGGGGGGTGGTCACAAAACACACTTACTGGACTACATACAACTGTCTCCCTGCAATCCTCCCTCACGTCTCCACAGCCAGATTGGAGCAGCCTGTGGAAAAAATTCCTGTCTATTTTCAGCAACAGATAAAAGCATTCAGATTATGCAGTACAAATCTCAGCCTGAAAGCAGCTGGAAAAATCTGTTTCTTGCCACTGTCACTGACCCTCCTGACCCTTCCAAGTAATGACATTCAGGCCCACTTCCCCTCCTCCCTCCACACCCCCTCCCAGCACAGACTGACCCATCCACAGCACATCTGGTCCTTGTCTACACTGTCAGAACTTTCATCCCTCAGAGAACTGGAGCGAGTAGAACAGGAGTTGGGTTTTCTTGGGTTTGAAAAAAAAAAATCTCAACTGGTTCAAGGATAAGTCAGTGTTAAATCCATGTCTCTTTTTCTCTGGATTTGTAGGGAGCACACTTATAGGCTGCCTGGTCATCTGTGCTCTACTCAGGGGTCCCAGGACAGGGTGCCCGGCCTCCGGCAGGCACACAGGCCTCATTTGCTAAGATCCACTCTGGAGGGAAAATATTCTACCCTCAGTAGAGCTGCCTGAGACCAGATGTCTCCCTGTTCTGATCTCTCGTAAGCATATGAGGTTTGGGGACGCTGAATAGCTCATCAAAGTGGATCTCTGGTGCGGGGGATTATTTCTGGCTTTAGGGGAAAGCCTGTTCAGGGACATCTCCACTGTCCGGTGCACCCGTGTTTGCAATGAATCGGTTATGCTCTGAAGATACGAAACTGTAAACACAATAAAACAGGCTTATGCTTAGTGTGTCGGGAAGCAAATGTCAGTCATACACACTTGGGAGGATTGCTCTGTTAGCTTTTCATCTGGGAGGCATTAGGGGCCTGGGGCTCAATACCGAAAATGCATCTTTCCTTCCGGAATTCTTCCTGCTTAGCATTCCTCACTGAATAATTCGTTAGGCACCAAACTCCTCCTACAGAAGCCCTGGTCTCCCCACCCCTGCTCAAGGCAATGGGTTCACACTCCAAATGGAATCCAAACAGAGCCAGCTGCCAAAAGAACCAGATGGGATAACTTTTCCCGGGAGAGTGGGATGGGTCTGTTTTCCTCCTCCCTGGTTTCCTCCTCCATCAAGCAAGAGCCTTCTCAAGAGGGAACAAGGCCTGTCTGGCAGGTGGATGGAGCCAGTCGCTGCAGCAAAGAGGGGTCCTCAGAGTGGAAGTGGAGAGACAGTGTAGGAGCAGGGCCACGTGCCAAATATGTTCCAGGTGTTCAGACAACCACAAGAAGAATGTGGACAGAGCAAGGGAACTTAGGAGACCCTGCCAAACCCAACCAAGGCTCGAGAACCATGTTTCTGTTCCTCTGCTTTTATAACAAAGGCTCATATTCTATGAGACAAGAACCAAGGATCAATGTGGATAATGTTTCTGATATTTAATAAAAAGCAGGGACAGAGTGCTAGAAGGAGAGAGAACCCATAGCTCAAATAATACCATCCAGTAACGTGGAAATCTCTGGATGGTTTATCCTCCACCTCCAGACCCTTGCTCAAGCTGGTCCCACTGCCTGGAATGCTCTGCCCCACCTTCTCCACCTGTCAAACTCCTACTCATCCTTAAAAGCCCAGCTCAAATGTCTCCAAAAACCTTCCCATATTCCTTCAGTCAGAATAAACCACTTCTTCATTTGGGCTCCAGCAGAACCATCTCTCTCCACCGGGCATTTAGTGTCTCCTGGCTTGTGTTCTAGTTAGCGCAGGGCACGTCTGTGCCCTCCGGCAGGACGTGAGCATCTTGAGCACAGAGCTTATGTCTTATTCACATTTCTTCCCACCATTCCCAGCCAAAAAGCTAGCTTAAAATGTGCCTCTCAGATCACATCGTATCACTTATGGCCCCAGTGGAGTCCCAAATGCTAGCTTAAGTCCACTGCAGTGGAGTGTGATGGACTCTCCTCATTCTTTACTTTTTTGAGATAAATTTCACATAAATTTATCATTTTAGCCATTTTAAAGTGCTCAGTTCAGTGTTTTTAATATATTCACAATGTTGTACCACCATCATTACTATCTAATTCCAGAACATTTTCATAACGCCAAAAAGAAACCCTGTGCCCATTAAGAACTTCATCTACATTTCCACTGCCCCTAGCCCTAGCCTACTTCCTGTCTCCATGTATTTGCCTATTCTGGACATTTCACATAAATGGAATTAATACAGTATGCGGCCTTTTGTGTCTGGCTTCCTTCACTTTGCATAATATTTATAAAGTTCATCTACGTTACAGTCTGTATCAGTACTTTATTTCTTTTTATGGTTGAATAATATTCCATTGTATGGATATACTACATTTTGTTTATACATTCATTAGTTGATGAACATTTGGGTTGCTTCCACTTTTAGGCTATTATGAATAATGCTGCTGTGAACATTCACATACAAGATTTTGTGTGGACATATGTTTTCAATTCTCTTGTGTATATACTTAGGAGTGGAAGTGTTGGGTTATTGCGAATGCTATGTTTAACTTTCTGAGGAACTGCCAAACTGTTTTCCACAGCAGCTGTGCCATTTTACACTCCCACTAGCAATGTACGAGGGTTTATTTACATCCTCACCAATTCTTGTGATTTTTGTTGACTTATTTTTTATTTTTACTATAGCTATCGTAATCGGTGTGAAGTACCATCTAATTTTAATTTTGGATTGCATTTTTCCCCAATGACTAATGATGTTGAGAATATTTTCATGTGTTGATTAACCATTTGTATATCTTCTTTGGAGAAATGCCTATACCAGTAATTTGCACACTTCTAAATTGGGTTGTGTATCTTTTTGTGGTTGAGTTGTAAGAGTTATTTTTATATTCTGGCTACTAGAATCTTGTCAGATATATGACTTGCAAGTATTTTCTCCCATTCTGTGCATTGCCTTTTCACCTTTTTGATAGTGACCTTTGATACCCCAAATCTTTAAGTTTGATGAAGTCCAATATACCTATTTTCTCTTTTTTTGTGCGTGTTTTGGTGTTATATCTAAGAAACCATTGCCTAATCCAAGGTCATGAAGATTTATATCTATATTTTCCTACTAAGACTTTTATGGTTTTAGTTCTTATATTTATGACTTTGATTTGAGTTAATTTTTGTATATGTTTTGAGGTGGGGGTTTCAAATTCATTCTTTTGTATATGGATATCCAGTTATCCTAGCACCAATTGTTGAAAAGACTCTTCTTTTTCCATTGAATGGTCTGGGCACTCTTGTTGGAAGACAATTCCTTATTGCTTTTTTTTTTTGTTTTTT
>VBSM01002608.1:152025747-152037912 GCA_008086735.1 Cheirogaleus medius | reverse complement strand
AAAAAAAAAAAAAAAAAAAAAAAAAAAAAAAAACAGAAAGAAAGAAAGAATTAACCAGTTGTGGTGGTGCATACTTGTAGTCCCAGCTACTCTGGAGGCTGAGGGAGGTAGGAGGATTGCTCAGGTGCTTGAGCCCAGGACTTCGAGGCTGCAGTGAGCTCTGATGATGCCTCTGCACTCTAGCCTGCATGACAGAGCAAGATCCCTTCTCTAAAAAGAAAACCAAAAAACAAAATTGAGAAGCTATTTCTTCATTGATCTATCAAAACCTCTATGCTGATTTTTTGTACTTTAGTCCTATAATTTATCTATTTATATATAATTCTTAGCCTAATAAGCATTTCCTTTCTAATATGATATAAAGTATTAATCTAAATAAATCATTTTTCCAAATTTATGACCAGTGATACCCAGAGTTGTTATTAAATAATCTTTTCTTACCCTCCTATTTATCACATTTTAAAATTTATATAGTGAGATTGAGTTCTGGATGCCCTTCTTTTCTGTATTGATCTATTTTCCCTTTTTTATGATAAGAATCACCTTGTTTTAATTATTTCTGTTTATTTTCCTTGGTATCTCTGGTGATGACTATATTGACTGGCATGTAATATGTGTTCAATTAATCTTTATTGACTCGTATTAAATTTACAGTTTATACAAATGCCTGCCTGTCACATTTCAATCTCAAGTACTTTTTTTTTTTTTTCAGCATATTATGGGGGTACAAATGTTAAGGTTACGTATATTGCCCATGCCCCCTTCTCCCCCCTCGAGTCAGATCAAGTATTTTTTAATTAAAAAAATCAATCTCTCTCTCTCTCTTTTTACTGGCTGACTGAGTCACACCTAGGAATCTTTTTCTCTATTGTCTCCAGAACATCTCAATTCCTTCTTACCTTCATTTCTTGCCATGTTCTTTTTTTTTTTTTTTTGAGACAGAGTCTTTCTCTGTTTCCCAGGCTAGAGTGCAGTGGTGTCATCACAGCTCACTGCAACCTCAAACTCCTGGGCTCCTCTTGCCCCAGCCTCCCAAGTAGCTGGGACTACAGGTGTGCGCCACCACACATGGACAAGATCTCACTATGTTTCCCAAGCTGGTCTAGAGCTCCTGGGCTCAAGCAATCCTCCGGCCTTAGCCTCCTGAGTTGCTGGGATTATAGGCATGAGCCACCATGCCCAGCCCTTGCCACATTCTTTTGAGAAATATGAGAAGTTGAAATAGTAGAATATGAGAATAGGGAAGTTTCTGCAGTACTTTCACATGTGCGTGATCTCAGTTCTTGCAGCCTCCCTATGAAGCAATCATTCTCTTTCCATGTGTGAAGGGGAAGCTCAGAGAGTTTCACTGACTTGCCCAAGATCACAGAGCCTGGAATTGTGGCTCAAACCTGGATCACCTGGCTCTGAGGCCAGTAATCTTACACTCCCTTGGTTTTAGAGATCCCAAGGTTTTGTGTCTTAGTTATCTAGGCAGTACAGCTAGTAATATTGTCAGGCCAGAGACTGACACATGAGATTTGTTTGAAATGGGCACTGTGGCAGATCACCCACGCTAAGATCTGAACGATGTGGCACAATTCCCACCCAGAACTGACTCGTACCATGACACAGGCTGTGGGTATAGATGCATGGCAGGGTTGAGGGAACCCAGACAGACACCCAGTCTGATTCATGGCATACAAGGGGGTGGGGAGGGCTCCTGGGGAGCCCTTGTCAGGGCTAAAGGAAAGCTATGGTGGTGGGCTTGAACTTGAACAGAGAAGAACCCTTTTTAAACACAGGCTGACTACAGGGGTCACAGGCAGAACAGCAAACAGAGACAGGGCTATAAATAGCAGCTGCAGCTGGAAAGCAAGAGACAGGCCTGACCTGTGCTTAGTAGAGCAAGCACCTCGGGCAAGGCATTCATCTCACCCTATTGTTCCCTCCCCGCTGTGGCAGCTCCTCCCTGCAACCGGCATGGTGAGCTCCCGCAGAGAAAGACTGCACAATTTCCTGGGAAGAGCTGTGAGCTTCAGTAGATTTCTCCATCCCCAATCTAAGGAGTTACTACTTAAAATGGCAAGTCAGCCTCAGATTTGAGGACAAGGATCCTCTGGGTTCATCCCGCGGGGCCAGGAGCCGATCCTTCATTTCTGCCAGGTTGTCTGTCTTTGTTCAGTTCTGTCTGCCTAGCCAGATTGGAAAGGGTTGGCTGGAAAAAATTATGGTGCTGTCTAACATGATGTAACAAGATGTCATCTTCTAACTCCAACGCATAAAATGGATTTACAGGAAGGAGAAGAGAAAAAAAAAACAAAGCCCCAGGGAGCACTTGACTCAGATAAAAACCACTGGGTTTTGTTTGTGAATGTCAAAAAGCTGCATGTTATTTTACTTAGAAGAACATGAGAACAGACTGGCGTTTCAGGGGAAATAAAAGATGTGGGCTACACAGCCCAGAGGAAAAGTGTGCTGAGAAAACTATAACTAATATTCATTTCATATTGCACACATATACAAATACACCACAAGCCCGACCCACAAATCACACAGATACACTAAGCATGTGCCGCAAATACCGCACACACACATCGCATACACACAGGAACACACGCCACACATCCCGTCTAAGTCTCACCCAGATATGACATGCACTCGCCACCCACACACATCGTCACACATCCTCCAGCGTCACACCAACAACCTTGCCACGAAGGTAAACACACACATTATTTCTAATCAAGAATCCTTTAATTCCTATACCACTGAGCTACGCTTGTGAGCTTATATTCTGGGTCTAAGCTTTTCTGATGAACATTGCAAGACTGTCGTGAGCTTTTCAGAGCTCCCTTTTATGAAGAAGCATATTGGAAAAGACAAAGTGGAAAGAGGGTCAAAGTTTCTGTGGTTCTTTTAAAATATGCAGTGCTTCTAGAAAGACACATTCCAACCCAATCCTAACATATTGCAGGGAAGTAACAGGAGTAAGAAAAGATACAATAGGGTTCCTTGGCCATCTGTGTTTTTTGGACGTCATTGCCTTCTTTCTACTTTCAAATCAAGTTCGGATGTGGCCTCTGGGGAGGGTCAGTGCTGAAATGACTCACACACACACACACACACACACACACACAGAGAAAATATGACATAGAAGGAAAGGGAAAGATAGGCAACCCATAGTTCCTTTCCTTACAGACCGTCCTTACTCATCAGCAAGCCAAAGGTAGAAAGTGTTGGTAGAATGTTGTATACCAAGAAATGAAATAAAAACAATTGAACTAGTTTTATGCAGAGCGTCCACTGTTCTGGTAAAAACTAAGTTCATATGCATGTATGAGCTATGAAATATGAATTATGTGATTTCATTAGATGCTTTTATATTTGCATTTAAAACTGGCATTGTACAACATAAAGATAAATGATAACATTCATGATGATAATTTTAAAATGATTATTTTTCTTAGAATGATATTAAATGGCAAATTTAAAAATGCCGTGACAAATTGAGAGGGAGACTATAGATAAAAGAAAAAAGGCTTTATATTTTAGTACCTTTAACAATACTCTTTTTCCTGCTCTTTGAACAAGAGGCTCCAAATTTCATTTTGCACCAAGCCCCACAAATTCAGTAGCAAGCCTGATTGTTTGTCTCTCCCACTAGAATGTCATCTCTACCTAGGCAAGACTTTATCTGTTCCATCGTTGTTGATAAAACAGCTCCTATAACAATGTCTGGAACACAGTAGTCTTTCAACAAATATTTGTTGAATACATAAATGATTGAATAAATTAATGTAAGCCCAAGATGCCACCCCTGGCTGCCTGAAGGCAGAATGAGTCAGAACATCTGGCATATACAGCATATTTCATGCTAGAACCAGCCTATTCATTCAGCCTGCCCTCCAACAATGTTTTCATTCATTCATTCATTCATTTATTCAACACACATTTATTGAGCATGTTTTCTGTGCCAGGCAAAGATGAATAAGCCATGGGCCTCAGCTTTAAGGGATTACTGTCTAGTAAAGGGGGACGCAGGTACAAAAGGATAAAAGCAATCGAGTGTCAGAAGTAGCTTGAGGCCAGGTGTGGAGGCTCACACCTGTAATCCTAGCACTCTGGGAGGCCGAGGCAAGAAGATCGCATAAGGTCAGGAGTTCGAGACCAGACTGAGCAAGAGTGAGACCCCGTCTCTACTAAAAATAGAAAGAAATTAGCTGGATGACTAAAAATATATAGAAAAAATTATCCAGGCATGGTGGTGCATGCCTGTAGTCCCAGCTACTTGGGAGGCTGAGGCAGGAGGATCGCTTGAGCCCAGGAGTTTGAGGTTGCTGTGAGCTAGGCTGACGCCACAGCACTCTAGCCTGGGCAACAGAGTGAGACTGTCTCAAAAAATAAAAAGAAGTAGCTTGAGAGAACTATGTGCAAGGCGCAGTGGGAACGCTGATAGTCATACCTCGAAGGAAAACACTGGAAGGAGGTGTTGTGGCTCAGAAAACAACACCCCAAAATAAAGTCCTCCAAGCAGCCTCAGAAACAAAAGTTTTTCTTATGACCTTGTCCTGCCCTCCTGTCTCTCGGTCTCATTCTCCCTCAAGGCTAGCCATAGACATCAGAACCCCTCTTCCCAAAGGCAGCCATAAATCTGAAAAAATATTCTGTGTAAAAACTAGCCATAGATAAATTATCTGAACTACCTTGTTTGACGGTGGGTCATAAGACCCCCATTTCAGATAGGGCCCGCCCCACACTCGGCAGCAAGGAATGCTGCTCACTGAGGCCAAGAAGAACCTAGACAGCCAGGCCTCACTGGCTTCCCCACGAAGTCTGTTAGCATCAGATCAGACCCTTTTTGTCCAAACATATTTCTACACAGCTGTCCACCTTGGTTGAACCTCAGCATTAAAATGGACAATTTCCCCTGTATCTTTGGGTCTTCATGCTGAAGGTTCCTGTGTATACACGTTAAATAAGTCTGTAGGCCTTTTCTCCAATTAATCAATCTGCCTCATGTCAGTGATTTTTCAGCAAACCTGTACACAGGAAACACGTTCTCCCACATGAACCCTGGGCTCCACAACAGCTGGTTTCCTTACTGCCCAGACTGTACCATAGGAGGCATAACCTCCCTCACACTCAGGGTTCTCCCTGTCACTTCCATCCTTTGGAACATGTTGTCCCTCCGGTAAGGTCTTCTTCACGTCTCAACATTTCTTTTATCCTTCAAGGACTTTTTGGTCTAAACTGATCTCTCCTGTCTCTGCACAACTATAGAGCAATGTATCCCTTGAACATATGTTGTTTTGAATTGTTCCATCATTGCTTCAGATTTCTAAATATTACCTGCCGCCCTCCCCTCCCTTATCACCAACACACACGCGCATGCGTGCGCACGCACACATGCACACGCATGCACACCAGACTAGGCTGTAGACTGAAGAGCAGCAATCACCCACATCATATCATTGTCATGCAGTGGGTGCCTGGTATCCCACGGGTGAAGTCATCTGAACTATAGTGAGAAGCACATGTGGGCCCCACTCTCAAAAGTCGTAGGCTAAAAAGGGCTCCAGGTCTGACACTCACTCCTTTAAGGAGGAACAAGAAAGCTTGGACAGATGCAAGGTCCTCTTCTTCTTTAAGGCCGGGTCAGACAGGGTGGAACCTGGGCTGGGAGGTACAACGGCCTAATCTCACTACCTAGGAAATGTGAAAAGAGTGAATTTGGGCTCTCAGGCCCTTGTGTTCAAGCCAGTGTGTTAAAATGGAATCATCTGATACAGATGAAAAAGCAATTAATTAGCTGGTAACCAAAAGCTGTTTCCTCTCTGACTCGCCTGGGCAGATGTTCATTCTGGACTCAGCTTTTCCATGACAATCATAAAGAGTGCCAAAACACCAAGTCAAGCTGGCAGCCGCCAGTGCCCCGGAGTCTCAGCTTGTCCTCCTCCACTGTGGGTAAAACACTGAGTTGCCAAAAATGAGAATTTGTCCTGTGCTTCTCCCCATACTAGGCCATAGAGGCCTCAGGCTTGAGGTTTGAAAGTGTGTCACTTCACATAGACTAAGGCTGGCCAGCTGATTGAAGGGCATCAGCTGATGAAAGAAGTGATCAAGTTAAAACCCCCCAAAGCAGGCTCCTTAGATCTGGATTCATGATGCAGCTGTGAGCACCAGTGAGCTCATTTTAATTAAATGGAACAAATATTTGTTGAGCATCTGCTATGTACCTAGTCCAAACCTGTAGAATTCATAACATTTTTAGCTAGGAAAAAATAATATAATAAGGAGAAGTAGAAGATTTCTTTTTTTGTTTGTTTGTTTGTTTGTTTTTGATACAGGCTCTTGCTCTGCCACCCAGGTTGAGTGCAATGGAACAATCATAGCTCACCATAGCCTTGAACTCCTGGGCTCAAGTGATCCTCCTGCCTCAGCCTCCTGAGGAGCTGGGACTACAGGTGTGCACAACCATGCTTGGCTAATATTTAAGTGTTTTGTAGATGTGGGGTCTCCTTATGTTGCCCAGGCTAGTCTCTAACTCCTGGCCTTGGCCTCCCAAAGTGCTGGGATTACAGGTGTGAGCCACCGTTCAGGAGTGTAGCCCAACAACGGGTAAAGTGTGACGTTCTGGATTTGATTGCCAAGTCCGCCACTCCCCAGGTGCTTAGCCCTGGGCAAACTAAACCTCAGTTTCCTCAACTGTACAATAATAATAGTACTTTCTTTGTAGTATTGAGAGAAAGATTATATAATGTGTTATATGTAAAGCTTTTGCCTAGTTGAGTCATAAGCAGAATATCTGGATCACAATGATGACAATGATGATGGTGGTGATGATGGTAAAAGGAGGATGTCCTTAAATTTCTGTGGGGTATGAGAGAGGGATCTGTTTGCAAGTGTATCCTTTTCCCAAACTGAAGTTTTTTTTTCTCTTCTACCTCAGAGGTAAACAGGCAAGTATTGTGCCTTGTGGCCACCCAATAAATATTCACTGGTGATGGAGATCCTGCATTGATGATCCTGGGATCAGATACCTGTGGGTCAGCTGGGAGTAAAATCCAGCAGGCAGAATTAGAAGCACTGGCTTCTGGGCCCGTCTAGGAAAGCCACGGTGCAGTGTGCACCTAGACATAGAGCAGGCAAGGGTCAGGATCCACCACTTATTTGCATTGCGCCACATGTCCTTTGCCAACCCTAGTAACTAAATAAATCTTTTTTTATTTGATTGCTTTGTCCTTTATTATTGCTTTGCCTTTTTTATTACTATACCATCAGGAAACTTGGATATGATACATTGGCTGTCGGCATCCAAAAGTAATAAAATGTTCGTCCAAATCTCTTTCCGGCTGTTCATCACCAATAGTCTCTTCCTACTGAAGAGTTGAACCGTTTGGTTTTATGGCTCTTCTTTGTTTCCTGCCCTTAGGCCAATCCATGTCCTGCTGGGGCCAGTTTTCCTCCTGTCCCTCACACCCGACCTTGGAGACCATTTTCATCTCAGGCTCTGATATGTGACAGTCACAAGGTTGTTGCTTTACTGAGCTCCTGTTTGCTCTTGGGCAGAGACCCTCCGTGAGCTGTCATATTTTGCTTGCAATTTCCCTGTACCCACTAGCCTCTATCTCCATGGCTGAGCCCAGTCAATAACTGCTGTGTCTTCTTTATCTAGATCCTGAGCTGTCTGTCTCAGGAAGTGAAAGCCCCTGGGCCTGCTATCTGAGTCTTCCATCTCCTCATCAGTTGTAGAATTTCTTTTACTTGTGCTCAGCGTCCTAGCTCATGTTCAGATTCTCTCTGATAGGATTTTCAGGTTTTGTTTTCACATGCCTCAAAATCTGATGACTCAGGAAAGAACCGGTTATTTACTTATCAATGGAGATGACAAGAAATGACGGAGAAATTCCATAGCTTGCTCTCATTCTCCTCTCTGATGCAATTTTCAGAAGCAGTGCTCAAGGCTTTTGTTCTTTACACTTGAAATCTGCGAGAGTCCCAACCTGTCTTTTGCTGTAGACGCCTTTCAATCTGCAGACACCTTAGGTCTGGAGAGCTAAGTACCAGATAGGATCTGTGGAGTAATTACATCATATCAGAACTCAAAGTACCCATTCTATCTTCCTGTCCCCATGGGCTCATGGCGGTGTTCTGACACAGACTGGAACTTTCTACTTCCTTAAATCAAAATTGAAGTAATATTAAATTTTGACAGCCTCCAAAGACCCTTTCTTCTTCCTGAATCTCTGTGAGCCAGTCATGGCTGCACTTCCTGTTTACCTTCCTGTTTACCTTCAGGGACAACACTGCACTCTAGTATTCAAATTTACTCTATAGATAACTCATTCTCAATATGAAAGGTTTCTGTCTCTGGGACCCCCTGGAGGTCATTTTACTCTCAATTTCAGTCTTTTTGTCTTGTTTGGAAAGGTGGCCATGAAACACAGGGGTGATTCATGGAGTTAAAGTGAAACCAGGAAGTGATTTCCAGGTTTAAGTGTGAAAACCTCAAGGATAGTGTAGACCTCAAAAGTTCCAAATAAGACTTTATTAGCAAGGAAAAAAGATTGCTCTATAGGTTCTTTTCTGCCTCCCCAAATCAAAAAATAGCATTATTAATTTTGGTATCTCTGAAGTACAAAAAAGAAAAACAAAAAAAGAAAGAAACCACTTTCCCACATTTCAGGCTCATGTCCAGGCCAAGGGGGCCACCTCTGTAGGCAATGTGAAGCTGTTTTTTTTCTCAATTCCTTAAACTTCTCTTACTCTGGTTATTTCATCTAGAAAAGCTGGAGGGATGGAAATTGTTGATGGAATTCTGCACAAATAAAGCTTAGCTTTAAGTGCTTAGATGAGAACAATATGCATAGAGTCTGGTCTTAAAATTATAAAAGTGTCAACGGAAAATAGCCACTCTGTAAAATAATTTTAAAGAGATTTATTCTGAGCGAAATTTGAGGACCATGACCCTGAGCCACGCTCAAGAAGCCTTGAGCAATGGCCTCAATGTGACTGGGTTACAGTTTGATTTTTATACAATTCAGGGAAACAGGGGTTACAGGTAAAATCATAAATCAATATGTGGGAGGCATACATTGGTTTGGTCCAAAAAGGTGGGACATCTCGAAGAGTGGGCAGAGGGGGCTGCTTACAGGTTATAGGTGGGTTTAAAGATTCTTTGGATTGTAATTGGTTAAAGACATGAAGCTTTGTCTAAAGGCTTGGAATGTTTTAACATAAGGAGCTGTTATCAGAGATAAGCTACGACATAGATTTGTTGTGTAAATTGAAGACCTGCAGGTTTGTCTTGCATACCCTTAGGCCTGTTAATGGGTTACAAAAGATGTCTCCAAGAAGGGAGGGGGCATGATGAGGCCTGTCTGACCTGACCTCCCTCCTCTTGGCAGACAATTTAATTTTAGGATATTCCTTTGGCCACAAGGGGGTCCATTCAGTCAGCCCGTGGAGGTTGAGCCTTAAAATTTTACTTTAGTTCACAAAAGTAATGTAAAGTAAGTCTGGCTCCATCATTTACTAGCTGGGTGATTTGAAGCAAGTCACTTAACCTCTCTGATTCTCAGTTTCCTCATCTGTGAAAGGGCACTAATAATAGTACTAACTTGGTAGGGTTTTATAAGATTTAAACTAAGTAATCTATAGTTCTTGGCACATGGTAAGTTCTTAAAAAATACTATCTATTGATATAACTATATCACAAAAATATTAGAAAATAAGAGAAAAGCAATTCCAACAGCATACAATAATTGGTCAGTGTTTGCTATATTTCCTGCTACACATCTTTTCTATGCTTCTTTCTTTTTTTTACATAATGGTAATCATATAATTTACTACCCTATGTCATTCCATTCAACATTATGTGATAAGAATTTTTCATGCTCCTACATAGACTGCATAACATATGGTTGGATTTTGATCACAAACTGACTAAACACAAACCGTTTTAACCTTGTAGAATACTGGGCTATTAGGCTAACGGTTGTCTTCTAGCTTCTGTTTACTGCTTGCTTGCTGACCGCGGCTTACCGCAGGGCATTATGGGCTGAAACAAAATGCAGCAGAAAGTGCTGATTCCGGAGCCCATCGACTGGGACCCGGAACAGGTTAGGACCAATCAAGGACAGGGTGAAGTAAAATGCCGAAGAAAACGGCAGATAAGGAGCTTACCAATCACTGTAAAAGGCAGCTGCATGATCAGAATGTAGAACAAATCACTGTAAAGGGCAGATGCATGATCAGCGTGTGAACAGCTTATGTGCACCAAGTATAAAAAACCCACCCTATTCGAAGTCCCTGCCCACACAAGAGACCAGTGCGCTGGTGCTCTTGGGCTTGGACCCTAGCTAGATAATAAAACTCCTTTTGGTAATTACAGCCTCGGTGACTCTGTCTCTCTATCCCGTGGTACCGCGAATTACGGTTCTAACAACCTGAAATGCTTCCCCGCCAGCCAGCAGGCCAGGACACCTGTCAGACTCACGGCTGGGGTAACAGCAGCCTGGGCAGTTCTGTGGCCCAGTCCCATCACCTCCCAGAACAGCAGCATTCCCCATTTGTCAATCCACTCTAGCATTTCTAGAGAAGGCTCTGTGTTAGGTCCTAGAAGGAAAAAGAATTGTATTGTTTACACTCATGCAGAACACTTCTGACACCAGGTGTCTGGGTTTTCCCCTCACATTAAGCAACACTTCAGCTCTCCAGACAGCAATGAGGTGTCCTGCAATTCAATTCTATTCAACTCTGACGCCATCCACCTGGAGTGAGCATCAGATCCCACCGGTTAGGCTCAGCTCCGCAATACTGCCCCTCAACACCTCAGACACCGGCTGGAAGTCCAGGATGTCCTCTGTGCTTCTAACCTACGGGCTGTAAATCAGAGGTTCCCACATCCCCCTCCCTGTGTTCAGTAATTTGCTAGATGCCTCACAGAACTGAGAAAACAGTTGACTTACTGGATTACCAGTTTATTAGAAAAGGCTACAGCTCAGGAACAGCCAGATGGGAGAGATGCACAGGGCAAGGTGTGTGGGGAGAGAGGCAAGCCTGAGCTTCCAGGGCTCTCTGATCATGCCACCCTCCCAGCACTTCCATGTGCTGAACCCCATCTTTTTGGGTTTTCATGGAGGCTTCATTAAATGGGCATGATTGACTAAATCATTGGATGTTGGTGATTAAGTTAACCTCCAGTCCCTCTCCCCTCCCCAAAGATGGGGCTGAAAGTTCCAACCTTCTAATCACATGGTTGGTTCCCCTGGCAACCAACCCACTTCCTTAGGGGCTTTCCAAAAGTCACCTCATCAGCATAAACTCAGGTGTGGTTGAAAGGGGCTTGTTATGAATAACAAAATAGTTCCTTCACCTTTATCACTCTTATCACTTATGAAATTACAAGGGTTTGAGGAGCTCTGGCTGTTATATCTCAATATCACAGGTCCTATGAATGAAAAAAAAAATGAATAGACCCCAGCCCTGCTCTCAGGGAAATAAAAGGTGGAATACAGTGGGTTTGGCACTCTACCAGAGACACTCACGGGAGGCCCTGTGCACAGGCAGAGGCTCCCCTGTACAAGGTGGGGAGAATGGGACAAGCTTCCTGAGCAATCCCCTTTTGGCTTCTTTACTCTTCATCTCTTTGGCATTTTGGTCCCCTCCTCTCCATCTTCTGACCATTTCTTCACTCCAGTCTGTTCCATCCCTTTGACCCACTGGCCCTGCTACCAGGTTGCCTCCCTCAACTCTAGTTTGCATGACTGTATCTTCATCATTCCCTCCCAGAGCCAGCCAGCCCATGGCCAGTCAAATACAGACTGGTCAGGAGGTCACCTGGATGAGTGAGCAGGCAACTGAATTCAGCTCACACAACAAATGTTCCCTGAGTTCTGCTATGTGCAAGACTATGTGCAAGGAGCCTAGTGGGAGTGGAGGGAGGCAGAGATTGTGAAATGAAATGGTTCTCCGCTTAGGAAAAGCATGTGGTCCTGGGGCTGGGAAGTAGCATAGACACAGGTGAAAACTGTTAACAGCCAGCCGGACTGTGACTATACTTTGGTGAAGACAGAAATAAGAGGTAATGAATGGGTCAGACATGCCGGGTGCGGTGGCTCATGCCTATAATCCTAGCACTCTGGGAGGCCGAGGCGGACGGATTGCTCAAGGTCAGGAGTT
>VBSM01002608.1:152009408-152025647 GCA_008086735.1 Cheirogaleus medius | reverse complement strand
AAAAAAAAAAAAAGAGAATTTCAGTAAATAGGTTGGCTAGATTTAGCAAATAAAAATATAAGACAAATTCAAATTTGAATTTCAGAGTTTCTGATAAACAATGAATAATTTAGGATAAGCATGTCCCAGATATTGCATGGAACATATTGACACTAAAAAATACTGCATGAGACAAATTTTTATTAAAAAAGTATCTGCTGATTACCTGAAATTTGAATGTAACTGGACATTCTGTATTTTATCTGGCAACCATATCAGTAAAGACAGAACAAATAAAAGGAAGGAAATGATTAACTAATTCAATAAAATTTCTCGGAACTAAAGAACATAAATGCCCAGATTAAACTGTCTCATTGAGTATACAGAAAAATGAATTTTAAAGGACCCACAGAACAGCATTGGATTTCTCAACAGCAGCTGGGGAAATTAGAATATAACTGATAAGTTTTACAAAATTTGGAAATGCAAAAATTCAGAAAGCTCACCTCATACGTACTCTTTGTTAGGAAATTACTGGAAGATGTGCTTCACCAATATTGGAAATAAATCAAGAAAAAGTAAAACATGAGATTCAGGAAATGGTGGATCCACCTTATGAGAGTAGCCCAGAGAAAATGCAAAAGGAGGAGGGCTGTGTGACAGGTCTATTTTGAAGCTGGGAAACAAAAGTAGACCTGATAGAGTAGCAAATAAAGTAGATAATGTTACAGAGTATAAAAGGATAATTAGATTTGTTTATGTAAAATTATGGAACTATAAAATGAGGCAATTATAAACTTAAAAAAACCCATAGGGCCATTCAAAAACAGAAATTTTATCTGTGTTCTGAAAGGCAGATGGCAAAAAACCCAAACAGAAATGTTATCTTAATACATTACTTGACTCTGTGTAATTATGCAAATACTGATTATTGATATTACTAAAAATAGAAATGGGAGGTTAGGAGAAGGGAGTTAAGGTGTTGATTCTCTTCCCAAATTACTATAAAGATTCAGTGTATAAAATCACAGCAGAAGTTTTTGTAGAAATTGACAAGCTGATTTTAATGGCAATGCAAAGGACCTAGAAGAGCCAAAACAACTTTGAAAAAAAAAAGGACAGAGTGAGTAAACTAATATTACCTAATTTGGGAACTTACTATAAAGCTACAGTAATCAAATATATTTGGCATTGGTGTAAAAAAAGATGAATAGGTCAATAAAACAGAATACAGAGTCCAGAAATTGACCCATACATACAGGAACAATAGATTTTCAAGAAAGAGACAAATGCAATTCAGTGTAGAAAGGATAGACTGTTCAACAAATAGGCTGGAAAATTGGACAGCCATACACAAAGAAATACAATAACTTTGACCCATGCCTCATACCAAATACAAAAATTAACCTAAAATGAATCACAGACCTAAATGTAAAAGCTAAAATTATAAAACTTCTAGAAGAAAACATAGGAGAAAAACTTTGTAAACTTGACTTAGGCAAATACTTCTTAGATACAACACAAAAAGCACAAATTGATAAATTGAACTTCATCAAATTTTAAAACTTCCATTCTTTTAAAACTATTTGCTGGGTGTGATGGCTGACACCTGTAATCCCAGCACTTTGGGAGGCCAAGGCAGGAAGATCCCTTGAGGTCAGGGGTTCAAGACCAGCTTGGGCAATATAGCAAGACGGCTGTCTCTACAAAAAATAAAAAAATTAGCTGGGCTTAGTGACATGTACCTGCAACCACAGCTACTAGAGAGGCTGAGGCAGAAGGATCACTTGAGCCCAAGAATTTGTGATTGTAGTGAGCTGTGATTGAGCCCCTGCAGTCCAGCACTCCATCCTGGGCTATAGAGGGAGACCCTGTCTCTAGCGGGGGACAAAAAACATGCACACACACAACCACACACGCACACACACATACACAAACACTGTTAAGAGAATAAGAAGACATGGAAAATCTTTGCAAAACTGATAAAGAGCTTGTAGCCAGAATATATGGCAAATTCACCAAACTCAATAGTAAGGAAAAAAAGCCTTTTTTTTAAAATGGGCAAAATATTTGAATAGACACTTCAGCAAAGAAGATATAAGAATGGCAAATAAGCCCATGAAAAGATACTCAACATCATTAGCCACTGGAGAAATGCAAACTAAAACCAAGAGCTACATTAGAATGGCTAAAATGAAAAAGACTGACCATATCAAATGTTGGTGAAGATGTAGAGGAACCAGAACTCTCACCCTGCTGGTGGGAATACAAAATGGTAGAAGAACTTTGGACAACAGTTTGGCAGTTTCTTAAAAAATTAAACATGCACCTATCATATAATTCAGCTACCCCACTCCTGGGTATCTACTCACTAGAAATGAAAGCAGATGTCCATACACAGATGTGTACAGGAATATTCATAGAAGCTTTATTTGTAATAGCCACAAACTGGAAACAACCCATATGTCTATTAACAGGTGAATAGATTAAAAAAAAACCTGTGGTGTATCCATACAGCGGGCTACTACTGTATTGTTACCACTAACAATATAAAGGAATGAACTATCGACATATGCAATAACATGGGTGAACCTCAGACCATTATGTTGAATGAAATGAACCAGGCAAAAAAGAGTACATACTGTGTGATTCCATTATATAAAACTCTAGAAAATGCAAACTAATCAATTATGACAAAGAGCAGATCAGTGGTTGCCTAGGGATGGAGGTGGAGAAGGAATAGGAGGAGAGGATTAGAAAAGGATGTGAGAAAACCTTCAGAGATGATAGATATGTTCGTAATTTTGATCGTGATGGTGGTTTCATGGCATATACCTATGGCAAAATGTATCCAATTGTATACTTTAAATACATTCAGTTTATTGTATGTCCCTTATACCTCAATAAAGCTGTTTCTAAATTTTTAAAATCTTTATCTATGTAAAAAGGAGACAGTTGTGAAGTTTAAAATTGAAGGGTCAGGAAATAACAATATAAGCATAATATTTAGAAATATGAAGCTAAGTGTAACAACTGCCAAAAAAACATTTAGGAGAAGTTGCCTTTAGTAGCCAGGACTAGGGTAGGGTCAGTAGGGAGTGGGTGGGGAGAGAAGAAACAAGGGACTAATGTTTTTCATTATGAACCCTTTGATCCTGCTTTTGTTTTATTTTGATTTATTTATTTATTTATTTATTTATTTTGAGATAGGGTCTCATGACGTTGCCCAAACTACTTTCAAACTCCTGGGCTCAAGCCAATCCTTAGCCACCTGAGTAGCTGGGATGACAGGTGTGCACCACCATGCCCAGCTCTGTTTGATTTTTAAACAATGTGCAGGTATTACTTGCTTTCCATAAATAGTAAAAGAGAACATTTCAAACAAAAAGTTATATAACTAGATAGATAATTGAAAATTACTCTGGGTAGCATTTTGGTGAATGGATTGTGAAGAAATGCACCAGGAAACAATGGAGACTGGTTCAGAGGCTTCTGCAATAATCTTGGTGAGAAGTATTATACAATCCTAGAAGGTACCTGAATTTAATTTCTCCTTGTGCAATATGGGATGCATGAAATTCCTGCTCACTTCTCTCTGTCTGAATCCTAGCTTTCTTGTGGCAAGGCCCCACCTCCTGCCCTTGGGCAGCCACCGCCCTCCCATTAGGAGGCATAGCATCTGTAGGAATCACGAGGTGGCTGGAGGTTTGGGCAGGTGGGCACTTGGCCAAGGAGCATTACAAGATTGGAGGACAAGGCCCCAGGGGAGTGCTGGGAGGCTTCCTGGGATGTTGTTAGCTGGTTACTTTGCTGCCAGAACCTGAAACATAGGTTCATGCTTTACACAAACCTGTATTACATGCTACTACCTTATCCACTGGAGACAGGGAAAATGCCTGCACTCTAATTTCTGAACCCTGATAGATGCTGGAAGCCAGAGCCTTCTTGTCATTTTCACAGAATTTTTGCCAGTTACCCATAGTCTGTTAATGGAATTCTTCCCTTCTTCTGAATTCCTACATTCCTTTCTTGCCTGTGCTGTTGACATTGGCTGTGGCAATGGAATTTTCCAGTTTCATAGAAACTGTAGCAGTTTTAAGGGTATGGCTTCTCTGTAAACTCTTTGTTTCTGTTACAGCTGAGCCCTGGAGCTCTTGATGAAACAAGATGTAGAGTTTGTCTCTGAGCAGACACCACTGGTCAAAGCACTGATTACCATGGCACCAGTTAGCTAGAAAAGCACCCTGACAAGCTGATTAATTCAGTTTGTTGTCATTTATTTTGCTCAGTTTGTAAATAACTGTAAGCAATTAATGGCAGCAGAAGTGGACACATGGAAGTGAGGATAATAATAGTGCAAGATGGCCATTTAAGGCCGTGAGACATTGTTAAGTGAAAAAGCAGATTACAAGACACCAGTTGAGGACGACTCCATTATTCTACACATGTATGTGTACGTGGGCATGTGCACACACATACGCAAAATTAGGAACATGAAACAATGATTCTCTTAGATTTATGAAAGATTTGTACTTTCTCAATTTTTGCTGGCCTGGTTTTTCCAAATTTTTTCAAACAAACATGTGTTATTTTGTAATAAGAAAAACAAGTTATTTAAAAATATAAATAAAAACAGCAAGATCCTGGGCAAATGCCATGTGTTTTGTCTGAATTCCACATATCCCTTCATGAAGGGCCAAGGACTGGCTGGACTAATAGGGGGCCAGCTTACTGTGGGCAGTGGAGGGGGAGCTTCTCATAGGTGGCAGCAGAGAACATCCAGACTGAGGAGCCAGCAGACTCACACCCCTTTCGAGAAACCACTCCAAAGCCATTAGATGGGTGGTCCAGAAAGTTGCCAAAACAAAGAAGACACAGACATATGTTAAAGCCACACTCAGAGCCAGACACCCAGGAACATTCACTCATGCACCCACTGAGCACCCACTTTGGGCCAAAACTGTGCTGAGAAACAGGGAGAGGGGCACAAAGGCAACCAAGCAGGAGCCCAGCAGGACCTGGGGTTCGAGGCTTGTTGGCAGGACTTGGGATGCTGATCAGCCAGCATGGCTTAAAGATCACTGTCTTAGTCCGTTCTGGCTGCTGTAACAAAGTACCATAAATGGGGTGACTTCTAAGCAACAGAAATATGTTTCTCATAGTTCTGGAAGCTGAAAAGGCCAAGGTCAAGGTGCTGGCAGATTCAGTGTCTGGTGAGGGCCTGCTTCCTGGTTCACAGATGGTGCCTTCTGCTGTGTCCTCACATGAAGGAGGGGAGCATGGAACTCTCTGGGGGTCTCCTTTATAAGGTACTAATCGCATTCATGAGTGCTCTACCCTCATGGTCTAACTATTACCCCCCAAAAGCTCCACCTCAAATTCTATCACATTGGGGATTAGGCTTCAACATATGAATTTTGGGGGGACACAAACATTCAGTCTATAGCAATCCCCAAGAAGAGCAGTCACGCTGGGCTCAGCCCAGGCGAACAGGAACCACACGGCTACAGTGAGGCATCTGCTTCCCACTCTGGCTCTCCAGTCAGTTCCTGCATTAATCCATGTTTCCAGGTTTGCTAGAAAATCCAGTTGGCTAGGATGGCTATGTTTTATTTTTAACAATTTCTTAAAATTACATAATATATAAATATACAAAGCACTTTAATATACACTATCTTCACAATAATTCTGTGTGTATGATAAAGCAGGTACTATAATCCCCTTTTCATAAGAAAATAAATTGAGGCTCAGGGGAAATAATTGCTGGTACAGTATTTACATAGTGATTGGGCCAGGACTGGGGACATGGTTTTCTGGCCTTTAGTCCACTATATTATCTCATACTTACTTATTTGTTCAATCATCCATTTATTCATCCAAGATCTGTCCTACTTAGAGCCTGTCACCGAGCTATTGCAGGTGTGTTCAGAAAATCAGGTGTGGCCCCAATAATTACACTCCAGTATCTGACCCAGATCAATAATTCTCAATTTTGAATACATTTACAATTGCCTGGGGAGCTTTTAAAAAATACCATTGCCCAGGCCCTACCCTAAACCAATACAATTATGATCTCTGCTATTTTAAAAGCTCCCCAGGTGATTCTGATGTGTAGCTAGAGTTTAGAACCACAGTTCTTGAGAGTAAGCACAAAGTGTGACCATTTCAGCCACCTTATTAAGGGAAGCAGCAGAAGCTGCAAATATCTGTGAACCAACTTATTCTAGTGGAACTGTTCTAAATGCTGATCTTGAACCCCCGGAGTTCAGAGGTTCCTCTTTTGTCATCCAATGCTTTCTGAAGGTGGGGATTGAGTTGAGTGTCATGAGTGATGGCTTTGTAATAGGATGGTCCAGGGTAACAAGTGTTCTGGATAGTAGCCAGTCGCCTTGATATCACACTGTAGAGGATTTGCTCTATGTATAGGGGCTTTGCTTAGCTCCCCATTGCTGTTACTATTTACTGAGTTTTTATTATGCAAATAGGGGGATATGGGTGGAAAAGAGAACTGAGAAGGACTAGACAGGGCTTAAAGAGGATCTTATTCAAGCTCATGCTATAACTAGCTAGGAAATTGAATCTCAGAGAGGGGAAATAACTTGAAACAATTAGAGAACAATGCAAAACAGGACATGATTCAGTGCCAAAATATGGCTGCAGGCCACAACTGCTTACTGTCTCAGTGCTTTTGAGGACTAACGGTCTCCATGGGTAACATAGTGTACAAGCACTTTCTTCCTAGGCTGATTGACAGTCACATTTTCATCTCCCCTGAGGCATTCAGCTGGAGCACATTCATAAGCCAAATTAGATAAAGACGGATGGGAGCAGGAAGAGGATGCAACTGCCCTTTCCTAAGCATCTACTACATCTACTCCACAACAGCTCCACAAAGCAGGAAATATTTATTCTTCTCATTTTACAGATGAGAAAACTGAGGCTCGAAGAAGTTAAACTAATTTGCCTCAAATATAGAGTTGATAAGTGGCAGTGGAACTTGATTGCATCTGGCGCTCTCTACTATACTTACTATTTATAAAACCATGACTATAAATCTTAAATTCACTTTCTAATGGTAGCCTGCCCACAGGTCTATGAACTAGATAATGTCTTATAGGGACAAATCAGGGATTAAGACATCTGCTAGTCTCTCCCCTCTTTTTTTTCATCATACTCTTGAGTTATTTATTCCTATTTCCCTAAATTGATTGATGTGGCCAACATAAACTGCAAATGATCATGAAACAGGCATGTCCTTCGGTGGGAGAGACAGATAGAGGTCAGGAAATAGGAAATGAATCCACGGCGAACTCTATAATCTGAATCTGAAGCCTAGGGCAGCCCCATCAAGGATAGGCAGCCATGGTAAACAGTATCCTGGGAAGAATTCCAGGGGAAACTGGAAATGAGGACCCTTTTACAAGACATTTTCAATTTATACAAAGACATTTTCAATTTATACAGGAATAGAAGATTTCTAAACATATGAACACATGGATGGCAAATGATGAAAACACATAAATGACATTTTCTTCTTTTGAAGAAAGCCTGGAAACAGACTTGGGTTCTTGACCAGCTGGGAGTACTGTTGTATTTTTTTTCCCCACTATGGCCCAAGTGTGGTGCATTAGTCAAAAGAGCTTTGTGACCTTGGGTACAGCAATCATTATTCATATCATTGTTTGTACCCACGGCAGGGGGAGGGGCTTCCACATGCTGCCTCTTCTTATTTGTTCCTGGGAATTGTCTCTCATCACCAGGCAACAGAATGAACCAGCCTAGATTTCTGAGAATAATATGTTTATATCTGATCCTGTGTGTTCCTTTGCATTTTAGAGCCTAGGACATTTACAGCTGAGAATACCTGAGAGCAAGGCTTGTTTACTACTCTGCTGGCTCCAAGTGGTATTTTTCTTGGATGCCTTTCTCTCTCTCTCATGAAGAAAACAATGATTTTCAGGTTCTATAAAACAGAATATGCTCCCGTATACTCAGACACTGGCTAGTCAGTAGGCCTGTGAGGGGAAAGGGAAGGAAATGAACATTTATTGAGCCTCTACCATGTCCTGACTCCTAAGGGGTAAATATCATCATCTCAGTGATACAGGAGGGAGAAGAAAGGAAGGGATGCTCCATCACAGGCACAAGCACAGCTCCGGCATCCCATGGACTGACCTGTGTGTGCAGCTTGGCTACACCACCGCCTAGTTCTGTAAACTTGGCCAAGATTTCTGGGCCTCATTATTTTTTCTTCTCATTTAGTTTTCTAACAGCTTTATGGAGACATAATTAACATACAGCTCACTGTACATATTTAAAATGTACAATTTAAGTTTTGACATCTGTACACCCATGAAACCATCACTCAATTGAGTAATCACAACCACGGTCACAACCACAACCCTCCAGTCCCCAAAGTACTCTCCTGTTCCTTTGCAGCCCCTCCCTTCTCCTCCTTCCCACCCTAGGCCCCAGCAACGTTAGAGCTGCTTTCTGTATGAGTGCGGTAGGCAGAAATAATGCGCCACCCCCATCTATGTCCTGATCCTGCAAACCTGTGACTATGGTACCTTACATGGCAAAAGGGACAGTGCAGATGAGATTTGCCAGATGAGATTATTCAGGTAAAGAGAGAAGCAGGAGGGCCCGAGTTAGAGAAGGAGCAGTGATGATGGACCAGGGTTGGAGTTTTCAGTGAGAGATTTGAAGATGCTGCATGGCTGACTTTGAAGGCTGGAGGAAGGAGCCACAAAGCAGAGAACTCAAGTGGCCTCTCAAAGTTGGAAAAGGCAAGGCAGTAGCCTCTCCCAGGGAGCCTCTGGGAGGAGTGCAGCCCTGCAGACATCTTGATTTTAGCCCAGTGTAACCCAGTGTGAGAGAGGCTGAAGAAAAGCCCTAAAAAATGTCCAGGCCCTAGTTCCTGTAACCCATGAATGCTATCACACACGGCAAAAGAAACTTTGCAATTGCAATTAAACTAAGGATTTTGAGATGAGGAGATTATCCTGGATTATCCAGTGGGCCTTAAATGTAATCACCAATGTCCTT
The DNA here is from genome assembly GCA_008086735.1 of Cheirogaleus medius. Classification (NCBI taxonomy): domain Eukaryota; kingdom Metazoa; phylum Chordata; class Mammalia; order Primates; family Cheirogaleidae; genus Cheirogaleus; species Cheirogaleus medius. The sequence continues at coordinate 152,016,620 of VBSM01002608.1, read as the reverse complement.
CTAAGAGAGAGGCAGAGGGAGATTTTATTACAGAAGAGGAGGAGGTGATGTGATGTTAAAAGCAGAGGTCAGAGAGATGCACTTTGGAGATGGAGGAAAGAGCCAGAGAACACGCCCTGAAGACGGCCACTGGAAGCTGAGAAATAAAGGACACGGAGTCTCCTCCAGAAAGAACCAGCACCACCAACACCTTGGTGTTACTCAGTAAAACTGATTTTGGATTTCTGACCTCTAGACCTGGAAGATGATGGATTTGTGTTGTTTTAAGCAACGACATTTATGGTAATTTGTCATGGGGTAGCAGTAGGAAACTAATACACCAAGCTTCATTTTTATATCTATGAAATGAGGATAATATATTATTGCTGGTGTTATAGCAAAATTAAATAACTTAGTTTGCAGCAGATGGAGTTCTTTTCCTATAACCCCCCTTCTTCCTGTCTCCTCAAACCCGAAAACACATGGTCTTTGGCATAACATAAGTTATACTTCTAGAGATGGTGAATATTAGCCGGGACAGAGTTCCTGTCTTGTAGAAGCTCTGGTGGGAAGACTGTGGGTGAAATGCTCCTACTCTAGGGAAGGACAGCGTGATACAAACAACTGTAGGCCAGGACTGATAACCCCACAGAGTTGGTCCCTGGGTAGAGAGGGCAGACAGTTAGAAACCCACCAAGAGAAGTAGAGTCTGGAGAAGGGGGTTGTTTTAAAATATAGGTTTTATTATTATTTAGGTATGGTGCGGCCGACAGATCAGGAGATAACTTCCATTGGAAAGACAGTTGTTACAGCTCAGGAGGAGAGTGTGCCTCACACCGTGTGGGGCCACAGGGGGAGGCACCAAGGTTGGCCAGAATGCACACGTAGCAGGACGAAAACGTGGGGAAAGGCTTTATTCCTTATTGTGGCTTCCTAGGAAGGAATGCGCAAGGCATGGTAAGCAGGCTTAGGATTGGCTGGTTTGAATAAGTTCAGCAGACTCTGGGGTGCAGGGGCTGCCCCATGTTGTCTAGTACCTGGTCCTGGGGTGATTAGGGCAGGGGACTATAAGATAGAGATGCAGGGGGTGGGCTCTGGACTGGCTGGTTTGCTTATGAAAGGTGCACTCCTGGGAGAATTGTGTGCTATCTGTAGGAATTAGCTAACCCTGGGACAGGCAGTCCCTCTCCAGTCAGTAAGGCCCCATGTGCCAGACCATCAAGAATACAGAAAATATGAAAATACAGTTAATAGAGGTTTCTGGATGGCCATCTCAGACTGGTTACATGGTCATCAGGGGTAATTTAGTGACATCACAAATAGATGTTGAGGAGGTCAGAATTCAGCCTTAAAGGTCATTACTATTTAGAGAAACAACAGGGAAAAGATAACAGCCATTTCTTACTGAAAAACAGCATAAGTAACTCCCCAGAGAGGAACTGGGCAGAGGGTTCACTTGTGGCGTAGGATGTGGCAGACAGCGTGGGTTGGCTACTTAATGCCTATTCCCAATCCTCTTCCTTTTGCCACCCCTTACTACTGCTTTTCCACACTTTTAACAGACAAATGTGGCCAGATGACTAAGTACCAGCTGATTTAACAGCAAGGGACATTTTTTGAGGAGCTCCTGGGAAGGATTTTTCTTCCTGGATGAAAAGACAAAGCCTCACAAGGAGAACACCTTTTTCCTTGTTCATCGTTTCTTGCCTTTGGACATGACTGTGATGTCTGGAGTTGTGGCAACCATCTTAGTGGCCACGAGGCAATAAACATACAAATTTAAGGTCAACATGATAAGGAAGGCAGAGCAGAAGGATAGAAAGATCCCGAGTGGGGGAGGGGGGCATGGGCAATATACATAACTGTAATATTTGTACCTCCATAATATGCTGAAATAAAAAAAAAAAGAAAAGAAAGATCCCGAGTCCTTGATGTCAGCCTCGAGTTACAGAATTAATTCTGAGACTGCCTACCTCTACACTCTGAGTTAAGTAACAATAACTGCTCTTGTGGTTTAAGCCACTGTTAGTTGGGTTTGCTGTTATTTATAGCTGAAGCATTCTTTCCTGATACAGAAGATTTGCATTGAGCAGTGACAGGAGAAATGTTTATGTTTATGTTGGATGAGTGGCTCATCACCAGGGCTCTAAATTTACTTTCTGGTATTTTTACTTTTTTAGTCTAAATGAAGTTTTGGTCCATCAACATATCAGTCAGGGTTCTGACAAGAAACAAATGACAAATTTGGCACAAAAGGGACAATTAAAGAGAGTTGAAGGGACTATTACACAGGTACAATCAGGGTTAAGGGAAATTGACAGAGGATGATGAAGCACCCCAAGGATCCCTATAATAATTTAGGCTATCACACAATGGGCCCTCCCTGAAGAGAAAAAGGGGGCAGTGGGTCTCAGAACTCAGTGAGCTTGAGCTGTAGATAAGGAGCTGTGGCCTCAGGCGAAGTATAAAACCACTGCCACCCTGCAGCCCTACAGAGACCAGGGAAACACACACCTTGATCTCTTTCTCTGCCCACCCTGCAGACTCCTGCCAATGCCTCCTATTGGCTGAACCCTGCCAGACACAAAAGACCAGGGAGTCAGGAGATGCAAGCTGGACAAGACAGCATAAAGCTGGGGTTGGGGGGTGGAGCGGGGGGTTGGAGGGGCAAAAAGAGAATAATCAGAATCAGATTCCACTAACTGTTCTGTCTTAACACAAATCTGTCACTTCTTCCAAGCCACTCATTCTAGCATCAAGACTCCTGAACCACCGAAGACATGGCTTACTTCCTGGGAAACCAAAATCTTGAATTTCAAATGCCTTTTGAATTCCAGAATCTCACTGGATGCCTAATGATATTAGTTAATGCTAAGTCTTAGTTGTAGGGATTTTTGCAAATGGGGGAAACATAGCTATAAGAAATGTGTCGCTCTAGGCCTACAGTTAAGGACCTGTGGCCCTTGCCAGCACAGGTCTGTGTGTTGCTTCCACTCATTAGCACTGGAGAGAATTTTTCCAGTTTTATTGGCAGCAGCTTATTGGGCACTTTTCTGAGGTCTGTTATTGAGCATATATTTTACCTTATTACTTCCACATTTTGAAGAGGAGGAAGCAATTACATGGGCATAGAGAGTACCCCAATAACAACAAAAGTACAATAAGGACTAGGACTTGGGTTTTCCTGCTTGTCATGGTGCCTCCCTGAGCATTACAGAGAGTGCCCTATTAAATGTGACTATTAAATCAATGGCGCATGAGGTTGAGCAATTAATCAGCTGTGATACTCTAGGAAGGATTCAGAAATTGGGGGAAAATTACCCTCTGGGCAGTAGAGCAGGTTAACACCATTTCTTAACCTTATAGGCACATAAAAGAAGCTTTTAGTTTTTTCCTCCTCAAAATTAAAAAGGTAATACATACACCTGGCTAAAATTCCAATAGTACAAAAGGGAAATACAGTGATATGTCAGTTTACTCTTCCCAGGAGCAACTACTGCAATTTTTTTTTTTCTGTAGCCCTCACAGAGATTCTAGGCACAGAGAATCATATATGTATTCTGTTAAAAAGCTAATATTGATTTAGCATTTATGATGTATCTGGACTGGATACTGTTGGGGCACCTAACAGATGGGGCACCCATCTCCCTGCTGCTGTGAGCTTTGGCTGCTAATGACTCACAGTTGCCCCTTTCTCCAGAGGGTTCCCCCCAGCTAAATAGGAGCTGCATTGTCCAGTTGGGTTTGTACCCCCACCCTTAGAGAGCTTGCAGTCAATAACTAATACAGGAATGTAATGTAGGAATATCAACCCCCTTGCCTCAAAGTTGAACAACCTCATGGGGTCATTCATACTCCAGAGCTCCCCATGGGGTCAGGCTGAAGCTAGTTTCCAGCTGAGACCATATCCTTACTTAACTTTTCTCTCTTGACCTTATAGTCTGCTTCTTTCATACTCTTTCTCTTAAGAGCGCTTTCTCAAGGAAAAAAAAATCACACAAGGATCCCTGTTCAGGCTATGTTTCTAGGAAGTCTCCCTAAGAGAGTTGGTCCTAGGAAGCAGACACAAAAGGTGGAATTCTGAAGATGGATAATTTGATGGCAGGACAGCAATGAGGACCCATTATCACACAACTAGTTATAAGTGGAGCACTGATAGTCCCTGGAACACTGTGGCATTTACCTTTGTTGAACAGAGAAGGATGTAGGTGAAAGGGGATGCACTAGTTGGTACAGTCCCTGGTGCCCTTTAAAGTAGGGGCATATTGGATTCAAATAATAAATGCACTCTCCATCCAGGTCTGTTTCAGTGGGTCCTGTTACAAACTTAGTGGTAATTTCTTTGATTCCTGAATGTGTAATTGGAATGGACATACTTAGCAGTTGACAGAAACTTCACATTGGTCCTTAGCCTGCAGAGAAAGAGCTATTGTCATAGCAAAGGCCAAATGGAAGTCCTTGGACCTGCCTTCCCCCGCCCCACCCCAACTAAAATAGTAAACAAAAACAATGTCTCATCCAGGGGAAAATAACATTCACATGGGACAGACAACATTCCGCTTGTACAGTTTTGCTCCAAGGCTATGTTCATTTTCCTATTTTTTGTCATAATATATTCCAAAGGGACCTGGACCATCTGGCATCATGATGGTCTACTGTAATAAAATGTAAGTCAGATCTGATGAGCAAGAAGTGCAAATACAGTCAAGCATCACTTAAAGATGGGGATACAATCTGGGAAATGAGTCTTTAGGTGATTCCATTGTTGTGCGAACATTATGGAGTCTACTCACACAAACCTGGATGGTATAGCCTACTACACACCTAGGCCATATGATATAGCTTATTGCTCCTAGCATGTTATTCTACTGAATACTGTAGGCAACTGTAACACAATGTTAAGTATTTGTGTATCTAAACATATCTAAATATAGAAAACTACAGTAAAAATACAGTATTATAATTTTATGGGACCACCATTGTATATGAGGTCTGTTGTTGACAGAAACATTGTTATGGGGTGTACAACTCTTCTCTAGATGCCTTGATGAGACATGGACATTTCACAGGTTGAATAAACCCCCAAAAATTCAGGACCTTGCTACACTGATAAATATTTAAAAATAATTATTATTTTTAAAATTTTGAGATAATTTTTGACTTAGGAGGGATGCAAAAGGAATACAGAGATTTTCCATATACCCTTCACCCAGCTTCCCCTTATGTTAACATCTTGTGTAAGCATAGAACATATATCAAAACAAAGAAAACAATCTTGGTACAATATTATCTAAAATACAGATCTTATTTGAATGATGAAGTGGTCCAGTGGTTTAGGGCATGTCAGGATTGTTAGGATATTTCCTCCAAAATGAAGAACAAGTTACAGCACCTTGGACCTTCTGCCACTAAGAAAGAAGCATAGCACCTGGTAGATCTCTTAGGGTTTAGGAACCAGCATATTTTGCGCTTAGGAATACTGTTCCTACCCATTTAGCAGTTGATGTGGAAGGCAATTAGTAATGAGTAGTGCTCAGCTTAGTAGCTCACAGTCTGTGTTATAAGCAGCCCTGCCTCCCGGGCTATATCACCTGACACATCTCAAGATACTAGAGATATCTGTAGCAGAGGAAATGCTAGATGGAGCCTCCAGCAAGTCCCAGAAGAAGAGACATAGTGCAGCCCTCTAGGGTTCTGGATCATGGCCATGCCAACTCTTTTTTTTTAAAAGGAATTTAGAGATCTTTTATTCTAATAATTTTATTTTAAAGATAAAAATGAGGCCTAATATCACAGACATAATTGGCAGAGTTGGCTTTTGTTTCTGGTATTTCCCTCTGTTGTTTTTCTTCATTTTCTGATGCAACTTTAGCACTGTCAATGGAGAAGAAGTCAAACTCGGTAAAATAATTTTAAAGAGATTTATTCTGAGCCAAATTTGAGGACCATGACCCGGAGCCACCACCAAGAAGCCTTGAGCAAGTGGACTTGCTGCCGCTAGGTTACAGTTTGGTTTATACATTTCAGGGAGACAGGAATTACAGGTAAAGTTATAAATCAATACATGGAAAGCATACATTAATTTGGCCCTAAAAGGTAGGCCATCTCGAGGGGGGGAGGTCTTATAGGTTATAGGTGGGTTTAAAGATACTTTGACTCTCCTAATTGCCTGAAGACATGAAGCTTTATTTAAAGGTTTGGAATGTTTTAAGATAAGGAAGTCTGTTAATCAGAGATAAACCACAGGACAGACATTTGTTCTGTAAATTGAGGACCTGCAGGTTTGTCCTGTATAGCCTTAGGCCTGTTAATGAGTTACAAAGGCTATCTCCAAGAAGAGAGGGGATCAAGATGAGGCCTGTCTAACCTCCCTCCTCCTGATAGGCAATTTAGTTTTAGGATATCCCCTTGGCCAGGAGGAGGTTCATTTAGTCAGCTGATGGGCGTGGAGGAGCCTTAAGATTTTATTTTAGTTCACAACTCATTTTATTTATTTATTATTTTATTTTAGTTTTTTGAGACAGAGTTTCATTTTGTTTCCTGGGCTAGTGTGAGTGCCATGGCGTCAGCCTAGCTCACCGCGGGCACACAGCGCATTTTAAATATTTAAATGTTTCTGAACAAAGTTAGAGAAACTGTGGAGCTGATTTAGGAGAGGAGCACAGGAACCTTTGTGCTCACAGGGAATTTGGGGTATAATTTAGCTATATTGAAGTTATGCATCCCAAATCTAGATGTCCATTATTCTTACACTGTAAATTCTGTGGAGACAGGAACCTTATCCTTATTTTTAATATTCAGCCTTCCCTGTGCCTTGCGAATAAGCGAATAAAATATATAAACATGCATGAATGACTGATAGTGGCTCTGTGTGTGATGTGTGGCTCTGTTTATTTTAAGACTTTTCTTCAGTATTTGTTGAAGGCCATCAAGAGGAAGGCGTCTGCAGGAGATATGAAAAGAGGTTAAACCACAGTCCCCACCGTCTAGTAGGTTAGGGGACAGACACACCACGGTAGGAAGCGAGGAGGACCTTTAAAGAGGTTTGTGATGAAAACACTGGGTGCTCTGGCCGGGCGCGGTGGCTCACGCCTATAATCCTAGCACTTTGGGAGGCCCAGGGGGGAGGATCGTTTGAGCTCAGGAGTTCAAGATCAGCTTGAGGAAGAGCGAGATCCCGTCTCTACCAAAAATAGAAAGAAGTTATTTGGCCAACTAAAAATATATAGAAAA
>VBSM01002608.1:151927297-152009308 GCA_008086735.1 Cheirogaleus medius | reverse complement strand
TTGTGACCCCTTCGGAGTCCCAGGCTAGTCCACGCGCCCCCCACGGCGTCGCACGGAGTCCCCTGCCAGTCACAGGTGGGAGGCTGGAACTGTCAGGTGGGGGTTACGGCTCAGGGAAAATGGCGGCGTCGGGGGAGTTGCAGCCTGGGCTCTTCCCCCTGAGCCATGGGCTCTTCCCGGACTGCGGCCCCCTGTAACGGTCCCTTGACCGGGAATTGGGGTCCCGGGACAGGTGGTGGAGTAGCCGGCTCAGGTGAGAGGAGGTGCGGGGAAGTGACTCCTGGAGGCTGGCGGAGGCGTCGGTAGCCGAGGGGCCGCGCGAGCTGGGTTGGCGAGGGCAAGGTAGCCGGGCGGTGTGAAGGGCCAGGTGCCCTGTCGGTATTTACAAAAGGAACGTCAAGACCTTCCTGCTCCAACTTTGGCGGGTCTGGGAGCATCACTGTCCCCAAACACCACTCAAGTTGTGCCCTGGTTAAGTCCCATGTTCAAAAACGTCCCAAGTGGCCGCCACGTGCAAGGCTTGGACGAAAGCTGTCTAGGCAGGGGCTAGAGCTGTTTTCCCTTCGTATTCTCCGAGCGCCAGAGACGTGCCTATAGGTGCCAGAGTGGTAGTGCCACGAAACGAAAGGTAGGCCTTAGCCAGGGGCTGATGTCAAATCTGATCTTTAAGGTGTATCTTAGCTTCTAATTGGCCATTTGAGAGAAGAAATGAAAAGATAAGGCACTTAGATGTGGTTGTGAAGACGTTTTGCTTTCTTGTACTTCCCTGGTAGAGGTGGGTTCCCAGGAAGCATTGCATCTGCCTTTGAAGTTCATTAACTGTATTCAGTGTGCATGTGGCTGTAGAGAAGACCGGGGGTTGAGATTCAGTTTAAGTCTGAGGAAAATATTGAAGATAAGTGTTGGTGAAGACATTACCCAGATAAAATATTACTTATTTCTATCAGTCACTTGGGCAAAGAAACATCATGTCATGAAATACAACTAGTTTTCAGAAACTGTCTTGATGAAAGTCCTTTTTGCAAAACTTATTTATTTTTGAAAGTAAAAGCAAATTCTTTAAAAATATTTTTTTAGTTTCTATTGTCACACTGTGCTTTGATGTGACAGATAAGCATAATATTAAGTGACTTGTTTTTGGTAGCAGGCTTGATTTTTGTGGAGCAGTACCTTGTTCTGTGCTTGAGAAAGCACAATAGCACTTTGTGTTTCAGTCATCAATAGCTCCTGTCTCTGGAGTGCCAACTGTGTGTCAGGTACCATGAAAGTGAGGCTTCTCCTACCTTTTCAATTTGAGCAAAAGGCGTGGTTCATCTGTTTCCACTAGGTCTTTATTTATTATTATTATTGTTTCCCCAAGTCTCAGAGTCTTCAGCACCCACCAGATCTTTAGGCTGGCTTGTGTTGACAACCAGGAGGAAACAGTGGGGAAAATCCAAAAGAATGTTTCTTCTGAACTAGATCCACGTAGATTTGGTCAGTTTGGACTGGGGTTGAGGTTATGTGTGGCTTCTAGTCCATACTCTGCCACCTAAAATATCTTAGGGTAATCATGTAACTTCTCTGTCAGTGCCTTATCTTTAAAGGGGGGATTTCTTGTTCAGACAATCTCATTGCACTGTTGTAAGGGGCGGTGGGGAAGACAATATATGTAAAAGGGCTTTAAAAAGTTAAAAATAGGCTGGGCGTGGTGGCTCATGCCTGTAATCCTAGCACTCTGGGAGCAGGCGGATCATTTCAGCTCAGGAGTTTGAGACCAGCCTGAACAAGAGCGAGACCCCATCTCTACTAAAAAAAATAGAAAGAAATTAGCTGCACAACTAAAAAAAAAAAAATATATATATATGTATATAAATATATATACATATATATATAAATTAGCTGGGCATGGTGGCACATACCTGTAGTCCCAGCTACTCGGGAGGCTGAGGCAGAAGGATTACTTGAGCCCAGAAGTTTGAGGTTGCTATGAGCTAGGCTGACGCCATGGCACTCTAGCCCGGGCAACAGAGTGAGACTCTTGTCTCAAAAAATAAAAACATAAAAAGTTAAAAATATAGTAATAATAGTTGACATTTATTACTATGCATTCATTTTCTCTACCAGGCACCGTATCAAGGCCCTTATATGTGCTAACTCAGGTACCCAGCAACTTTGTGAGGGGGGTACTTTTATTATCTTTATTTAACAGATGAAGAAACTGAGGCACATTGTAATTTAGGTAATTTGTTCAAATCACACAACCAGCATTGTGATTCTAGCCTCTTTTCTTAACTGCCATGCATACCATCTTCCTGTGTCATGCAGATGTGCTATGGTTTAAGAGGGAGTACATGAACAAATTTTGAAGGGAGTAGTTTTGTTTTTGATCTTTTAGTTGTATAAATAATAACCATGATTTATTCCATTGGCATTCAGTAGTGATTTATGTGGTGATAACTACAGTTACTTTGGTTAAGTGGTGTATTCATCCTACGTTTGATGCCCATTATTTAAAAAGGTCTTTTAAAACAAATAGTTGTGACTAATCTCTACTAGGAAACACAAATCAATAATTGAGATTTTTGCCTTTATTACATGTTTAAAGAGAATGATTTGCTGGAAGACTTTTCAAAGAAAACTTGTTTTGGTTAGGCTCTTTTTTTTTTTTTAATTTTATTTTTTTTTGGTTAGGCTCATTACTTTGACATACTTGTACTAATTTTTCCAGTCTTTATTTATAGAAAAAAGATGACATGAGTAAAAGTGGCTGGGACATTCTTTCTTTTAACCTTTATGGAACAGCTCTGCCAACTCCTTAGAATGCAAAGATTAACTCCTGACCCTATCCTTGAGGAGTTCAGGGAGAAGTCCCAGGTCCAGAAGTTTGTAGACTATTGAATGAGACAAATAAATGATTAACTCAAATGTAAGAACTCAAATTTGTGGGTATAGAGAGGTGTGGAAATGCACATAAGGGGGAACAGTTGCTTCTTCTGGAATGGCCCGGTCAAGAGAGGAAGGGAGCTGACTGGAGGATAAAGGGAGAAAGGGCTTCTAGCTGTGGGAGGAAGCAGTGCATAGCCAGGACAAGTGAGAGCACATGATGTCCAGGGGTCAGACTCCTACTATTGTAGGAGTTTCTGGGACAGAAGCCAGGAAAGGTTAGGGCCAGGTTGTAAATTTTCAGTTAAGAGAGTGACTTTATCCTGTAGGCACTGGGAACTATAGAAGGATGTTTATTAGATGAGTAATATCAACTTTATGTTCTGTAGAGGCAACTTTGATGACTTGGTGATAGAATGTAAGAATGAGACCAGTTAAAGACAGTTTCCATACTCCAGACAAGAGATGGTGAGAACCAGGGCATTGGCTGTGGCAGAGCAGAGTTTAGATTCTACACACATGTGGAAAGCAGAATGTAAGATTGATTGGGCGTAAAGATAGTGGGGTCGGGGAGGGGAAAACCTGCTTGGCTAGTAGTGTTTGTTTGAGTAAGATTTGTTTGTTTTCTAACTATATGGTTGGAAATTGGAGATATCGTTAACTAATTTAGGAAAAAGGATAGAGCAGGGAGTTCCTTGTGACTGGGTTCAAAAGGATTGGGAAGAATCATCTAATATATGTTTGGGGAAAAATGCTAGGCTAATGAGCATTAGAATTTTTTTAACATTAGGTTTTTAATATATTTGTACAGAAGTCATTATATATGGAAATAATCACTGCTGAATTCTCTAGTTGTAAAATTGATCTCCTCTTATTTATACCACTAGAGTTGTCTAGCAACTAACCAACATAACGTGAATGCAGTGAAAATCAACTGCAAAGGTAGAAGAGCAAGCCTTGCAAAAGATGAAGGATTTCATGAAGTCACAGCAAGGTAGAGAACTGCTCAAACCATAAGCACAAATAAAAAAACTAGTGAATAGAGGAGGCAGAGATTTCTTGAAAAGGATTCAGAAAGCAATGACCATAAAAATGATAAATTTGCCTTTAGACTTCATTGAAATTGAACTTCTCTCCATCTAAAGACACCATTAAGAGAATGAAGAGCAAAATATAGACTGGAAGAAGAAATTTGCAATTCATATGTCTGACATAGGACTCATACCAAGAATATATATGTGTATGTGTGTAAAATCAATAAGAAAATGAATTTTAAAAATGTGTAGAAGTCTTGAAGAAGCACTTTCTAATAGAGGATCTCAGAATGGCCAGTATGCATATAAAAAGGTAATCAACATGTAGTCAACGGGAAATACAAATTAAAACAATAAAGAGATGCTACTATACAACTTCCAGAATGGCTAAAATTAAAAAGATGGTCAATGCCCATGTTGACAAGGATATAAACCAGCTGGATCTCTTACATGTTGATGGTAGGAATGTAAAATAGTACAGTCACTTTGGAAAACTGTGGCAGTGTCTACTCCTACCCATGATCCAGTAATTGCATTCCTAGGTATATCCAAGAGAAACTAATGTCTACTAAAAAAAACATGTAAAAGAATGTTCATAGTGTCTTTATTCATAATAACCCAAAATTGAATATAACCCAAATATACATCAGCAGTAGAATGGATGAATAAATTGTGATATATTTATAAAATGAAATACTACAAAAGCAATAAAAGAGAATGAACTATGGATACACATATCAACTGGCTGGAGCTCATAGACATATTAAGTCAGATATGAGATTGCATACTGCCTGATTCCATTTAAATGGAGTTCAAAAACAAGTACAGCTACTTCCTGGTAGTAGAAGTTAGAATAGTGGTTACTCCAGGGTGTTGTTGGTAGTTGGTGGTAGTAATGACTGGAAAGGGACATGAGGGAACCTTCTGGGATGTTGGAAATGTTCTATATTTTGGGGTGAGTGGCAGTTAAATGGGAGTATGTATATGTAAAAATTTAAGTTGCACACGTAAGATTTGTGTACTTTACTGTATATACATTATTATACTTTCATTTTAAAAGAAGAGGCTCTGGTAAGAATATAGCAGTGCTTGATCTTTTGATGAGCAAAACCAGGTATAATGTTGAAAGAGGTGCTTTTAAAGAATTTAAAAGGAGTATAAGAGGCTCCAGGGGAAAATGATAAAATTTATACTTTGTTGGCTAGGCACAGTGGCTCAAGCCTGTGATCCCAGCACTTTGGGAGGACAAGGTAGGAAGGTCATTTGAGGCCAGAAGTTTGAGACCAGCCTGGGCAACATAGTGAGACTTCTCTACAAAAAAACTTTAAAAAAAAGATATAAATTTTTTTTCTAAAATGGCTTATGTACTTATCTTGCAAAAGGCACATGTGAAATCAAGGTTGTCATATACAGTTTTACAATTTGTTTACAGTTTGGTCACAAAATTATGCCCACACCCTCCACCAATTGATTAGTTCCTTGTCCTAAGAATTAGTACATTGTTGCAAGTATAACCTAAATTTTGATAAATACAATACAATATAATATATGACATATTATAAAAATATATTGATTATTTTGTTTCATTTTTTTGGAAGAAAACTCTAATTAAATCTTTTTTTCATCATTCTGAAATGTGGTCCTTGTTTAAGAGAAGTCGCTGCATGGCCTTTTCCCCTGCTACACTAATTGCTCTTAGATAATGAGGATTGTTGCATGCAGTTCCTTTGGCTACAAGGTTTTGAATGTAATAATAGAGCTAAGAAAAGCCTTTGGTAAGTTCCCTGTGGCAGTGAGGTAATTCCCCAAAAAAAGCTTTTGTGAGCTAAAGTCACACTGCTACCTGGTCCTCTCCATGTGGCAGTAGGGCCATGAGGATCCTACTGCTATAACCCAGAAGGCAAATGGAAGGGACATCTGAGGGGCAGCCATCAGTGAAAGCTGACAGTATATGATTAACTAGTTTATCTGCAGTCTTCTCATGGTTGAGGTTTCTGAAAACTTCAATTGTTTATTTCCTCAGAGGAAGTGGGTTACTGTTAGGAATAAAGGGAAACTACCTTTAGTTTTCCATCTCAAATAAGAGATTACATGCTTGTAAGTGTATACAGTTAATTCCCTCGGGAGAACTCATAGAATAGGGAGATGGCGTGTTGGTGAGCTGGTATTTAGTAGTGGTGTCTCAAGGGAAGGAAATGCTGGGAGAGAGATAAGAATAAGAATGATGAGGGAAGAAGAACAGCTCTTGCAGCTCTGTGTGGCTGGGAGCGTGGAGTAAAAGGATTGTTTTTAACTCTGACAGAGACTCTTCCCCTACAGGAATGTTTAAATATCTTGCAGAAGGCAACTTTGGCTATGGCTCTTACTACTTCTGTTGTCTTGTTTTTGTAATAGAAATACTTTCTTAGAATTATTTTTTCTTCATATTGTGCAGCCTTTAAATAAAAATTTACCTGTGTCGGATTAGGAAGGAATATGATGGAAATTTAGAGTGGCTTGAACACCAAAGTATTTCTTTACTTACTTGAACATTTTTAGACACGTGCCTGAGCTTGGTGATGGGAACAGAGTTGAATATAACATGGTTCCTGTCCTTGAGCTCACTGTGTAGAGAAGGAGAGAAATAAATCAATACCTTCAGTGCAGAGAACATTGAGATTTCATCACCTCCAAGTTTTTTATGGTGAAAGGTAAGCATGGCAGCTATGAAGCTGTTATAAAGTCCATAGGTAGTAATGGTGACCCTCTCTTTTAATACATGATAATAACAATAGCAGCATTTATAGAGTGCTTAACTACATACTGAGTTCTGTTCTTAATGCCTTAAGTTTTTAACTCCTTTAATCTTCATAGCTTCCACTTTGAGTAAAGTACAAGTACTATTATTATCCTCATTTTACTTATGAGGAAACTGAGGCCCATAGAGGTTAAGGGACATGGATTTGAACCAAGACAGTCTAGTTTCAGAGTCTGTACTATTAACGGTTATGCTATAATGCCTATTTTAATCCAGTATAAATTTAAAATATACTGTACTTATGTGGCTTTAAGTGTGAGGGATTGGTTATTTGAATAATAGCATGCCTTGAATATAAGGTCAAAATTTCTGAATATCCATGCTGAATTTAGCTTACTATAGCAGCTTAGGGTGATTCTGTCTATAATGTGGGAGATGTAAATGAGATATCCTTTTTGTTCTTTCCCCTTTTGCTTGTTATAATGATTGTTTGGCACTCTTTTAATACTCTTACATGTTCCATTATATTATTCTGAAATTCAGTAAAAAAATATTTTCAGGTTTATTATTTGTGCTATAAACATACAAATATTTATATTTATGTATTTGTATGTTTATATATTTATATATATATTTTATGATGTACTCAAACTGGAGAGTTTGTAAATTACTGGATTAACATCTTTGTTAATGTAACTGCAAGTTCAAATTTCAGTTATGGGCCGGGCGCGGTGGCTCACGCCTGTAATCCTAGCACTCTGGGAGGCCGAGGTGGGCGGATCGTTTGAGCTCAGGAGTTCGAAACCAGCCTGAGCAAGAGTGAGACCCGATCACTACTAAAAAATAGAAAGACATTAATTGGCCAACTAAAATATAGAAAAAATTAGCCGGGCATGGTGATGCATGCCTGTAGTCCCAGCTACTTGGGAGGCTGAGGCAGAAGGATCGTCTGAGCCCAGGAGTTTGAGGTTGCTGTGAGCGAGGCTAACGCCATGGCACTCTAGCCAGGGCAACAGAGTGAGACTCTGTCTCAAAAAAAAAAAATTTTTCAATTATGTTTTTAACACGGTTGTTTATTAAGACCACTGGATTAAATTAAAGGAGAAGCTGTGTTTGCTCTGTTCTCTAAGAATGGGAAGGCAGTGGAGAAGCAGGATTGAAATAATCTAGAATACTCCAGGGAGTGCCGGATGACCTTAGTTTGCTGAGTTTATTTACGGTAGTAACGAAACCAGCACATTTAGCTTCTCTTTCCTTCAGAGAAGAAATATACTTGAAGTCAGAGTTAATCAAGGTTGAGTCTTCTCTTTGCTAGAGCTACTATGATAAACAGTTCTTGTCTATTGAGTAGGCTAATCTTCAGGGAACTGAGTCTACATTGGATATAATTATTCCCAAAGCTTTATTTATTTTTCTCTTTATCTAATTTCTTTAACTGTCAAAAATTTGGGATGTTATATTCTTATTTTGAATTAAGAACTCTAAAATTGTGTCTGATTTTCTCTTTTGTGATTGTACTTCAGACTTCTCAAGGACATTTCCATACATATTTATTATAGCTCTTTATAACATTTCTAAGAGATGGAGAGGTATTTATGTTAGTTTCCTATGGCTGTTATAACAAATTACCATAAGTGCGGTGGCTTAAAACAATAGAAATTTATTTTCTCAAGAGTTCTGGAGGCCAGGATTTTAAAATCAGTATCACTCTGCTAAGATCAAAGTGTCAGAGGGCCATTCTACCTTCAGAGGCTCTAGAGGAGAATCTGCTCCTTGGCCTCTGCTAGCTTCTGGTGACTTTTGGTATTCCTTGATCACTCCAGCCTCTGCTTCTATGGTCACATTCTCTTCTGTCTGCAGTTAAATCTCCCTCTTAAAAGGATATAGTATGTGCTTGTATTTAGGACCCACCCTGATAATCCAAAATAATCCTCCCATCTCCAAACACTTCTATAAAGTCTTTATTTATTTTTTTGGCCACATAAGGTAACATTTACAGCTTCTAGAGACTAGGACATGGGTATATTTTGAGAGTCATTATTCCATGTATCACAGTATTATTTCTTAATCTGTGTTTTACAGGTGAAGAAACTTGATTAATTACCTAAAGTTCATAAAGTTAGAATCAACTTCTTCTCTCTTCATCTCAGTATATGTTTCCTTACAACCTACCTCCTTTTAGAAAATAGTAATATTCTATGTATAAGTAGATTTATTATATAGCAGTGCTTGGGGATACTCTTTCTTTTTTTTAGGCTTTTTATTTTGAGATAATTGTAGAGTCACATGCAGTTGTTAGAAATAATAGAGACCTTTTACTTTGTTTTTTCCTGATGGTAACATCTTGCAAAACTGTAACATTACAATCAATACATTGGCATTGATACAGCCAAGATACAGAACAATTTTGTTGTAAGGATTCCTTATGTTGCCTTTTGCTAGCCACACACCCATCCCTTTCCATGGCTTCTGACAACTACTAATCTGTTCTCTATTTCTGTAATTTTGCCATTGGAAGAATGTTATATAAATAAAATTATACAGCATATAATCCTTGGGGTTAGGCTTTTTTCACTTAGCATAATTCCCTGGAGAGCCCTTGAAGCTATGGCATGTATCAGTAATTTCTTTTTTCTTTCTTAGTATTCTGTAGTATCCTTAGTATTCCTGGATCTGGAATTTGAAGGTTATCTGGGTTATTTCTAGTTTTGGGGTGTTAGGAATAAAGCTGCTCTGAACACTTGTGTACAGGTTTTTGCCTGAATATAAGTTTTTACTGCACTGGGATAAGTATCCAGGAGTGTAATTGCTGGGCCATGTGGCGGTTGCATAGACAGACACATGGGTTTATTTCTGAACTCTGAATTCTATTCCATTGATTTATATGTTTACCCTTATGCCAGTACCACATTGTCTTAATTACCATTGCTTTGTAGTAAGTTTTGAAAACGGGAAGTATGTGTCTTACTTTATTCTTTTTCAAGATTGTTTTGTCTATTCTGAGTCTCTTGCAAGTTCATATGAATTTTAGAATCAGTTTGTCAATTTCTCCAAAGAAGTCAGTGGGAGATCTGATAGTTAATGATTTTTAATATATTCATTGAGTTGTACAACTAACACCACAATTAATTTTAGAACATTTTCATCACCCCAGAAAGAAACCCCATATCCCTCATTCTCCTCTCTTCCCCCCTCTCCTTTGCCCTAGGCAACCACTAATCTTTCTCTCTAGATTTGTCTGTTCTGGACATTTCATATAAGTGAAATCATATAATATGTGGTCTTTTGTGACTGGCTTCTTTCACTTAGCATAATGTTTTCAAGATTCATCTATATGGCAGCATGTGACAATACTTATTTTTAATGTTTGTATGTTTTCTTTGGAGAAATGTCAGATCCCTTGCCTGTTTTTAAATTTGGTTATTTGCCTTTTTATTATTGAGTTGTAGAACTTCTTATATAATGCTAGATACATGTTCCATATCACAGATGATTTGCAAAACTTTTATCCCATTCTTTTCACTTTAAATATAAATAGTCAATTAAAAAAAATTTATATCATGCAAACTTGCTGAACTTATTAGTTCTAGGAGGTTTTGGGGGATAGATTTCTTGGGATTTTCTATGTAAACCATCATGTCATTTGCAGATAGGTACACTTTTACTTTTTTTCTGTATGAATTTTATTTCCTTTTCTTGCCTTCTTATAGTAGCTAGAACTTCCATTACTATGTTGAATAAGAGTGGTAACAACGGACATCCTTGCCTTGTTCCCAATGATAGGGTGAATGCATTATGCATTTGGTTTATATCATTGAGTGTGCTGTCTGCTGTAGGTTTTTTTATAGATACTCATTATCTAGTTGAGGAAGTTCCTCTTTATTTCTATTTTTTCTGAGAGTTTGTCTTATGAATAGGTAATGAATTTTATCAGATGATTTTTCTGTGTTGATTGCTATGATCATGTGATGTTTTTTTCCTTAGCTTGTTAATATTATGGATTACATTGATTGATTCTTGACTATTAGACTGGCCTTGCATTCTTGGACTAAATTCAACTTTTTATATATTTTTGAAATCTTTTGCTAATACTTTGTTAAGGATTTTTGTGTCTATATTCTAGTATTGGTCTGTAGTTTTATTCTTTTTTTCATTTCTCTCTCTTTTTTTTTTTATACTACATGTACTATTAAAGTTTTATTTTTTTATACTGTCTTTTTCTGGGTTTTGCATCAGGGTAGTTAGTGCTAGCTTCATAAAATCAATTGGGGAATGCTCCCTACTCTTTTGTTTTCTTGACGAGATTGTGTAGAATTGGTGTTAATTCTTTAAACATTTGGTAAAACTCTCTAATGAAATTATCTGGGCCAGATCTCTTTTTCAGAAGGTTTTAAATTATTAGTTTAATTTCTTTAATAGTTACAGGGCTATTCAAATTATTCATTTAATTTTGAGTGAGTTGTATAAGTCTGTGCTTTTGAAGAATTGATCCATTCACACATGAAGCAGGCCTCCTCATTGCAGGTGGGCAGGGCTGGGAGTTTCAGCTCCTTTCTAGGCCTCTACTGACACCACTGGGGTTGGGGGCTGAGGTGAAAGTCCTGACTCCCTACTAGGCCTCCTCTAATACCACTCCAGTGGGTGTCTCATTACTGCTGGGTAGGAGTGGGAATCTAGGCTCTCCAGGTGGTCTCCTCAGGCACTACCTGGCAGGGGAAGGGAGTCTTATTACCACCTGGCAGGGAAGAAATTCTGGCCTCTGGTATCACCCTTGCAAGTACAGGGGCTGGGGGACGTCTGCGAGGTAGTTGGGGCACAACCTTACAGCTTGGTGAGAGTGGAAATTTAGGCTCCCCACTTGGCCTTTGCTGTCGTGTATGGAAGCAGGCCAGAGTTTTTTCTGTGGTGTTGGCTGGAGTGCAGGTTATTGTCTAAAAGTTTTCTGTCTCACTATGCTGCTCTTTTCTTGGTTCATTAAGCAGGGGCTTTTTTTTTTTCTCCTCTTGTCTTCCTCCATTGGCATTTCTGCATTTCTGGCTTTTTTAGCTCATCATCTGTGATATGAGGCAAAAATAAAACCTGGGAACTCACCACTGTGTTGTTCCATGGGTTCCTAGGTCCCTAGCTGGTCTACCTTCTTATCTTCACCTTCAGAGTCTTCTTAAGTTTGTTTTATATGTGATGCCCAGAGGTTTTAGTTGTATAAAGCTGGAGCATTTAGGAAAAAGTACATCTACTTGATCTTGCTGGAGGCGGAAGTTGGACTAGGAATTGCTTTTTAATGGAAGAAAACAGGTAGAAATTAAGATGCATGAATTGTCCAGAAAGACACACTTAAGTTAGTTTTGGGTTAATTACTTAGAAGTGACAACTATTTCTTTATTTCTTCAGAGATTATTTCTGTATATCTTTGTTCAGTAAAACCAAACCTTCTTTAGTTTTAGATCTCGTAAGAAGCTTGACAATTCAGTGAATTAATTTATTTCTGCATTTAGATATAAATTCATAATAAATCTAAACTTCTGGTTTAGTACGTGGAAGAGAAAAATTTATCTTTGTGAAAGATTAGTTTTATGGAGGAGAGTAACTCAGTTTTTTCTAGTGGTTGTCAGGATCTTGAAGCTGTGGATCCTTATCTAAAAGAAGAAGAAGAAAAAGGCATAGTGGTTAAGATCTTCGTAAGAAATCTTTTGAGTCTGAAATGTTCCAAAAAGATTTTTGGGTGTTTTTGGTGGAAAAATATCTAGAGCACTTTTCCTGGTTATCTAATTCTATGGGGTTTATAGCGTTCATTGATTTTGATTTATTTTACAATTTTGTAAGTTGTGAATAACAGACAGTAATACAAATTGTTCTTGTCCTTAAACATGTAAAGGAATTTTGTTGGTTGGAAGTACAGTCGAAATACAGTTGATTTCTTTTCTCTTTTGTGGAAGAAACCAGTTTTATATCTGTTAAGCAAATTCATTTCAGTATTCCCCATTGGGTATATAAGTGTCTGCTCTTTGGATTCTCTTCTGAACCAGTTGGAACATATTTGTTTCCTAATTAATTGAGGAATTAATTAAAGTCATAGACATATGTTGATTTTGTATTTGTATGAGAGACACCATGTTATCTTTTTGTTTTAGTTATCTTTAACAGCTTGAATTCTGAATTTAGCTTGACTGGGCTTGAATTACAGCTGTAACACTTAACTCTTCTTGTGATTTGGCCAGAGCATTGTAATTTTTAACATGTTTACCACTATAAAAAGAGGTTACCATGCTGTTTTTCTTCCATGGTTATTGTGAGGATTAAAAGCAATGTTATTAGTTACACACTTCTTATAGTACCTCATATATCATAAGAACTCTATGGTTTATTTTGATTTTCTTTTTTTAAATTTATTAAATGTGTCATCTTTGTGCAGGGGCCATGCTAGTCTTCTCTGTATGGTTCCAATTTTAGTATATGTGCTGTTGAAGTGAGCACTTTGTTTTATTTTTAATTAGAAGGCTGTGGGCAACTAATTCTACCTTCCTGAAACTTAGTTTCTTAGTCTGTTAAAAAAAATGATGTGGAATTTTCCCTTAGTTGTTAGGTCATAAGTTTCATTAGCAATAATTGTAAAGAGTAGAATGAAGTGACTGACAATAGTTGCTTTTGGAGGGGATGGCATTTTTAATATACAGTGACCTTGCTGCTCTGAGAAAGGGAAATGTAGAGTTTGATCTGGTGAGCCATTGGTCATTCGATTCAGTAAACAGTGATGGAGAAGACCCTGCTCTGCCTGGCTTTGTACTAGGAAGAAGCATTAGGGTTGGAAATGTGGCTTAACAGGGTAAGAGAATTTTTATCATCTTTCTGCTTTCTTTTTTTTTTCTTTTTTTGAAACACAGTCTTTGTCTTTCCCAGGCTAGAGTGCCATGGTATCAGCCTAGCTCACAGCAACTTCAAACTCCTGGGCTCAAGTGATCCTCCTGCCTCAGTCTCCCAAGTAGCTGGGACTACAGGCATGTGCCACCATGCCTGGCTAATTTTTCTATTTTTAGTAGAGACGGGGTCTCGCTCTTGCTCAGGCTGGTCTCGAACTCCTGGGCTCAAGCGATCCTCCTGCCTCGGCATCCCAGAATGCTAGGATTACAGGCATGAGCCACCGTGCCTGGCCTATTTTTCTGCTTTAAAGCAATTTGGAGGGTAGGTTTTGATAAATGGAAGGCTAAAACTGCCTTAAATATAGGAAGTAATATAAATAGCTGCCAAGGACCTTGATAGATGAGGAATGCTCTTCAGAGAGTAGGAACCAGAAAGGGCTAGATTTTGTTTAACCTAGAAATAACTGTTGGAGGTTTCAAGGGCAATTTTTGGGTGAGTTAGGAGGTGGGGGTGATCAAAGAAGAGGGAGATGGCTCAAGGTTATGTTATTTAAGTTGACCTTTCTCCCTGACCCTCCGTATTTTACCAATGTTTTACTTAAGGGGTAGCAGGTGAAAGTGGGTGGAAGTGGAACAGAATTGGTGAAATGATTGAGTTAGAAGAGGGCATCTTTAGAGGCTGAGAGAATTTAAGTCTCCCAGAAATTAGCCTGGTTCAAGGGAAGATGTTGTCTTCCTGTGTGTTGTATAATTGGAGCAAACTGGGGAATGGTTTAAGCCAAGGACATTCCCACCTACTGTTAAATTAGGATAATGAAAATAAGCCTTAATGCAAAGTCTACCATGTGAACCATAAAGAGCTTATGTATAAATAGATACCTACATTTATAACTGAGTAACATGCATTTTGATATAAGGAAATTAAGTCCTACTATAAACAAAAGCAACAGTCTGCTCAGTACAAATATATTTTAAAGTTTTTTGCAAAATAAAATGGTCCTTATAATTTGGCATCATGATCCAGGGAGTGAGGAGAATGTGGTCATGCCTGCGTTTTTTCTTTAGGAAGGTCTTTGGATTCCTCTAGCCATCTTTGAAACTTGAATACACTGTGTTACAGATGGTGGGGAAAGGAACTGCTCCTTACCCATTTCTTCTTGGGTTGGGATGTAGGCTCAGATTTTGTCCTTGCTGTTCATATTCTGACTTAGGGTGTTGTTATCAGGGAGAAGCAGAAGCTCCAAGGACCTGGCCAGTGTTAACATTTCAGTTTCCAACTCTCCCTGGAACCTGAGGGGTGGCACACATATTGGGCTCTCACTTCACTCTTCTGGCATTCCTATTCTAAGCACTACAACCAGCACAGTTCCCTGGCTTCCTGAGTTGCCTGTGAATTAATCCAGTCAGTACTGGAGTGTTTTAGTTCCCTGGGCCCATTATAACCTGTTAATACTATGAACCATTTAACTAGCCCAGTGCACTGTTCCCAAACTCTGCTTTCTCTTTTTTCTCCCATTTGTCACATTCACAGGCTGAAAGACAGAGTTGAGATTCTCTTCTGGGAAGCTGGCAACGAAAGGAGGATATGATATCTTGCGTTCCAGGGAAAAATAAATTGTGATGCTTCTGAACCCATGGGCAATTAACAAGGCAGTTTCTAGCTACTGAATGTACTTTCTGAAATCAGGACTGTGAAAGCTTTGGGTAAGTCTGTGTAATGGTTTCCATGTTTGCGGTTTTTATCTTGCTTCATGTATCTGAACACAAAGCTTTTTAAATTGATCATAGTTGTTCTTGTTTATGTGGTGTTGTTGAAATGTTCTAATGCTTGCTCCATAACCTTTTCATTATAAACATTTATTTCTGTTGAAGAGATCTAAGTTTCCTGTTGATAGAAAATAAATTGGTATATTTCTTTTTTCTTTTTTTTTTTTTTTGAGATAGAGTCTCACTCTTGTTGCCCTGGCTAGAGTGCCCTGGCGTCAGCCTAGCTCACAGCAACCTCAAACTCCTGGGCTCGAGCAATCCTTCTGCCTCAGCCTCCCAAGTAGCTGGGACTACAGGCATGCGCAACCATGCCCGGCTAATTTTTTTTTTCTATATATTTTTAGTTGGCCAATTAATTTATTTCTATTTTTAGTAGAAACGGGGTCTCGCTCTTGCTCAGGCTGATCTAGAACTCCTGATCTTGAGCGATCCTCCCGCCTCGGCCTCCCAGAGTGCTAGGATTACAGGCGTGAGCCACCGTGCCCGGCTGGTATATTTCTATCAAAGAACAAAACCCAGCATTTCTGTTTGGCATTTGGTCATATGATTCTTTTTGAATCTTTATGTTGAAAATTAGGCACCATTTTGTTGAGAGTCTAGAATATTAAATGGAATGTGTTCTAGAGTTCAGTCCTTACATTTTCTGCTGCATGTAGTAACTGACTTTTATTTGACTCTAGCAGGTTACATAGCAACTTATAGGACACCATTAGGTGGTATCCTCCTTTTGGGGCAGTGAGGGCTTGGGGAGATGGGAGCATTTATCTCTGTGGGTAACTCTGACAACTGATTCTGGCCATGTCCTGTCCTGTCTCTAGGCTCATGATCCATTTGCCCAGTGTCCATCTGAAATTCCTGGCTGTTGCCTTCAGCCTTAATTTGTCCAGAACTAAATTCATTCTGAATCCCATATTCAGTTTCCTTCCAGAATGTGTCTATTACTGTCTATTTAATTGTCTAGGCTTGAACCTTCATAGACAGTTTTGACCCCTGTTCATCCCAAGCCTTTTTTCTATTGCTTCTTCTTTCTTAATGCTTTTGATTTTTTCCACCTTATCTTTATACTTGCATTATTTCAATAGTTGACTAGTTGGTTTCTAAAATAATAGATTCTATTTATTGTACATGTGATATAATAAAGAATATATCTGGTCTTTGTCCCTGGTTCCTGACAATGAGCTTCAAAAACCTGTAGAATTTCCTAGGTGATGGAAGTATCTTTTGTTATTCATAACAAGAGTCCCTTTGACCACACCTGAGTTTATGCTAATGAGGTGACTTTGGTGTGCCCTTATATAATTTCAAGGGAGAAGCTGTCTACATCAGACAGACCAAGATTGGGGTTGGGATTGGGATTTTAGCTCTACCCCCAGTCTCCGGGGAGGAGAGAAGAACTTGATAACAAGCTCAATCACAGGGTCAGTGATTTAATCATGCTTAGGTAATGAAACCCCATATAAAAGCCCTAGAACAGCTGTGAACAGTTGTGATGTGCTGCAAGAGTGACACCTGGATTTCTTGATAAGAGAGCGTGGAAACTTTGCATCCCTTTACCCTTTTCCCCAGACTTTGCCTTGTGCATCTTTTCCATTTGGCTTTACCTGAGTTGCATCCTTTATAACAAAACTGTGATTAAGTTTAGTGCTGCCAGTGATTTCTGAGTTGTAGAGAATTACTGCACCTGAAGGGAGGTTTTGGGAACCCCTGAATTTGTAGCCAAGTCAGACACTAGTGCAGATAGCCTAGGGATTTCTGAAGTAAGGGCAGTCTTGTTGGGGACCTTGCTT
This sequence comes from Cheirogaleus medius, assembly GCA_008086735.1. NCBI lineage: Eukaryota > Metazoa > Chordata > Mammalia > Primates > Cheirogaleidae > Cheirogaleus > Cheirogaleus medius. Next base: position 151,992,261 of record VBSM01002608.1, on the reverse strand, counting down.
TATAACTTGTGGGATCTGATGCTAACTCTAGGTAGTATCAGAACTAAACTGAATTGTAGGACACCAAATTGGTGTCAGAGCGCTTACCCTTTGTTAGGCATTATGGTGTGTGTGCTACAAGTGTTATTTCTTATTATACTCACGAAGAGGGTTAAGGCCTGGTTTTCTCATTCTTGTTTTACCTGTAGAGAAAAGTGAAGTTATAACTGCCCAGGGTCACAGAGCAAGGAAGTGATGAACTCAGTGTTTTCTGATTTTAAAGCCCTTTACTTAACCCTTTATATTGAGCCAACTGCCTTTTTTTCTCTAGATGTTACTATTCTCTAATCTGGCACTTGTGGACTAAGGACTGCTTTTTCTAAGTTAAACTTTTATCACATCATTTTTTTTTTTTTTTTGAGACAGAGTCTCACTCTGTTGCCCGGGCTAGAGTGCCCTGGCGTCAGCCTAGTTCACAGCAACCTCAAACTCCTGGGCTGAAGCAATCCTCCTGCCTCAGCCTCCTGAGTAGGTGGGACTACAGACATGCGCCACCATGCCTAGCTAATTTTTTCTATATATTTTTAGTTGGCCAATTAATTTCTTTCTTTTTTTAGTAGAGACAGGATCTCGCTCTTGCTCAGGCTGGTCTCGAACTCCTAATCTTGAGCGATCCGCCTGCCTCGGCCTCCCAGAGTGCTAGGATTACAGGTATGAGCCACTGCGCCCGGCCTATCACATCATTTTTGAGCTCAGAAACTTTCAGTTACTCTCTATTACTGCAGAATAAAACCCATACTCCATTTTTTTACCCCACGATTTTTTTTTTTAATTTCAGAATATTATAGGGGTACAAATGTTTTGATTACATGTTTTGCTTTTATGCAGTATGAGTTGAAGTTATAAGTGTGCCCATCACCAAGGTAGCTTGCATTGTACCTGTTAGGTGTAAATTTACCCGTTCCCTCCTCCCCCTTCCCACCTACTTAGTTTCTGTTGAGTTTTACTACCATATGTACACATGGGTGTTGATTGATCAGTCCCAATTTAATAGCGAGTACATGTGGTGTTTGTTTTTTCATTCTTCTGATACTTCACTTAGAAGAATGGTCTCTAGTTCTATCCAGGTTGTTACAAAAGGTATCAGTTCACCATTTTTATGGCTGTATAGTGTTCCACAGTAGACATGTACCAAATTTTATTAATCCACGCATGTATTGATGGGCACTGAGGTTGATTACATGTCTTTGTGACTGTGAATTGTGCTGCACTAAACATTCAAGTGCACGTGTGTCTTTTTGATAAAATGACTTTTTTTCCTTTGGGTAGATACCCAATAGTGGGGTTGCTGGATCAAATGATAGGTCTACTTTTGGTTCTTTGAGGAATCTCCACACTATTTTCCATAGAGGTTGTACTGGTTTGCAGTCCCACCAGCAGTGTATAAGTGTTCCTATCTTTCTGCATCCATGCCAACATGTTGTTTTGGGACTCTTTGATAAAAGCCATTCTCACTGTGGTTAGGTGGTATCTCATTGTGGTTTTGATTTGCATTGCCCTGATGATTAGAGACTTCGAGCATTTTTTTCATATGTTTATTGGCCATTAGTCTATCTTCTTTTGAAAAGGTTCTGTTCATGTCTTTTGCCCACTTTTTTATGGGGTTGTTTGATATTTTTCTTGCAGATTTGTTTGAGTTCTTTGTAGATTCTGGTTATTAGCCCTTTATTGAATGTATAGCATGGAAATATGTTCTCCCATTCTATAGGTTGTCTATTCACTCTATTGATTGTTTTCTTGGCTCTACAGAAGCTTTTTAGTTTAATCAAGTCCCATGTGTTAATTTTTGTTGTTGCTGTGATTGCCTTTGGGATCATCTTCATAAATTCCTTGTCTAGGCTGCTATCTAGAAGAGCTTTTTCAACATTTTAATCTAGAATTCTTATAGTTTGATGTCTTAGGTTTAAGTGAGTTGATTTTTATGGGTAGTGAGTGGCGGATCCTGTTTTAGTCTTCTACATGTGGCTATCCAATTTTCCTAGCACCTTTGATTGAATGGGAATTCTTTTCCCCAGTGTGTGTTTTTGTCTGCTTTGTCAAAGATCATATGGCAATATGAGGATGGTTTTATATCCAGATTCTCTGTTCTGATCCATAGATCTGTATCTCTGTTTTTGTGCTGTTTTGGTTACTATAGCCTTGTAGTATAGCTTGAGGTCTGGTAAAGTGATGCCTCCCAATTCATTCTTATTGCTTAAGGTTGTTTTGGCTATTCGGGGTCTTTTCTGGTTCCATATGAAGCATAGAACTATTTTTCCTAGATCTGTGAAAAATGACGTTGGTATTTTAATGGGGGTTGCATTGAATCTGTAGATCACTTTGGGTAATCTAGACATTTTAACAATGTTGATTTTGCCAATCCATGAGCATGATATGTTTTTCCACCTGTTTACATCCTCTGCAATTTCCTTCCTCAGTGTTTCATAGTTCTTCCTTTAGAGGTCTTTTACCTCCTTAAATATATTCCTAAGTATTTTATTTTCTTTGTTGTTATTGTGAAAGTAATTGAGCCAAACCCATACTCCTTAGGTAGCCCTTCAAGGCCCACCAGAGTCAACAGGCTTAAATTAATACTGCTATCCCAGTCTTTATATAGAACAAAGAAAACAAATTCTTACTGTGTTTCTTGGATGGGCCACTCAATCTGTATCTCCAGTGAATTGCCCTGGTGAGGGAACTGTGTCTTTTTGTTACATGTAAAGTATAATCAGAAAGTCAGAATTTATGAAAAGAATCTCATAAAAATAGCAAATGCTGACTGACTAGTGCAGGTAATTAATTAAATGCTTCTGGAATTCAAAAGAGGAACAACTTCATGGAGCAGTTGTATTTTGAACTTGGCCTTGAAGAGGTGGTAGGATTTTGAGAATTGTGACTGGGGAGAAGACCCATCTACTCCAAAATACCATAAGTGAAAAGGAATGAAGGGGATTGTTGGGCATCCATTGAAGGTGGTGTTGATGACAATGAATACTTCAGTTTATCTGGAGTGGACCTTTTCTGAAGGCAGGGTCTACTCCCTGTCTCCAAACAAGTCTTGAAAGCTTCCACATATTGTTTTAACTAATTGAACTTGTGCTGAATCTTTGTTCTTTGAAGCTAGAGTTGTTTGGAATGAACCAAAAGCTATTTTAGGGCCAACCTAGGTGATAAGGTTGGGTGACCACGTTGGTTAATACCAATTTTACTTAAAAATAAGATGTGGTTACAATTAAGAATTACCTCTTTATGTGTTACCTGAGCTGACCAAAGGAAATTTTAAACTGTAAAACTTGAAAAAATATTTTTAGTGGAACATGGGAATAAGCATATTCAAAGTAACCTGAATATTCAAAGTCTGAAGGAGGTAGCATTCTCTAGGTTGGGTAAGTTTGGTAAATATATATTTTTAAAAAGTCTTTATTGTGCATGCACTCACATCATTATACCCAATCTCTTGGTATCCTGTAGGGTTAGAATCTCTTCTGACCCCCCAAAGCATAATAATTTGTTGGTCATCTTGGCCTCTGTTTTTAAAAACAAACAGCAAACTTTAATTGATTTTTGTTTTAAAAATCACTTTAAATATTTTATAAGTAACATTTATACATTTTGGAAAATAAATATATGAAGAACAGCTTAAAATCACATTACTTAGAGATAATTGATAACCTTTATTTTTATTGCACTACTTTGGTTTATGTAGTTATACTATTTTATAGCCTAGTTTTTCACTTAATATTATATTGCGATTTTCCCATGTCATACAATTTTTTTGAAAATATGTTTTCTATTATATAAACATATAATACATGTCATACATGTAGATTTGTTATTTTTATTTTATTCCTTTAAGTTAAAACAATCATTTACTTACTATTTTGTAAGTTGTTTTTTTCATGTCGTGTATCATGGCTAGCTTTCTAAATGACAGCTTATACTGGTGTACAGTCAGCCCTCTGTATCCATGGGTTATTCATCTATAGATTTAACCAACCAGGATCAAAAATATTTGGAAAAAAATTGCTTCTGTGCTGAACATGTACAGATTTTTTTCTTGTCATTCTTCCCTAAACAATATAGTATAACAACTGTTTACATAGTATTAGATATTATAAGTAATCTAGAGATTTAAAGTATTTGGGAGGACCTGTACAGGTTATATATAAATATGATGTTATTTATTAATATATAAGGAACTTGTACATTTGTTGGTTTTGGTATCCTTGAGAGGTTCTGGAACCAGTCCCCCATGGTTACTGAGGGATGACTGTACTTCATTTTTTTTTAACTTTTTAACTGGCTGCATAATATTCTATTATATGGCAATACCATAATTTAGCCATTTCTCTGTTGATGGACATTTATACTATTTGTAATTTTCACATATGAATAGTGCTTTAGTGAACATTTTTATACATATATTTTTTCTCACTTTTATGAGTACTTTTGTGGCATAGATTAGAATGAAATTACTAGGTAACAATGTATATGCATTTTAAAATTTGCCAGCTATGCCAGATTTCCTTTTAAAGGGCTTTATCAGTTTTTTCTCTCATTAATAGTATGTTTAAGAGTCCCTATTTTCCTGTACTCTCACTTTGCTAGATATTATCATTGTCAAATATGAAAAAGTAGTGGTTGGAGACATGGTATCACATTACCTTAATTTAGGTTCTTTGCTTATTTTTTTTTTAAGGGTACCTATTTATATGTGACTGTTTTGATATTTGGCCCATTTTCCTATTGTAGTTCTTTAATACTTTCATATTTTACATGTAACTCTTTAATTCATCTGAAATTTATTTTGATTTTTATGGAATGGAAACTGCCTGATTCTGGAAGAGATTCAAGGGCTAGTGGGTCTTGAAATTATGTGTCTGGAAAAATTTAGAGGATAAAAATAAATTTTGCTGCTTTTGGAAAGTAGTTTGTTTCAAATTTATTTAAAAATTTAGTTCATTATTACTTACCCAACTCTGTAAAATATGTTGGAGTAATAAGAAAATCTTGCCAACAAAAAGACCCCTTCTGACCACTATAGAAGAGAGAAAAAACTCCATTTTTAATGATTATGCATATCAGATACATGCATGTAGGTTGTTTAAGAGAGACTACAAAATTTGCATACAGTTTTACTCATTTTATATCAGTAAAACAGACAAAACTTTTCTTGAATTTTTGAGAGATAAATAGATGAACTCTGTGAGAGTTTCATGTATAAATGATGAGATTCCTAAGTTTTGTAGGGGTAAAGGGGAAAATCCCCATTGCCCTCTGAAGGTTTGCTGAAAATCACTGACAAAAGGCAGATTTAGGAGAAGAGGCATACAAATTTATTTGATTGTAGTTTTACAAGACACAAGAGCCTTCAGAATGAAGACCTAAAGATAACAGGGGAAACTGTCCATTTTTATGCTTAGGTTCAACAAATTACGGACAGCTAGGTAGATTGAAAAAAAAGCAATATTGATTAAAAAAGCAATAGCCTCATGGTAATAGACTGAGTGGGGAAGCCCAGCAAGGCCTGGCTGCTTAGCTTCTCGGCCTCTGTGTATACCATTTCTTCCTTCTGGGAATGGGGCAGGACCCTCTCTGGAATGGGGACCTTTTAACCTATAATCAAACAAGGTAAGTCAGGTAATTTCTTCATGGCTAGTTTTTACTCAGAAAGGTGAGTAAAAATATTACTCTTTGCTATTAGTTTCTCTGGCAAGCCTCAGGGGAGAATGAGTGACCGAAGACAGGAGGGCAGGAGAATGACAGAGAAAAACTTGCTTCTGAGGCCTTCATTTTGGGGAATCATTTTCAGAGCCCCAACAGTTAATTTCAGTAGTATGTGTTTACAGTGCCCAGGGTCAGAGGGCTTGTGACCTTGCATTGTAAATTTGGAGACTAAGATAGTATCTAATTCCTGATGAAAAGGTTTGGCCTATTAGATTTTTAAGTAGATGCCCAGTTTGTAGGCTGAAAGTGGCTTTCCAAAAGAGGCCCAAGTCCTAATCCTTGGATCCTGTGAAAAGTTATTTATATAGCAAAAGAGGGTCTTTGGAATTAAATTGAGGATCTTGAGGTGGGACAGTTATCCAGGATTGTCTGAGTGGACTCTAAAAACAATCATATGTATCTGTATAAAAAGGAGCCAGAGGGAGATTATTGTACACACACAGAAGAGGAGGAAACAGTGTGTTCACAGAGGCAGAGACTGGAGTGATATGATCCCAAGTTCAAGGCATTCTGACAGGAAGCTGGAAGAAGCAAGAGATAAATTGTCCCCTAGAGCTTCTGGCAGGAGTGCAGCCCCTGCTCACACCTTGCTTTGTCCAGTTATAGTGAATTCGGACTGTAGCTTCCAGGACTATAAGAATAAATTTCTCTTGTTTTAAGCCACCAAGTAATCTGTTAACAGCAGCCATAGGAAACTACTGTATACCCTGTGGGGAAGGGAAAGTTAGCTGTCTCGCCTTTATTAAACAAAGAGTTTCATTATAATAATTTACTCTTCTTCATTTTATTAGAAGTTTCAGGACTTTGTCAATTTTTCCATAAAGAACAAAACTCATTTAAAGTTCTGTTTTTCTGTGTTCTCTATTCATTTTTACTGCCATCCATGTTTCTATTCATATTCTATTTCATATTTCATTGTCTGGGTTTTTAAAATAAGACCTTTATTTTAAAATCTTAATTTGATTGATTAGTTTATGTTTTCTTTATTTAAATTATTATTTTATATAGCATATTGGAGTACAGCTTTGTATGAATCCCATTACTTTTGATATATGATGTCTTTTATGTTTTTTCTAAATATTCTGTTGCTTGATTCTAAACTTTGGTGAGCATCAGTCTCAGCTGGAGGGTTAATTACAAATGTAGGTAGTCCAGCTACACTCTTAGACCTACTATATGTCAACCTTGAATAATGATATTCAGAAAATATGATTAAGTATAGAATTTGAGTTCAAAGCTTGAGGATAGCTGCCTGGGATCACCGACTCCAAATGAATGGGGTCAACATTCCAAAGTGGAGAAGTTAAAGTTTCACTTACATAGGCAGCGACAGAAAAACGTTAGCAGGATTACAACACTTTCTATGAGACTGGTGCATACATTATAGTGATTTGATTGGTTACAGATTGCTACATTCTAAGGAAGATAGCTTTAGTACTCTGTGAGGAGGGTAGTGATCTGATGGGGCCCTTATCTCTGGAGGCGTTTGTTCTTAATTATTCACAGGGAAAAAAAAGGCATAAATTGTAGCTGCATGCCACATTCCTTTCAAGGCTCAGAATAGTCTGAAGTTCCAACACTTTTAAGTTTGATTTATTTAATTTCACATATTTGAAAGTCTCTGAGTGTAGGGCCTGAGCTTATGTGTTTTTAATAAGCCCCCCAGGTAATCTGGATGCACATCAAATACTGAGAACTAGAAGTCTGTGTATCTTTTTCTTTTTTGTTTTCTTTTTTTTGAGACAGAGTCTCACTCTGTTTCCCTGGATAGAGTGCCATGGCATCATCATAGTTCACTGCAACCTCAAACTCCTGGGTTCAAGCGATCCTCTTGTCTCATTCTCCTGAGTAGCTGAAACTACAGGTGCATGCCACAATCATGCCTTGGCTAATTTTTCTTTTTTGGTAGAGACGGTATGTCACTCTTGCTCAGGTTGATCTTCATCTCCTGAGCTCAAGGAATCCTCCAGCCTCAGCCCCCCATAATGCTAGGATGATAGGTGTGAGTCACCACACCCGGCCAAGGCTTGTGTATCTTTAATTTTTTTGATTAATTCAGTTATTTAGGAAGTTTTAAAAATTCCAAATCATTAGAGTTCTTTGTTTCAAATTAATTATTAATTCTTAGTTTTATTATTTTTTAATCAGAAACTGTAATCTGTAAAATTAATTGGAATTTCCATTATGACTTAACAATAAATTTTTGTAAATCACTTCTATGGATACTTGAAAAAAATTGGCTATGACATTTGATACATGTTTGAGGTTTTTATTCATATAACACAGAATTAACCATTTTAAAGTGAAGAAATCAGTGGCATTTAGTATAATACATTGACAGTGTTCTGCCGCTACCACCTCTATCTAGTTCTAAAACATCTTCCTCACTCCCAAAGGAAACCCTGTACCATTAAGCAGTTACTCCTTCTCCCCAACCCTTGGCAACCACCAATCTGCATTCAGTTTCTATGCATTTACCTATTTTGAATATTTCATATAAATAGAATCATACCTCTATGACCTTCTGTGTCTTCTTTTAGTTAGCATAATGTTTTCAAGGTTCATCCACTTGTCACATGTATCAGTGCTTTATTTTTATGGCTGGATAATGTTCCACTGTATGTTTATGTCATGATTTGTTCATCCATCCATTCATTAATGTACATTTGGGTTATTTCCACTTTTTGGCTATTGCAAATAGTGCTGTCATAAACATTTGTGTATAAGTATTTATGTTGAGTACCTGTTTTCAGTTCTTTTGAGGTATATACCTAGGAGTAGGATTGCTAGGTCATGTCGTAATTGTATGTTTAATTCTGAGAAATGCCATTGTATATTACCACCGGCAATATATGAGGGTTCAATTTTGTACACCTGTATTGTTATTTTCCATTTTTTGAATTATGCCCATCCTGGTGGGTTCTGTAGTGGTATCTCTTTGTGGTTTTGATTTGCATTTCGCTAATGAAGGATGACATTGAGCATTTTTTCATATGCTTATTGACCATTTGTCTTTCAATCCATAAACATGGGATGTCCTTCCATATATATATTTAGGTTTTCCTTAATTTATTTTGTCAATATTTTATAGTTTTCAATGTATAAGTCTTTCACCTCCTTGGTTAAATTTATTCCAAGGTAGTTTATTCCTTTGGATGTTATTGTAAATGGAATTGTTTTCTTAATTTCTTTTTCTGTTTATTTATTGCTGGTGTATAGAACCACAATTGATTTTCGTGTGTTGATCTTGAACCCTGCAACTTGGTGGAATTTGTTTATTAGTTTAGTATTTATGTGGATTCCTCACGATTTTCTATACACAGAGTCATATCATGTGCAAATCAAGATAGTTTTACTCCTTTCCAATTTAGATGAATTTTATTTCTTTTACTTGCCTAATTGTTCTGGCTAGAACTTCTCTTACAATGTTGAATAACAATGATGAAAGCAGTCATCCTTGTCTTGTTCCTCATTTTAGGGGGAAAGCTATAGTCCTTCATTCTTGAGTGTGATATTAACTGTGGGGTTTTCATAATGCCCTCTTCTTTATTTTCAAATATTTAAAATTTTTCTGAGTGGAGTCAATTGGAAAAATTTAAAGAAGCTAATTTAAAAGTTTTGCTAGGTTATGGGAGGTAGTCTAAATATCAGGAACAGGAGAAATTTTAACATAGTTTTTGTATTAACACTTCAGGCTTGCATGGTTAAGAATATACAGAAAGCATTTATGGAAAAGGAGACCTTATTGAATAGAGGGTTCTACTTTGTTTATTTGGTTTTACTGTCTAAACATGTGTAGTTGACAATTATAGCTGTTTCAAAGACTTCACTTGAAAAATTTTAAAAAAATTTTTAACATGCAAACATATTATCTCCCTTATAAATTTATTAACTCCAAATCAAATTAAGGCTTCACTTTTTATCACTGGCATATAAAAATGGAAGATTTGCCCAGATTAAGCCTTTTAAGATTTTATTTTTTCATGTGTTAATTTCTTTCTTGATTTGAGATAAATGTTTATAAACATCAACCAGTTTCTTTTTCTGAGGCCTACACTGGGGGAAAGGACCCTGTTTACTAATGTTGCATCAGAAGTTACTCTAAAAAATGGAAACTTTTTTCCTTATAAAAATGTAAGTGCCTCTAGAGTCATAATGCACATTGTTCCTGCATTTAGTAAACTCTCTTATTTTGTTTTGTATGGGTATTTTGATGACAGGTTTTATGCAAAATATTTATAATAGAAATATTTTTTAAGGGAGGCAGGAGGTGACTGATTACCTTTCATACTCATTTCAGGAATTTTCAGTTTTCCTAAATATTTTTAGAATAAAACCCAAGAGTTCTATTAGAATAATTTTGCCTCCATAAATCTTGCCAGTCCCTCCTACCCCCAACTTTGTAATAGAATCTTTTGTGTCATGTTTAGCATAAATAACAAGACTTTTGAGTCTCAGAGATGAGGAAGAGAAAGATTAGTTGCAGATCAGTGAAATTATTTTTGTATTAAATCAATCATAATTATGCCTTTTTGTTTCCTCTGAATATAGTTGATATTTGTGTACCGTTTATCTATGGCCTCATCAGTCATTGGAGAACAGATTTTCATATTGGGAATTACTTTGCCTGGACTGGATATTTCTGATTGTATTATGTATATGTAAGACACAGTTATATATGTCTAAATGTAACTTTCATAATATACATGAACAACATGAATATGAATATATGAGGGACAATTTTGAACAAAGGGACAGGTTGTATGCCTCTTATTAGTAAAAGGAATTGAAATCTATTATGATATTTTTTGATAGTGTCGTTGGGATAAAGAAAGCAGGAAGATAGAGGAGAACTTGGTGGACTTAGAAGCTACCCACTTCTCCTGATTTGGGTCATCTGCATGTGGAACATCCTCTTTGACTTTGACATTAACATATTTCTCATTTCTTTACTTCCTTTATAATTCTTTATAATTATACTCTTTATGAAACTAAACAAAGACTTTTGTGTTGATTTCTTCTTCAGTGACATAAAAATTTACCTATTTTGTGAATGGGTAGATGAAAATAGGTGCGTTTAAAGGGATTGCAGATTTTGATAACTTTTTATAGAAGAGTCTACCAAAGTTATTCTATCTTCTGGAGGAATTTGCTGTTGGATTGATGATTTTCCTTAGTTCTAACTGTTTAAAGGGAATGAAGATGAGTGGGCAGCAGGTTGTGGTTGCTAGAGTTCATTGTCTTCACCAGGGGTGGGGAAACTTTTCATGTTGGAAGACTGCATTAATTTAGCTGTAATCAAATAAGGCTGCATTTAAGAAACTTCAATTAGAAATACTTACAAATGTACATTATTTTGTAAAAATCTAACTACTATGTATTTAATAATTTCAAAAAATGAAAACTATTTGTTAATTTTAAAGTTAACCTTTTAATGACTTCGTTGTATCTGCTTTTTGTTGGAGAGCATTTTAATATTTGGTTGCAGCATGGAGGTCAGCAGTTTCAGCTGATCCTCTAGATGGGTGTCAGTCATTTGTGACCTTAAGGACATCTTGATTTGGGTTAGGTAGGAAAATGTAGATTCCTAGCAATAAGTGGTTGAAAAGCAAGAAAGCATTTTTTGGGCTTGTTGCCCAAGGCGTGGATATTCTGCTTTTTTTCATATTTCAATTGGATCTTTCTTAGCACCAATGACTTTAAAATGTCATCTACTGAGAGCTCAGTCAATTCCAACTGTAGTTCTTTAGGTGCCTTGGTGCTATCAACTAGGTGAGGCCGAAATGCTAATTCGAGTGTGATGTCATGCTTCTCAAAGTCAAACTTGTTGCAAAGTGTCACTTAAAATATTAATAGTAGGTTTAGCACAGAGATTTTGCTGATGCAAGATACAATGAAAAGAAATGAGAGCATCTGGATCTGTTAATACTTTTTTAAATTTGTGCAATAAATCCTTGATGGTGCATACACTCACTAAATTTACCAAATTCAGTCTAACTTTACAACATTTATCTTGAAAGTTGTTGAAGATATATATCTATTCCCTGTGTTCTGTTCGCAAGAGTGCCCAAAGTGAATAACTCTTTGTAGTAAAGAAAATCTTCTGTATGACCTGAATGAAGTATGAAACCTGCATAGAGTCAGTAATATCAGTTGATTTATCCAAAGCGATTGAATAATGTATATTTTCCTTTTTAAGTATTGTATGAAGTTGTTCTGTTAAGTGGAAGGCTAAGTCATGCTGCCAATAAGTTATGGTTCTCTTCAAAAGAGGCAGTTGTTTGTACTTTGAACTGTTATCAGGGTCTAAGAATCTCACAACTTCAATAGAGCATTCTTTCACAATTTCTACATCACTGAATGGCTTGCCTTTTTTCCCTGAGTATATAAGCTACTTTATAAGTTGCTCCAGTGACATTATTTCCAGATCTTATTCCTGCTTGGAAGAATTGTCTTTGCTTTTCATCTATTAATTTCTGCAGTACAACCTTTCATACCTCTTCCTCGAATTTAAAATGTTGTCCTTGTGAGTGTTATAATGCTGATGAACATTGAATTTTTTTAATGTTGCTATTATAGTATCACAAAGCAAGTAAATCATCTTATCTTTAGCAGAAACAAGATAATATTGCAATTCCCAATCATTAAAAATTTTTTTTTCTTCCTTCAGCATTCTCTTGGTCTTCTTTGACATGATAGGCTGTTAAGCAGGCAGAATTAAAAAATACTGTCGAGCTGTGCAACTATTCACAAATTCCACTTCCAACAGAAACACAGTGCACCGTTGTCAAAAGCTGATAACAGACTGATGTTCTCAACCCCCATAAACTCTTGCCAGCCAGCCTCATGCAGTAGTGGTACCAGTCAGGAAAGTTAGAACTAAATCATGAGTGTAGCAGCTATCAATTTAGCCCTTATGGCTTACTGAATTTCTAATAGTGCTGAACAATCTGATAGGATTATTTCATTGAAACTTATTTTATTCTTTGGTATTTTAAGTACATTCATTTTAAAAATAAAATAAAAATATAAAAGACAAACAAAATGTATTAATAAAAATATAAGGATTTGCTCTGTAAAATTTGGATTCAGTCAAAAGGCCACACTTAACGACCTACATAGAAGGCCACATGTGTTCTTAAGGCCTCAGGTTCCCCACCGCTGGTCTTCACCATCATCTGCAATCTGAATATTGGCTTTGCAGGTTCCGAAACCTGATTTCCTAGCTTTATCCAGTCCTCATGAATTAGTTCATACCAATGAAATTCATAAAGATTGATTTTCAAAAGCGTAAGGCATGTTTATTAATTTGCATTGGGAGATGGACCTTTCCAGTCTAATTTACATTCACTGTTTGGAATATCTTTTTTTTGTGTTGATATCTAAGTATCAATGTCTTACCAATAATAAGAAAGTTGTCTAGTGTGTTAAATATATTATGATTTATGCAGATATAAAAATAAACATATATTAAGAGTTTTATTTAACTTATAATCAATGAGGGAATCAGGCAAATGGCATAACTGGTTTAAAGGAAAAGTAAAATAACCCACAAATTTATGATAAGTAAAGGAATGTTGAAATGGATTCAAATGGAGCCAAAACTGGTTTGTAGGGGAGGGTGGAGCTGGAGAGAGGCTAGAGAAATTAACTGAATTTTCTACTTCATAGGATAGAATTTGTATGTCTCTCAGTTACTTGTAACTTACAGAGTTGTAAAATGGCTCCCATCAAACAGAATCTGATAAAATGGAGGGGTGTCCTGTAAATTGTTCCTAGTTTTCCATCATGTTTTTCTCTCTGTGTTACTGTGAATTGTAATAGATAATTTTTTTTAAGAGATGGGGTCTCGCTATGTTTCCCAGGCTGGACTTGAACTCCTGAGCTCAAGTAATATTCCTGCCTTGGCCTCCTGAGTATCTGGGACTACAGGCTTACGTCACGGGTATTTGAGTCCAGTTCTTCTGAATACTTTTGGAGACTAATGAACTTTTACAGTTGTACCATTTACCTTGTTAGTAAATGAACATTTTTAATAATTTGGTTTTAAATTATTGGTTATACACAGGTCCAGGTTCAGATTTTCCTTGCTAGTCTTGTAGAAACTGATAATTTTCTTTTTGGCACTGGTTCTTTTTTTTTTTTTTTTTTTTGGATAGCTGGTGGTGACTTTGAGTCTGGCTGCAAGGAGCAATAATGAAGGTAATCTGATTTTATATACTTTTCTTTTATAAGCATATGATTATTAAAATTGCATAAAGTTATTAGGAGGCTGTATGGTGGAGTTGGAAAGAGCACAGGGTTTATGATAATCTAGATTACTTACCTTTACTTAAGATTTTATGACCTAATTATTCATGACAATCTTCATTTTATTTCCTTCTGAACATTTTGATGAATGTTTAAATAGAATAATTTTTAAATTAGCATACATGTTTTATACAACTGTGCACAGTGTTTTTTTTATTAGCCAGAATAAATGTTGAGTGATTCTTTCCTTTAATGGGTCTTTCTGATACAGTTTCTCCTAATATGTGATGCCCTTTAGTGAATTCAGACTTTCGGAAACATTTTTGAAAGGCAATAATAAGTATAAGGAAATCTCAAGGAACATTCTAGTAATTAGAAGCATTCTGTGTGCTTTGTTGATATGGCAAATTCTGTCTCTGGAAGTATTAAAGCAAAGATTTGCTAATCCCCTATCAGTCTGATTGTTGAATTAAGTGAAACTTTTCCAGATGACTTGTAAAATCTCTTTTAGCTTCAAAGTTCTAGCTTCTATATAAACCATTAGTCCTCAGCCAATAAATATTGAACATTCACTGGGTATTTAACAGTGTCCTGGGGGTTGTGAAAGTTTCAAAGGTAGTATAGGTCATGGATGTGATTTCAAGTAACTTAGCATCAGTAGGAGAAAATAATAGTAGCTAACCTACATTGGAACATTTACACTGTTCCTGGAGCTGCTCAAAACAGTTTACATTGTTATTTCATCCTCACAATAATCCTGAAATAGGTACCATTTTTAGTCCTATTTTATTAGTGCAGAAATAGGGACCCAGAGAAGTTAAATAATTTGCCCAAGGTCACACAGTCAGTGGTAGAACCAGGACCAGTTTATGTAAAACAATAGTGTAGATTAAGGGAAGTTTTAGTGGTTTACAGGTTGTCAGCTGTCTGACGGGACACTTAGTCGCCTATATTAAGCTAGATCAAATCACTAGATCAAATCACTTTTGGACACAATATTTTTATATTGCTACACTTAAGTGTGTGGTTTTCTTGTTAGCTTTAATCACAGAAGTGGTAGTTTAATAATTTGTACCTACATTTTGCAGTTTATTTAAATTTTTGGCCCATAACGTACTTTTTCTAAAGACTTATTTGAGAGAATGACATGATCTTACCTTCTTACTTTCTTTAAAACACCCATTCTTTGAGGTTTAGTGAATCAACTTGCTCATTCCAGTGCTTAATAATTCTTTTAGAGTATTTATGACTTTTAGGTTTCTTTTGGTTTTCCGAGTCATTTACCATCCTATTTTTTGGATTTTAAGAGTAGAATAGCTCTTGTCCTTTTAGTTTCTATCACCTGGACTAAATAGAAACTGATCTTCCCATATGTAGATAAATTCATTTACTCAAATTAGAGATAGCCTTTTGATTCCCTGGATTGTATCTATTTATGGGGTACTCGGGTCAGTGTTTGTTGTATGGAGACAATATAGGATACATCTTCAGTCTATTTATTGGAAAGATGAGCCTTGAAGAACAAAGGAATGTTATATTGTGATATTTAAGGTTGATTTTTCTTATTTCTGGAAACTTGTCTGGTGTCCATTTACAAAATTTATTTCTTTGTTACAAAGCATTTGTGTATAATCCATAAGTACATAAACAAGTTACAGATTCATGATGACCCTAATGGCCCGATTACTCTTTAGGCTTCATCTCTCTCTTATTTTAGTGCTGTGTGTATCTTTCCATTTAGGGTGTAAGTGAGAAATAAGAGGGAATGTGAGAAAAAATGAAATAGGAAGCTCTCCTAATGGATGGAGAGATACTCAGAAGTACCCAGCCTAGGATTTTAACAAGTCTAGAAGGATTGAGTAGGGCTGTAGAGAAGAATATTTTAATGAAAGTAGGAGCTTAGAAAAATCCCACCTGACTCCATGTGCCTGTTGGTGAAAATAGATCACTTTTTATTAAGATTTCTTGAGGTTTTATGATTTTTTTTCTATTTGTTTTTCTGATTTCTCTATCTCTCCCCTCTCAAAGTTTTTTTTTTTTTTTTTTAGCAGTGGAAATCTCAAAAGGGTTACTTAAGGGTTAGGCATTAAGAAATTCTGTGGTCTGAATTCTGTGGTCTAGGATCTGGGAACATAAAGTGAAGAGTGTTGAAGGAAAAAAAAAAAGTAGGCATAAGCCAGTCACAGAGGCGTTTGCAGTGGGCCTCCCACAGTTTATGAGAGTTAACACAGGAGATTGGGGTATTAGGAGATAGATTCATAAGTCATTATTACATGTCAGGTTTTTATTCATAGTGGTTAAAGACTATTTTGTTATTAACTTTATTTTGAGGTCCATTTGAGTGAGGTTAGCTTTTGTAGGCTAATCTGAAAACCTGATCACTATGTATCATATATTTCCTATGAGAAAATGCATTCTGGAGTCCAAAAAACTGACTTAAATGCAAAGTTTTGGAATGCTACCTGCCTGTAAGTTGGGACTGTTGTCTCTGTCTGTATTTTGATTGAATTTCGAGTTTGGTACATTTCTAATCTGGAAATCAAAATTTTATTTGACTGTAGATTAGGTAAATCTCTGTGGAATAGTGATATGTATAAAAATAAATTACTTCTACCCTAAACATTGAAATTTATTTTAAAAGTTTTTAATGAAGTAACTTTGGTAACTAGAAACTACAATAATATTTGGCATTGTATTTTTAACTTAAGACTTATTTTCATTTTTTATAAGAATTAAAAGAATCTTTATGTTAAGAGTCAAATGGACTTGCTGATTTGTGTCACATAATAAAAGGGAAATCAAGCCTCTTGGTTTAGTTGGGTTGCCCAGTTGCTTTGGTTCTTTGACTTAGTCATTTTTCTTTTTGAGGGCCTTTGTTTCTTCAGCTACAAAATAAGAATATTTATAATGGCATTATTCATATAGCTAAAACCTGAAAAATGCACAGATGTCAAAAAGTAGAATAGATAAATAAATTTTAGTATATTTATACAGTGAAATACCACACAGCAATGAAAAAGAAATCGTTGCTGCACTTATTTATATAGGAGAATCTCACAGACATATGTTAAGTTAAAGAAACCCGATACAGAAGAATATAAACTTGTTGATTCCATTTAGATAAAGTTAAAAACAGGTAAGACTAACTATAGTCATAGAAGTCACAATTGTGGTTACCATTGAGGGTAATTAATGATTGAGAAGGGGCATGCATGAAAGAGGCTTCTGGGATGCAGATAATACTCTCTATCTTGATCTGGGTACATTGACTTTATAAAAATGCATCAAATTATATACTTAGGATTTGTATATTTTACTGCATACTTCAGTTATAAAAAGGCTAAAAGTGTGTACCAAAGCAGTACACAAAGAAGTAAAAGAGTAAAAGAAATAAGAAAAGACTGACTAGATTGGGAGCCAGGAGAACTGGGTTCAAACCTCAGCTAAAACTCTGTGATTTTAGACAGCTCATTTACCTTTCTGAGCCTTAGTGATTGTCTAGAAAATGAAAATAATACCTGCCTTCTGTATTTCAGTTGAGGTAAACATTTGAACACACACTGAAGGCTATAAAAAATACTCTCTGAATGTAAGGTGACACTTTTTCTGTTATACTTTTATATTTGTTATATTTTTATTTTCTTAAGTAGGAAAGGACCCCGTATAAATTCAAAAGTAGCAAAAGGGTAAATAATTGAAAGACATTTTGATCAACTGAATCATATTTGTTATACCTGCTTTTGAATTCCTGAAAAAAATATAAAGTGGTAGTAGCAATTTATCTGACTTTCCCTCTTTTTAACATATTAAGCCTTTAATATAAAAATAGAAGTTGAGCTCTTTTGAGGTGTTCTGGGTCTTGTGCTGATGGTATAATAGTGAACAATATCAACGTGGTCCTCACAACTGGTGAACTCTAGAACTAAGATTCTAGAAGGAGTGACAGGTAGAAAACAAGAAAATAGACAAATGATTAAACTAACTTCAAGCTGTAATGAGAGCCATAAATGAAGCACTTGGGATTGAGGCAGAGAATAGCTACTGAGGGGTACTTGCCTTAAATAGTGGTCAGCCTTAGTGAAAGCTTCTTTAAGGAGTTATGTTAAGCTGACATCAAAAACCTAAAGGAAGAAAAGGTGCTAATTAAGCAAAAAGTCTGACAAGACAATTCCAGTGCATTAAGCCTTGAGGTAGCCTGTTGGAGAACCTGGTAGAAGAGAATAGTTTGCATGTAGGTGAAAGGCCAGTGGTAGTCAGTGCACTTAGACAGTTGAGTGGGAGGTAGCTCATGTAAGACTTGTAGATTTTGTTGGGAATTTGATTTTTACTCTAGGCTCAATGGAGAGCAGTTAAAGGCTTTTAAACTGGGAAAGGATATAATCAGACTCACATTTTGAGATTATTTTACCACAGTATGTAGAAAGGACCCGGAGTGTTGGTTGGCAAAGAGTGAAAGAGAGGAAGTCAGTAATAGTGCAGACAAGATGATGGCTTGGATTAAGGTGGTAGTAATGAAAAAATATGGAAAATGTTGGATTTAGGGTATATTTTGGAGATGAAGTTGACAGGCATTGCATTTGATCATTAATATGAGAGATTCTGAATTTCATAGGAGGCTTCCATTTTATAGTAAAATTGAGTGTTCAATCTGTGTTAACTTCTAGAATTAGTATTATAAATAAAAACTTGAAGTATTTACCTTTTCAGGAAAGTAATTATAAGCCTTGAAAATTATGCAAAGACTATTTTATCTTCAAACACTTAGAAATTCATTTTGGTTTTTTGTAATTACAGTGTTTCAGTAAGATAGACATCTAAATAGAGATTTCATTTGGCAGTTATGCACATATTCTTGTTCTAAACTAAGCACTGTTTCTGTGGTTTAGATTTTTCCTTTATAAATAGAATTTTAATCACTGTAGGTTAAATTTTTTCCAGGCATGTTATAATTAGCACTGGCTACAACTTAGTCCTAAAATATGTATAATAAATCTAATAATATTTTATAAGCACTCCTGCCATTGAATGAAAGTAAATAGGAATTATTTGAATATTTTAAAATTCATAACATTGTGAAAAGGGTGTGTCGCTATTTAAGGGGAAGTTAATACATAGCCTGTTTTGTCCCATCACTGGGAATGATGGCACGTATATTTTAGAGCCACATCATCTTATATACCATGACAGCTCATTCATATATTCTTTTGAATATACTGTGAAGTAGTGCAGTTACCGGAAGATCAAGTAATGCTGTAGGATCTACTTTGCAAATGTGATCTGCCTGCCACTTCAGGCCCACTTCATTGACCAACACATAAACCTTTTTGAAATCTAAGGACAAGCAGTTTAGATTGCAGGAATTATTTAGTAGCATGGTTAAAAAGCACAATCTCTGGAGTAAGACACACCCAGGGTCTAGTCTCAGCTTTTCCATTTCCTCAGTCACCCACAACAAGGAAAGTCTGAGAAACTGCCTCTTAAGAAAATTAGTTTCATTGCCTTATGTTAACATCTCATTTTTAACTGAATATATTAATATTAATCACCCCGTTTGATGATCCATCATATTCTCTATAGCAGGCCCCATGTGACTTTTTGTTTCAAAAACTCAAATCCACTTTCCAAGTTTGGGCATTTGTTAGCATTTATTGAGGATAATCAACAGAATGTGTTAAAGGTTCTGCAAGGATTTCCCTCCCACAAAGGAATTCTATAAATATTGTAAGTGATATCATTGTTGGAGTAAGTATTGTGGCCTTCCAAAATCAATCATTTTGAAGGGTATAGGTGTCATTTGGAAATAATGAATTCTGGTATTATTTTTTAGTTTATTTACTCATTGTACTCTGTGACTTTAGTTTTGATACTCATTTAAAATTTTTCGTGTCTTCTCAATGTCATTATAACTCTTGGCTTTGCCATTAACCAATATTGTAATTTTAAGATAATAGCACCAGCAGAGTATTGTGGGCAAGAGCTGTGTTGTCCAAAATAGAATCCCTAATGCTGATCAAGTTTCATTTTCTTTGTCTAGAGCTTAGGAGAAAGCTAAAGCCTGGCCATATATTCTATAAATCCTTAGTCATCAAATTTTAATATGACCAAAACTGGTATGACCAGAGTGTATAACTATGTGTACATTTGTATGTGACTGTACATTTAGCAACATATTTGCTGTTCTTTTTAAAAAAAAGTGATTTCATTTTTAAATAATTAAATCTAACTATCAAATGCTATTTCATTTTCCCATATGTATGGTAAATTGAATTTCAGTTACTGAAAATTCTATTTGTAGAAATAACTTTTCAGCTATTACTATTGTAATGGTATATTGTATTTTAATTGTATGATTTAAAATGTATTTAAATTAAATGGTATTTAAATTTTTTTAAAAAAACTGTAACTCTCACTTAAGCAGAAAGTTCATCAGAACCTGACTAAATTATCTAAACATTGACAGACTGCTATATGGTAGTAATGGTTTTTGATAATAATTCCATTTAACTCAGTATGATCATTCACCAATGAATACTTGAATATTTTCCATGGAAAGCATCGTGATAAGAGATACATACTACTATTTGAAACCATTAACTTTAGAAATTGTTAGCAGATGTTTTCCATGAGCGATTGGCTTCATTTGGTTTGGTCCCCCTTTAGCTGAATAGTTCTAAATGGACTGGAAAGATGTATGGCTAACCTTTACATGAGTGTTTGGAGCTTACCAAAGCAGTACACCAGGTTTCCAGTAAATGGCATTTGCAGTTTTAATTTTTTGGACAGCTTTTCTTCTACCCCCTTTTAAGGAGGCATGCTGTGCAGTATCATCTTTTTCAACACTCGCCATTAGTGGAATGTAGGGAGAAAGGTGTAAGAAGTCATTTTTATGGAACTATGGTTTTATTAGAGGCTAGAAATTAGCTTTTGTCTTTAATAAGTCATATTCCTATTGGTCATAAATAGTTCCTAATTGTTCACTTTTTTTAGTTTTTAACACTCCTTTATTCCAAATAAAATTCTTTTCATCTAGTAGTTGAATGTGACATTTGAGTTTCCCTAGTAAAAAGAGCATTTTTCTTTCTTTATTGCTATTTTTAATGGTGATGAAACATTTTCCTGTGTAACCTGTAATTAATAATTAGAAAAACAGTATATTGTGCCATTTTTTTTTTGTTAAAGGTAGTTGTTTTAGAAAAAAGTAGCTTTTGGATTAATGCTATAGTAGATTGTTTTTTTAGCTTGCTAATTAACTGCTTTCTTAATGGTTTTTTGGGTTTAATATTTGTCATATGTGTTATATATCTATTTTAAGAGTTTAAAATTGGGTTCAGAGGAATCAAATACTTCAATCTTTTGAGCACATATTTTGAATATAGCTTATGTATGTGGTTTGGTAAGCTTTTCTGCCTACTCTCAGGTAACTCTTGCTATATTTAAAGTCTTCTGGCTATATAGGACTAGGTGTTTTCTTATTTCCAAAGCAATACAGGCTTATTAGAAAATATTAAAGCATTAAAAATATATAATAAGCTGAGAATTTAAAGTAAGTCCCCATTGCCTACGGGATAAAGAGTAAATTTTTTTATAGTTAGGAAAGAGCATTATCTTTGAAAGAACTTTTGACAACCTTAACTGACCTGTTTAAAAACATTTTTAAATGTAAAAAAGCATGAAATTCTTATTTTATGATATCACATTATATGTAAGTTGTAGAAAATTGAATTATAAATATATAATAATATTAATTTATCATGATTAACAAATTATGAACTTGTATTTATTTTTTTTACTTCATTGTAGACTGGTAGAAAATTTGGCACATATTGGGATTGGTCTTCAGTTTAGCATCTGGGAACCACTGATGGAACCAACCTTATCTTCTCTCACTGCTCCCCAGAATATAGCCAGACACGTCCTTTCACTCTTCTAGCATACTGTTGCTTAGCACTGACATGGCTGTTTTTGTTCATGTGGTTCCCTCCTTCTTGATTACATGCCACATGTCCCTCATGATTCATTTCCTTGTGGCAGAGGCTACTAGCTATCCAATCAGAATTTGTTCTTCTCTTCTTCCTAAGCTTGGAGCTAGCTCTTGTTTCCCATGTGACTGAGTTCTGGCTAGTGGAATGTGAGTGGAAATAGTATGTTGTGTTCTTCCATGTTCTTTTTCTGCTGGATGGATGTGTACCGTGATGTGGAACTAGGGAAATGCAGAGCCACGGTGCAAGCAGCCTACATCCCTGAGCGACTCTGTGTAAGAGAGCTGCCCCACCAACTGGGGCCCTCCTCACCCTGTGACTGTTATATATGCAAGAAATAAACTATTGTGTTAAGCTGTTACGTGTTTGAGTCTATTTGTTACTTCAGTTACATCTACTCTAATAATACTGCTTCCTATATGAGGTATTTCCTGACTATTCTAGTTCACACAGATTATCATTTTTCCCCTCCCCAAATTCTGTGATATTTACTAGGTATTTTTTATTCACTTAAAAAAAAACAAAACACCTCAAAACCTCAAAAACAAAGGCAGGAAAAAAAAAGACAGTATGCATTTACTTTATGCATGTCTTGCTCCCATGGACTGTAGACCTTTTAAAGAAAATGACTTTGTCTTATAATTCTTTTGTATTCCCCAGGGTCCATAGCTAAGGCATTGAATAAAGACTTGAAGGAATGAAAAGGTGGGAACAAATCTTTAAAGCATAGAAGTTAGAGTCTGTAATGGTGTTAAATTTGGTTAACTCCATTTATTTTAGTTTTCTCTGGTTAGACTTTCTTCATTATAAAGGAGAAAAATGTTATAGAAAATCCATAATTTAATAAATTAAAATAAACATAAAATAGTGACATTTCTAGTAGCGTAGCCACTTCTCTCTACAAACATTAAACTTTTATAGGCTGGGTGTGGTGGCTCACGCCTGTAAATCTAGCACTCTGGGAGGCCGAAGCGGGTGGATAGCTCAAGGTCAGGAGTTCGAAACCAGCCTGAGCAAGAGCGAGACCCTGTCTCTACTAAAAATAGAAACAAATTAATTGGCCAACTAAAATTATATAGAAAAAATTAGCTGGGCATGGTGGCACATGCCTGTAGTCCCGGCTACTCAGGAGGCTGAGGCAGGAAGATTGCTTGAGCCCAGGAGTTTGAGGTTGCTGTGAGCTAGGCTGATGCCATGGCACTCTAGCTCGGGCAACAGAGTGAGACTCTGTCTAAAAAAAAAAAAAAAAAAAAACTTTTATACTGTGTCATATTCTAGGCCCTAGGGGTACAGAAATAAATAAAACATATAAAAATCTTTGTCATCTTGTAGTTTACAGAAAATAAATAAGTAAAACATTTGGAATGCTAAATGTGATCAGTATCTGGAAAAATAAAGTGAGGATTTAAGGGGTGGGTGGGCGGCAGGCAATATAGATGGTGCTTAAAGTGTGTTACGTGGGGCTGATGTTACAATTTTAAATTGTGTGGTCAGGGAAGGCCTCTCTGAGAAAGTGACCTTTGAGCTAAGATCCTAACCAGGTAAATAGAAACCATGTGGCTACCTGAAGAAACAACTGTTAACTAGGGGTACCAAATGGAGGGGACTGCAAGTGCTCCTCAGCCTAAAGTTGAGAGTGATACAGTGTTCTAAGATGAATTGTGGTGATTGTTACACTACTCTGAATATACTAAAAACAACCGAGTTGTATATTTTAAATGGGTGGATTTTATGGAATGTGAATTGTATCTCAATAAAGCTGTTAAAAAGAAAAATTGTCAAAGCTTTAGATGTCTTCAGCATTAACCTAGTGAAAAACCCTCTTTTCCTTACTGCTCTCTTTAGAAATGTTTGGGTGTATGGTGGTAGTGGTGGTGGTGGTGGTAGTAGTAGTAATTGTAGTAAATCACATGAATTATGTTTCAGTTAGGACTAGAGATAGTGAATTACAATAATCATTATGAACATTAGTAAATTTGTATCAGATTACTTTGGCTGTAAGGTTTTAAAAATTCCAGTACTTAAATCTGGTCTTGTATGTGCAATCTTCATAGCTTGCTACTAAAGTAACAGTAGATTATTATTCATTTATAACTTGGGGGAAAAAGTAAAGTTGGCTTCATGCTCAGTAATGATTGATTTGGGATTGAGGATGTGCTAACTTTACAGCCACATACCTCACCAGCGTGGCAATTGCCTGATAGATAGCACTGACTTTGGAACCATGCTTGCTTTCTGTTTCCTTTCAGTGATTTATATTCAAAACAGTTTGGCTGTCCTTGGATCTTGCTTTTTCAGATTCTGACTTTTAGATGTTATCTTTCATTTTTTTCTCTGGAAATAGTTCTTAGCACTCAATAACTGTTTCCTTTGTACACCTAGATACCCACCTAGGCTGCGTGGATTTTTAGATCCCTTTTCCTAGAGATTGAGAATTTTATAGCTTTCTAGGGTCTTAGAGTTCAGAGTTACATATTGTACTAGATTCTCAGCAATCCTGAATTCTGTCCTTGATGTCTTTTTCCAACATTACTATATTTCCGTAAGAAATTAACAAATGATGCTCATTAAAGGCAGCTTCCTTCAACCTAAGGGAGATTCTTTGGATTCTATTACAATGTTTAGAATTATTGACTCTAACCTTGTATTAAATAAACCATCAAATTGTTTTCTCTCAATCTGTAATCATCTTTGCCATAGGACCAGTTTTCCATCATACAGTTATCAAAGACCTCATCCGAGTGTGGAGTTGAGAACACTTGACTTAAGTACCTGAATCTGATTAAAGACAAATTTTGTATTTCAGAAGTAGCTCTTGATAGCAGGATTCCCCTCTCCACCCACTCAAGTGAGTAAGCTTTAAGCAAAGAATGTAACTTATAAGATATGAGTAAAATAAAAGCAAACAATATTATCTTCTTTACCTCTCTAGACCCAGTGAGGAAGAAAGGGAGGGATTTGTACTCCAAGAAGTAGAACTTTTTCACAGTTTCTTACCATATACAGAAGATGCAATGGGGAAAGAACTTGCTCTGTCTCGATTGGTCAAGGAAGAAAGGGTAATTTTGTTCAGTGGTCTGTGTAAAGCACAGGTCAGGAAGTGCCCTGTGGGCTCAGCCTGGCCTGAAGAGAGCCAGTCAGTGCTCTGGCTACTTGTGTATAAGCAACTCACAATTATACTTAAGACATATTGCAAAAAACTGATCACACTTTTATATTCTATGTGAAGCATTTGTATCTAAATCCAAACAGATGTATCTTAATCTAGCTGTATCAGTCTCCTCTTAATAACTAAAAATAACCAATATTTACTCTCTATGTGTTCTATGTTCCAGTTGCTATTCCAAGTTCTTTATATATTATATATTAACTTATCTGATTTTCACAATTCCTTGATGTATAGATACTGCTATTATCACCTCTATTTTTATAACTGTAGAGGTAATAGGTTGGCAGTTCACAATTTTTAAGTGGCCAAGCTGGGATCCAAACCTGGATAGTCTGACCACAGGCTTCAGCTGATTTAGAGCTAGCCTGATTTCCAAGATGAACAAGTTTCATTGTAGAAAGGCCTAGGACTCAAAAAGTAGATATTCCTGATAACTGATACACTCAGTTACTTTACTTCTCTGGGTTTCTTCATCTTTAAAATAAATAGTTTCAAGAAACTAGGCCCTTGAAGTGCTTCCTGTTAGAGAAGTCTAAGATTTTGAACTCTTAAATTAGAATATCTGAATTATTCTTGATACTTGTTTTCAACAAATTTATTTTAATACTGCATGGAAATTTTATAGGTTTAATCTTAGAGTCACCAGTATGCAGCACATGCTTCTGTGTGCAGAAGTTTATGAAACCATTTTGTCTAACGTGTTATCACTAGACTCATGGCCTCGATCATTTGTGATGTGCTAGTGCGAATTAGGATATGCTATAAGTATAAATTACACACCAGATTTCAAAATCCTAGTATGAAAAAGTAAACATAAGGTATCTTGTTAATAACTTATTTTAGATTGATTACATGTAGAAATGACAACAGTATGGACATACTGGATTAAGCATATTATTTACTTTTTTTTTAATGTGGCTGCTAGAAGAAAAATTAGTTATGTGGCTCACATTAAACTTCTATTGTACAGTGCTGTTGTAGAAGGTCTAAAATGAGAGAGAAAGTGTGGTTTCTAAGGGTAGGAAACTTATCTAGTGAAATAGGTAGGAAAAACAGTATATAAACCTATGTACATCTGTGAATATACTGTCTCCTATTTGGCCATGGATGAAGTACATGTTTGATAAAATAAATTAATTGAAACAGTAGATATTTGTGCCATGTATAATTCAATAGTATATTTATTGAGCACTTACCATATACCAGGTACTTTTCTAAGCACTTTACATAGATTAACTCACCTAATACTAATAGTAACACTACAAGTTAGGTACTGTTATTACTCGTGGAGCCACAGTGAGGTTAAGTTACTTGCTTTTAAGGCTACACAGTTAGTAGAGTGAGTGATAGAATTAGTTCAAGTCTATATGGTTTGGCTGCAGAGCCAGTGCTATTAACTATTGTTATATTGCCTTGTTAAACTAGATGACCTTATGATTTGCTATATTTTTGACTCTTATAATTTAATATAGTACATGTATGGATAACCCACTAGAATTTAAAAGCTTAGTAGGTGGTCTTAGTGCCAGCTTTTATTTATATTTTGCTTGTAGATTTATTTTCAGTCTTTTAAGAGTGAATGATTTTTGTTTACAGTTACCACATGGTTGTTTATGCCTTAATTTTAGCCTGTTAATTGCATTTGTGGTAGTATTCCACAAATTTCATATGTTATATATAGAAGGTGTGCCTGGACTTTCGAAGAGAAATGTATATGACCAAATAATAACCAGCAAGCTTTTTATAATTTAAATGAGTGGTATGAAAAGGAAAGACCAGAATTTGCCATTGGATTTTCTCTGCTTGGAAGTTTTAATTGCAAAAAAGATGAACATGTGGTATGCACATTTTTACTCTCAAAGGGAAATTAATTCTATGTCTAGATTGAGCATGCATTAGATATTTGTATCATGTGTATCGACACATATATTTACCATCTTAAATTAATTTGTAATCTAAAATTTAAAAAATATGTATTTTCTGGCCACATAATAGGTGTGAGGTGCTATAGATAATACAAGATTAGGTATCACAGGTCTCTGACCTGTAGAAATAAGGCACACATGAAGAAATAATGAGATAAATATCAATTCAATACAATAATACTATGTACATTATGAATGGGCAAATAAGTCTTATAGGAGTTCTAGGGAAAGCAAGAAACTGTTTTGAACCAGTAGTTTGTGAAGGGTTACTTTAGGAGTTGCAAATCAAGCTGGTCTTGTAGAGTGGGTTGAGTATCCTTAAGTGGAGTTGAAGGGGTATAAAGAGCAAATGCTTAGACATGAGAAGGTATAAATTGAGCTTGGGCAACAGGAGGAATTCACCTGTGTCTGTACTGGAGTGTTAGGAAGCTAAGTAGTTAGAGGAAATTACAAAAATGAATTTGAGGCCAGACTGTAGAAGACCTTGAATTCTAAAAATAGAAATTTGGACTCCCTAAAAAGTTAAGAGATGGGGAGAGAAAAAGATACTTTATCCTTGATTTACCACTTATGTGATGGACATCACTAGTAAATTATGTTCTTGACTTAAAATGCTAGATATTTTTAGTTCTTGGTAATAAGAAATACTGAAGAGCTTGCTTTCTTTGTTACTAATAAAATCCAGTGCATGAAATTGGCTTGGTAGTGTAATCTCAGACTTTGTGGTTGGAAGAATTTTATATCACATAGCAAATACTTGACAGGCATCTATTTTTGGAGATGACAAATCAGTATTTAGGGATGACAAATCAGTATTTTTCACTGACTCTGAGTTTCATTTATAAATTTCTGCATATGGTAAATTTATATCTTTATTTACAGGGCACACTAAAATTTGCTGTTATTTTTAAAGCTCTGGTTTATCTTGGCACCACTACCTGATTAGCCCAGAAGTGTGGGC
The DNA here is from genome assembly GCA_008086735.1 of Cheirogaleus medius. Taxonomy (NCBI): domain Eukaryota; kingdom Metazoa; phylum Chordata; class Mammalia; order Primates; family Cheirogaleidae; genus Cheirogaleus; species Cheirogaleus medius. The sequence continues at coordinate 151,964,232 of VBSM01002608.1, read as the reverse complement.
TACGGTTAACCTGCTGAACCTCATGTTTTTTCTTTGTAAAACTGGAAAGATACCTCCCTCCCAGGGGTGGTGAGAATGTTTAGTGAAGTAAGACATTTTAAGAGAATGCAGCAATGTCTGGCATGTTATGGAGGTAGATAGTAAATTTTCTCTCCCTTCTTCATGAGCTTGGAGTGATTTGAGTAAAAACTTAATATAGACTTTCTCATTATTTAATGTAGGCTTTCATGTATGGAACTCATGAGGAAATTTAGAAGGCAGTAACTTTTGTAAAGTCTGGCTTTATTATCACTTGGATTTTTAAATGTTGATATAGCAACAGAACTTATTGATGTTTTCAAAAAGATAAATTTGCCACTGTTTCATTAGAATGTACATAAGAAACTGAATTATCAAAGGACTAAGGTGTTTCTGTGAAGTCATTTTATTTCATTAGTTAAAAGCATACTCTGTGACTGTGGCATGAAAAAAAACAAAGTCCAGGAGGAATGTTCTATACCAAGCATCTTCTAGATTGTGCTGTTAAGGAAATGCAGTTAAACTTTCTTTAAGTGACTTTTTTTGTGTGTGTGTACATCTTTGAATGTTAATATATGTATAGATTTATGTAATCACCACTATAATCAAGATACGGAACAGTTCCTTTATTCCAGAAAACTCCTTGTGTTATCCCTGTATAGTCATATTCTCTTCCCAATCCCTGGCAAGAACTGGTCTGTTTTTCATTTCTGTTTTTTTTTCCATTTTTATTTTTTTCAAAATACCACAGATTGATACCAGTGGTTTTAATTTCTTTATTCATGGGCTGGATTAATGGAGACTACCAAATCTGATAAATATTTTAAATATGATATAAAATAAAATATGGAAATATCAGATAAGATAACATACATGGAAGTGCTTAGCACATGCTAAGCAATACTTAGCGTCAGGTACTTAAAAAATAGTTTCGAACAGAGTATTAAGTCAGTAGGTGAAGTTTAGCTAAACTCTTCTAAAGAGTCAAGTTTGTGTAATTTTTGACAGCTTATTTTCCTCCTCACTCACAGGCTTTTAGGCTTATTTTTGAAATACTTTGTTACACATGGTTCTGATAGCTGGAAATTTCTGTGTTATTTGATTTCTTTTAACCTCATGTTCCTAATAAGTAAAAGTGGACAATAGTATCTACCCTTAAGGTGGTTATGATAATTGTTATGATATATAAAAATATAAACCTATAAATATAAGTAAACATACACATGTGTAAGTATGTGTGTGTATATGTGTGTGTGTGTGTATGTGTATATATATATGGCCTGGCCTATAGTAGGCATTCTATTTATTAAAAATATATTTTATAAATAATATAGTCTACAGTGGCTTTGGAATGGCTTGGTAAAGGGATATCATGTCTTCTTGATATCTGGATCCCACCCCCATCCCCAAGAAAATGTTGATTCCCAAAGCATCACCTTTCTATTTTAACAATTTTTGATCATTTTTTTTCTAGAAATATATCACCAATTTCTCGGTTTTGGTTGTAGAGAGGAGTATACTAAGTCTATTTAACTTTATCTTAATGATTCAGGGCTCATTTCACATTATGATCATTTCATAAAATGTGATTCTTTTTTTAAATTGATGATTCAGACATATGGGCTGAATATTTGCCAATCCTTCCTTTTGAACTTGTGTTCATAAGTCTCTACTATAAGATTGATTTTCTTTTTTTGACATTTTTATCTATTCTTTAAAGTACACAGTGTTCTGATATATATAACATTTTAGGCAGTAGGATCTAATTGCTTTCCTATAAATTTAATTATTTAATCAAGTACAGAAGCAGATTTAGAAATTTATATTCTTGCCCACAAATTATCATGTACACTCTCTTTATCAGTGTTCTTTGTCTCATTATTTGTGTTTAAAAATATTCATAGAATCAGTGAATTAAAGAACTAGAAAGAAACTTTGAGATTGTCTAGTCTATTAATTCTTAACTATCTAACTCAATGCCCCCTTTCATAATTAATATTTCTAATACTCTCCTAAGTGTCCTGAAATGAAATTCCTAGTTAACAAAATTTTTTTACTCCCATAATTAAAATGAATCAATATAATTCTCTAACTGTAATATAAAGGAGAAATAAAAGGAAAATAATTGAAAATACAAGATATGATTATGCTAGAAGACAAAAAAAATAACTACAAAACACTAATGAGAGAAATCATTGATGACACAAACAAATGGAAAAACACCCCATGTTCATGGATTGGAAGAATCAGTGTTGTTAAAATGTCTATTCTGTCCAAAGTGATTTATAGATTCAATGTAATTTCCATCAAAATGCCAAAGTAATTTTTCACAATATTAGAAAAAACAATCCTAAATTCCATATGAAATCAAAAAAGAGCCTGAATAGCCAAATCAGTCCTAAACAAAAAGGAAAAACCCCACAAATCTGGAAGCATCACATTACCTGACTTCAAATTATATACTACAAGGCTAGAGTAATACAAATAGCATGGTATTCATATAAAAGTAGATAGGTCAATGGACCAGAATAGAGAACCCAGAAATAAAACCATACACCTATAGCTAACTAATCTTTGACAAAGCAGACATAAAAAGATACACTGGGGAAAGGATGCCTGCCTGTTCAATAAATGATGCTGGGAAAATTGGAAAGCCACATGCAGAACGAAACTTGATCCCTATCTCTCTCACCATGCACAAAAACGAACTCAAGATGAATTGAAGACTTAAATATAAGACCTGACACCATAAAAATTCTAGAAGAAAATGCAGGAAAAACTCTTCTAGATATTGGCCTAGGCAAAGAATTTGTGACTAATACCCCAAAAGCAAATACAGCAAAAACAAAAATAAAAATATGGGACTTAATTAAACTAAAAAGTTTCTGTACAGCAAAAGAAATAATCAACAGAGTAAATAGACAACCTACAGAATGAGAGAAAAATACTCACAAACTATACATCCAACAAAGCGCTAATATCCAGAATACACAAGGAACTCAAACCAGCAAGAAAAAACAAATAACCACATTAAAAAGTGGGCAAAGGACATGAACAGACATTTTTCAACAGAAGATGTACAAATGGCCAAGAAGTATGAAAAAATGCTCAACATCACTAATCATCAGGGAAATGCAAACTAAAATCATAATGAGGTTCCACCTTACCTCTGTCAGAATGCCCATTATTAAAAAGACAAAAAACAATAGATGATGGTGTGGATGTGGTGAAAAGGGAATGCTTATACGCTGTTGGTGGGAATGTAAATGAGTACAACCTCTTATGTATGGAGACTCCACAACTAAAAGTAGACTTATCATTCTATCCAGCAATCCCACTACTGGGTTATCCACTCAAAGGAAAAGAAATCATTACATCAAAAAGACACATGTGGCCAGGCATGGTGGCTCACGCCTGTAATCCTAGCACTCTGGGAGGCTGAGGAGGGAGGATTGCTTGAGCTCAGGAGTTCAAGACCAGCCTGAGCAAGAGCGAGACCCCTTCTCTACTATAAATAGAAAGAAATTAGCCGAACAACTAAAAATAGAAAAAAATTAGCCGGGCATGGTGGCACGTGCCTGTAGTCCCAGCTACTTGGGGGGCAGAGGCAGGAGGATCACTTGAGCCCAGGAGTTTGAGGTTGCTGTGAGCTAGGCTGATGCCACGCCACTGTACTCTAGCCTGGGCAACACAGTGAGACTCTGTCTAAAAAAAAAAAAAAGACACATGCACTCATATGTTTATCACAGCACAATTCACAATTGCCAAGATACAGAATCAACCTAAGTGCCCATTAAATAAATGATTCATGGATAAAGAAAATGTAGTCTATATATACCATGAAATACTATTCAGCCACAAAAAATGAAATGTCTTTTGCAGCAACTTAAATAGAACTGGAGGCCATTATCCTAAGTGAAGTATATCAGGAATGGAAAAACAAATACCACATTTACTCACTTGGTATAATAGACTTTGGAGACTCAGAAGGGGGAAGGGTAGGGGTAGTGGGGGATCAGAAATTACCTATTGGGTACAATGTACAGTAATTGGGTGACGGGTATATTAAAAGCCCTGACTTCACCACTATACAATTTATCCATGTATCATAAAAACACTTGTAAAAAATAATAAAATAAGTAATAAAACACACGAGGAGGGGGGAGGGAGGTGAGGAAAAGGCCCAACAAATTTCCAAAATGCCCTTAGGATGTAGTGAGGTTTCATTGAGGACCAGTAATCTAGACCAAATCTTCTCGTTTCCTAGGTAAAGAAAGTAAAGGTGGGAGTGAAAGGGCAGAGGAGGGGGTGTTGTATGGGGATTGGTATTAACTTTTCTGAATTATACAGGTGTGGTTATTAGTAGAGCTTGAGTCCTGGGGTACTATCCTAAATATTCAATAGGTGTAAAACTTCTGTGCTTCTTGGTTTTCAAAAAATTTCTATGAAAACATTTTTCATTGACTTGTTATTTGCTGTAGGGATACAGATCACGTAATATATTGGGGTCAATTCTTTCCAAATTTGTTGGCAGAGGGAAGCCTGTGGGAGGGTGCCAACACACTGTACCTTTAACCCCTGACTCTGCCCCTGGCAGGGAGTAGCCTCTCAGTGGAGTTTCTTGGGGTTTTTCTTCTGGGTAGTGTGTAGGTGTAGGTGTGTGGGTTTGTGCATAGCAACTCTGAAGGACATCTGGTAGGTTCAAAGATACCTCTAGGGTTTCCATTTTCTGGCTTTATGGCCTTGGGCACAAACTCATTTCTTCATCTGTAAATTCTACCTTACACGAGGGCCAAGTGAGAGTATAAAGTGATTTGTAAACCGTATGTTATGTATGATATGTAAATGCAATGGATTAGTGTTAACTAAAATCCAAGCATCCTTCCTCTCCAGGGTTATGAAGAGAATGTGGTCCTATTTTAATACTCTGAAGATGGTGTATTATTATTGTTAAAACTCTAATCTGAATCTCAGTTCAGTTCTTTGATCCTGACAAACCACCTACCTGCCCCAGGGGTGCCGCTGTCACACCTACTATCCTCTCTCCAGCCTTTTATCTCCACCTGCTCAGCCCCAGCAAATACCCACAAAAAGCTGAAAGCAAAACAACACTTCTGCTTTAGCTCCACTGCTATTATTTAGTCAAGGGAGCCTTGTGTGGCCTTCTTAGAAGAGCACACGGCTTGTGCTACACACTTCCATAGCCTTTATTATTAATACAGTATTACCATTTACTTATTTCAGAATTTTATTCTCCTGCTAGATTGTAAGTTTCATGAGAATTTTATTATCTCTGTGTGCTTGTGTTTGAAGACAAAAGTATTATTTCCAAAATATAGTAAAATTGACACTTAGGGAAGATGCCCTATGTTTATCCTCTAGTCTCAATTTGTCCTCCAGTCTCAATCTGTAGTTTATCAGTTATGTAGAATTTTGTAGTAGCTTAATTTTATATTTTTGACTTTAGACTTTACACTGAATTCCTTTTCATCAAGATTCCAGCTAATCAAGGGTAATGATCTTTTAGAGATAAGTTGAAATTTTATTTAAAATGGTAGATTTTGTATTAATATTTTTGTCTTGTTTTGTTATATATTTGAAAGACATTTTACTCTTTTGTAAATAATTTTTATTTTGAATAATTTACTCATTTGTAGTAGCCTCTGACTGTAATTTTTTAATTTTTAGACTTTGTTTTCACTTACATGCCGTGATTCCATTTCTTTTTGTTGATTCCCCAAGTATGTGTCTATTAAGCTTTATTTCCCTTCCTTTGGTAGGCCTCATTAATTAAAACTGAGCTTTGCTTTGTTGGTCTTATGGTTACTTTGTTTCTTCTTCTTTTTAAAATGCATTATCTGCCATACTCTTTACTACCCCATTTCAGTGATGCTAATAACTTAGGGTGCCCATGTTAGTAGATATCTGTCACTCTGATACTATTTTGGAGAATATATGGCTGTTTTCCTCTGCCTGTACCATGGATTCCTCTTTTCTTTCATAGCCTGAAATTTGTGCTACACAAATGTAAAGTTGTTTATTGGAAAGAGCACAGGCTTTGGAGTTAAATGGATGTGGGTTTAAATCCTGGCTCTACTTTTTGCCAGTTATATGGTCCGGGCATGTTTGAATGCTTCTGAGCTCACTTTCTTCAACTGTAGAATGTTACTTACCTTGCAGAGTTGTGAGAATTGGAATATTGTATGTAAAGTACTTTATTATACAGTATTTGTCTTCCTCCCATGTCTTTTAATGATTTCCGAAAAAAGGCTCATTTTTAATGCAATCAATTTTAATAGAGGCAGAATAGACTAGAGAGAGACCAGATTGAGAGTGAGAAGTCCTTACCTTCTCTAAGGCCCCTTGTATCTCTAAAATTAGGTTTGTGACTAACTTTATATGAGTAAATAAACTACTAGGCAGTCTAGATAAGAAATTCTTTTTGCAATAAGGAAAAGAAACTCTATCAAGAGTGACTCTTGATCTGTGTTGTCTCATCTGGGATATGAAGGGTTTGCCTGGGCCACTGATTTCAAATGATTTTCTTTAACACCCCCAGGGAGGAGAGGTCTAGGCAGAGGTGAGGAGTGGAGTCTGGGGGTAAGGGGAAACTGAATTAGAGCAACCCTGTTTTGATTTGTTTTATATATTTCTTGGTAGGATTTTTGAATAAAGGGTTTCATGGCTAAAAAGGTTTGCAAACCAGTGGACTAAATTATCTCTTAAGTTTCTTTGAACTCTGAATTTCTGTGATATATGATTGTATAGGAAATGTGGTTTTTAAATTGATTGAATTTTAAGAGAAATGCCTCCTGTAATATTTTAATGATTACATTATACTGTTCTGAAAACTACCTCCTTTTGCCATTAAATAATTACATTTGTAGATCCTATAAATAATTTTTAAAAATCCTGTATCAGTTGTCTTTTTTAAGGCCTCATGTGCTTTTATTACCAAATGAAATATTTTTATTGGCATTCATATTAATTTCCCCATCTATGTTTTTATTTATTGGTGGCAAGAACATGTTACATGAAACACTTTAAAATACATGGAGAAAAAAGGATCACATAAATAATGCTAGCAAAGCAGATGTTCCAGATATTAACCCTGTTATATTTGTACAAAATATACTTGTATACATTAACCAAAACCCAATCATTGCCTTTCAAGATAAGATCAGAAAAAAGTGTTTTATAACATTTATAACATTCAGACAGAATTTCATGGTTGATAGAATTCAACCAGAAATGCTTTGAATCAAAAATTGATCCCATTCATATTATGAATTATTAATAATTAAGACATCTCAAATATTTAAAAATTAAAACCTAAAACAAATACAAACAAAATAATATTGTGATCTATTATATAATATACATGTAAGTAATAAATCTCTTGATTATAACTTTTCTTTAGTACTTTGTGGGTTTTTTGACTTCTCAAGTTAGAGTTATTTTATGGAATAGTGACTATATATGATTTATCCTTGATTCTACCTCATTGCCTAGATACTTGATAAACTTGTTTCATGAATGAAAATTATAGTTTCTTGAGAATTACAGCATAGTTTCTTGAGAATTAAGAACTTCTCTAAAATTTGTTTCTGGCAGACGATTTTTTTAGACTGCTGTTGAATTGTTTTTCTAAAGCAGCAGTGCTTTAACTCTTGAGTTACAAACCCCTCTGATAAAAATTAGAGATCCTCTTTGCAGAAAAATACACATATATAACTTAACATATCATTTTAGAGCACTGAATCCTTGAATACATTCCATGAATCAACTGTGGGTAGACTGCCCTTTGCTGTGTGAAGAATAGATTGTAAGAGGAAAACTGATTTAAATATTTTCTTCATTTTGTTTTGTAGTATTAACAGAAAAAAAAATACTATGAATTGTTTTATTTGACAAATGGCGGTGTGTTAATTCAGTTTATGTTAATCTGTAACTTTTAAAATATCTTTTATTAAAGATAATAACATAACTATAGATTTTATATATGTGAGCAGTTTGTGTTATTATAAAATTATAATATGAAACATGAAGGGAAAGCATTTTATTTCTTGTTCAGTCAAATCACTTGTTAGATGCCCCTGCCACAGTAATATTTTATGCATTCTAGTGTATACCAGTAATCTTATATTAGAAAAAAATTATTAATGTCAGAATATCAACTCTTTTATATATGAAAAACATTGGGCCAATGTCTTTAACGTTGTATAATTCAAATTGCATACTTCTTGTTACAGGTTAACCCTACTCTCAATGATAGATGTATTAGTGATGGGCTTTATGTAGCCCCATAGTATAAGAAATCCTTGCTTCTAATTTTTCCCTTTGAAACAAATGTTGTTGGGATTTGTTTTTGTTATAATATAAAAATAATACTCTTTGCACACAATTTGGAAAATAAAGGTGAAGGAGGGAGGAAATAATCAAACATAGTCTCACGATGCAGGGACATTGTTGGTAACATTTTGATGTATTTCTGTCTAGTCTTTTTTCCTGTTCAGAGTTTCACTCTGTCTTGTCTTTGATTCCTTTTTGTTCTCTGCCTTTTTTTTTTGCATGTGTTCTTTTTTTCTAATTTCTAAGATGATAGTTATCCTTATAATTTCTCTTTTCCTTCAGCATTCGTGATACCCAATGTAGAGTAGGTTAGAGTTATTCATGTCTTGGTAATCTCTGAGCTAATTAATTCTTTTGGTTGATATATAATTTACAATTATACAATTCACCCATTTAGAGTGTACAAGTCAATGATTTTTAGACTGTTCACAGAGCTGTGCATTCATCACCACTATCTAATTTTAGAACTTTTTTTTTATCATGCAAACAAACTTTGTACTCCTTAGTAGTAGTCACCTCCCATTCTTCCTGTTCCCAGCCCTCAGGAACCACTAATCTACTCTCTGTCTCTATAGCTTTGCTGGTCTGGACATTTCATATGAATGAAATCATACACTATGTGGCCATTTGTGATAGGCTTCTTTTGCTTAGCGTAGTGTTTTCTATGTTGTAGTATGTATCAATACTTCATTCCTTTTTTGGTTGTATAACATCCACTGATAGATATACCACTTTTGTTTATCCATTCAACAAGTGAAGGACATTTGTTTTGTTACCACTTTGACTATTATGAATAGTGCTACTATGAATATTCGTGTACATGTTTTTGTGTGCACATATGTTTCATTTCACTTAGGTATATATATCTAGGAGTGGAGTTGCTGGGTCATATTGTAACTTTATATTTAACATTTTGAGGCCTATAATAAGTCATTTGAACAAGGAATGTAATCTCTTCAATAACAGGAGGTATACTAGATTTTCCCTAATCATTCTTTATGAAATGATCTTTCATATAGTAGTGTTCCACTTAGTGTGGTAAGATGTGATTTTAACCTTTACATCTTACAAGGAAGCCTTATATAATAACAGGAAATTGTTGAAATATAGTGTACTTGCTATTTATGCAGAAAAAAATTTGTGACATTTTATTAAAAAGAATCTTGCTGTTAATAATTCATATTGTTTGAAACAATTTAGAAGGAACAAAACCCCACAGGAATCTGAGACTTTGGAAAAACTTTCTTGTGACTAATCAATCACTATACAGTGTATACCATAAGAAATAACATCAAGAGGTCTGCCTCTTTATGTCTTTGCATTTTGTCTTAGATTGACTGAGCTCTGTCCTTCCTCAAGCCCCAGACCTTGTTTGTATCTTGATTCGTTCTCAGTGTTTTAGTTGACTGCCTTAGCCTTAATTCGTTCTCAGTGTTTTAGTTGACTGCTTTAGCCTTCTATGATCCCTTTCTAATGGAAAGAACACTCAGTTGGTCACAGGAGATGGGAAGTCTTACCCTAGTTTTGTCATAACTGGTTGTGCCACCATGAACACAAACTAGGTCCCTCAACCTTCCTGCTGGTTAGTATTTGATAGTGCAAATATCATGAGTTTTTAATGACTGTGGAATGACTAATTGATGCTTATTTTCTGTTTAAATGAAATGATTAAAATAACGCAGTAAATTTAGACAGCTATTTTACCTTTTTCCTGTTTCTCTTTTTTTAAGGAGTATGCTTTTGAATAAAGTGGACATGGATATAGTCAGATGACCATTCTGTTTTTGGTAACTTTTTAAGTAACTTTTCTGCTAGAACTTTATTTACCTTTTATATATATGCTCCATATATATATATATATGCTTATATTTTATATATGGATTTAGTTTTAGTAAACTCCTTGCTTTCAGACAGTCTATATGCCTTGATCACTTTGTTCTTTAATTATATGTTTTACTAGCTAGCTATGTATCTCATGAAGGGAAAAACAAAACATGAGCTTAAACTTCCAGTGAATGGAGATAAACACTATGAAGTAAATTAAATGATGGTTTCAGTGACCTTTGTTAGGCCCAGGATCCTTGGTAGTGCCATTGTAGTTTTAGTTTAGTGTATTTTTAGCATTCTTATCTTGTTATGTTTTCAGTATTTTTTATTTTGTAAAAATTTACTTTGAACTTAAAGTGTGGCAAACAATCTTTTGGCTAAGAGGTATGGGTTATCTCTGACTTACCATTTAATCATTTTTTGCTTTGATTATAGGATCATGGAAAAATAGGAATCAGTGGCATTTCTGTTACAGAAAATGCTGCAGTGAAACATCTTTGTACATGCAGTTGAGTATTTCTGAAGGGTAAATACTAAGAAGGAATTCATTATGGTACACATATTCAAAATTGTAATAGCTCCTTATCAGTTTGCCCTCTTATCAGTTTATACTCCCTTCAGCTGTGAAGGCAAGAGCACCAAAGATGATTTTTATTAGATTATTTAAGTATGAAATGTCCGATTCTCTTAAGTACTAAGGTTGACAGTTGCTGTCTCTGACATTTCACTTTGACGCTTCTTGTTTTATGTTTATTGTGAAGATACATCCTCATTCTTTCAAGTGCACATTTTGGCTTGTGATTATCTTTCAAATTTTTTTAGAGCAATTTTTGTGAAACCACAGATAAGTAAAAAGTTCATGTTATTTTTTAATATGAGTTTCATCGTGGAACCAATGCAGCATAGACAGCTTGAAATATCAATAAAGTGTTTTGGAAGGATGTGGCTAATGAATGCACAGTACATGAAGGGTCTGAGAAATTCCGTTCTGGTGATTTTAATCTTGAAAATGATACACATGGGTGACCTGAGACCAAGGTGGATAATGATGAGCTGAAAGCTGTAGGGGAAGTGAATCCATCTCAACCTCTGCATGAATTAGCAACAAGATTTGATGTTACTATTTCAACAATATTGGCCTATTTGAAACAAATCTGCAAGGTAAAGAAGCTGGATAGATGGGTACCACATGAATTAAATGAGCGTCAGAAGAGAAATTTTTGCTGCCCAACTAGGTACATTTGCCCGCTGCCCAAGAAGCCAATACACAGAGTCAGCAGGTTTTACGGCAGAGAGAGAATCTTTATTCCACATAGAGCTAATCGGGAAGTTGGGAGAAATTTCTCAAATCCGCCTCTCTGAGATTTTGGGAGACAGAGTTTTTAAGGATAATTTGGCAGGCAAGGGCTAGGCAATTAGGTTTGTTAATTGGGGCAAAATTATAGGGATGTAGGAATCATCTTTTTGTGATGTTTCAGTTCCTCGGGTCACAGTTGAGTCAGTTTCTTGATATGGGCTGCTGGTCTGGGTGGGTCGACTGATCCACTGGAATGCAGGGCCTGGAAGATATCTTAAAAACTACCTTTAGGTTTCAAGAAGGTGATGTTATCTATGGAGAAAGTTAAGAATCTTTATGGACACCAGTTACAGGGGAAGTTAAGAATCTTTATGACTACCAGCTGCGTGGCTCTGGAGTGGCAATTACAGAGAAGCAAACAGGGGGATAGTGACTAATTATTATCATTATTTTTAGCCAGGCCTTTACCACAGTTCTTGCCTTGTGCCCTGTTATTGATTTGTGTAAAGGGCGGTTTCAAAATCATCTCAAAGCTTGCCTTTCTTTGTGGTCATGACATAAAGGCGAACCATTTCTATACTGTATTGTTATGTGCGATGAAAAATGTATCTTTTTGACAATTACAAGCGTTCAGCACAATGGTTGGATAAAGATGAAGTGCCAAAACACAGTCCAAAACCGAATATTAAAAAAAAGCTAATGGTGTCTGTTTGGTGGTCCAGTGCTGGTATTATCCACTACAACTTCATGAAACCTTGTCAATCGATTACAGCGGATGTCTACTACAACCAGTTGGAGGAAATGATGAGGATGCTTGTGATTAAGCAGCTGAGATTGGTCAATAGAGACAGGCCAATTTTCTTGTAAGACAACGCTGGAGCGCATGTTGCACAAAGCTGCTCAAACTATAGAGGCTGGATGTGGAAACTCTGTCATCCAACATATTCACCAGACCTTGCACCAACTGACTACCACTTCTTTCAGGCTTTGGACCACTTCTTGCAATGAAAAATATTCAATTCTCAACAAGCTGTGGAAAACACCTGTCGTGATTTCATCGCCACTCACTTTCCAGGCTTCTTTGCTGCTGGCTTAAACAAGCTACCATCAAGATGACAAACCTGTGTTGATAGTTTAGCTGCGTGCTTTGGTTAACTGTACTGCTTCTTGTTTGAGATATAATAAAGTTGTGATCCAAAATCGGTCATTTCATATTTAATGACCTAATAGACCATCAAAGGCAAAATTTAGACCTTTTTATGACAATCTGCTAGGGGAAGAATGGAGTTTTATTGTTTTAATTTGCATTTTCTTAAAAATAGTGAGATTGATCATTTGTATGTTTATTGATCACTTGAATTTTCTTCCTGTAAACTGTATATATCTAATTGAATTATTTCTAAAGTATCTGGTTGTAATTATTTTATATTAATATATAAACATTTTTTGGGAAATATTGTTGAAATATATACATATAGAAAAATACATAAATCACAAATATACAGTTCAGTGAATTTACATAAAGCAAACACACCATGTGTAACCAGCACCCAAATCAAGAAACAACAAAGCATTACTAAAATCTTAAAAGTTCCCTGGTATCTCTTCCAGTTACTATACCTGCTCCACACTTCACCCAGTATAATCACTATCTGTACTTCTAACATTATGAGTTAGTTTATGTGTTTTTGAACTTTAGATAAATAGAATCATAAAGTATATACTCTCTACTTATTTCCATGTATTAACTTTTGAATACATTTCAAGTAAAAGAATTGCATCAGGGTTTAGAGAACTGTGAATATTTATATAGATAATTTTATCTCTCACTGAACCTCAAGAGATAAATAAGAGATATAAGAGGTAAGTAATATCATTTTGACATAATCCTAGCCACCCTTAATCCAGTTCTAAGAACTCTCAGAGCAGACTCTCCCCAGGGAATTAACAGGCTTGTTTACTGAAATCCATTGCTTGTTGGAAGTTCTTTGCTTCATTTTGGGTAGTTGTGACTGAAGTTTGGCCTCATTTTGCTCTTACTGTCTTATTGTGTTTTATCAGAATTGGTGAACTGTGGTTTTATTTCTTCTAAGTCTTATGACTAACATGCCAGTTACCATGGACGACCTTTTTATATCTGGGAAAGAATTATTCTCTTGTGCTATTTCAGGAAGAATGAAACTGTATAGTTTGTCCCTTTCCTATTATCTGTCTTTTTTTTTTTTTCCCCAAACAGGTTAAAGTGTCAGAGTAAACTTTATATATTATCTTTTCAGCATCCTATGCCTGCATTATAAATGCTTAATTGATACAGAAAGGTATCTCGAGTTCTTTTTGGTTTATTTTTGTTACTTGTTTCTTCTGATAATTTGCTTATTAAAGGAGCATACTTTTTTTGTCTTCAGAATATTTTTAACATAAATTCTTAAAAATTTCTAGTAGTTTCCCTACACCATGCTTTAATAAAGACTTGATTTTTTTTTAGGTAGTAAAATAAGTAAGATCACTAATGGTGACATTCTATTTATTTTTAATTAATAATCTGCTTCCTAAAAGAATTTAAAATAGTTTATAATAAAAGACATATGTGATAATGCTAGTAAGAATAAAAATAAAACATTGTAAGAGGAGAAAGGGACAATAATAACCATAATCTTTGTTTGTAGAGTTGAATGTTAAATTTAGCTATGAGCCTTCTGTCCTTGAGGCTCAAAAGGAAAACAAATACAGTTCTCATTGGGGAAATAAAGAAGACATACCATTTCATCAGGCAAGACAGATACGTTTATGTTACTAAGTTCTGAAAAAATTTTATGGATCCTTTTAGGGTACTCTTGTATAAACTCAACAGCTGTTACAAAGAAAATGCAGATAAGACATGTTCATCAAAATGGGGCTGTGCAAATTAGCATGCATCAATGGATTTAAAAGAAATTAATCAGCTCATAAATATTTCACGTATTTGTGGAAAAAAATAAATGAAATTAGGGTGTTTGTGTCTGGTTGTGACGCTTACAAGACGAGTAGTGCATAAAGAGCATCTGCTTTCGAATATTTTTTGTTTTTGTTTTTTTTAAGAGACAGGATCTTACTCTGTCACCCAAGCTAGGGTGCAGTGGCCTGATCATAGCTCACTATATCCTCAAACTCCTGGGCTCAAGCACCTGAGTGATCCTTCTGCCTCAGCCTCCCAAGTAGCTAGGGCAACAGGTGTGCACCACCACATTCAGCTAATTTTTAATTTGTTGTAGAGATGGGGGTCTTGCTATGTTGCCCAGGCTGGTCTCGAACTTCTGGCCACAAGTGGTCCTCTGGCCTCAGCCTTCCAAAGTACTAGGATTACAAGTGTGAGCTACTGTGCCTGGCCTGCATTCAACTGTTTAAATAATGAACATAGTTAAATTCCTTCAGATTGCAGAATAATCTCATTAATTAGGCTCTGATTATTTTAGCTGTTAAAACATTTTTATTTTCATGGCTAAGTGATCATTATGCAATAATGCCTATTATATAGGTGTATACTGTATATGTAATAATTGACATTAGTATTCACACTTTAATTTTTTTGTATTTGATTTTGTCATTTGAATCAAGATCAACATGTTGCTTATTCATTTTGGAGTAGACTTGGAAAAATTATCAGCTCATTCCATATATTTGTTTCAGCTGACTCCCAAGGATAGCCTTTTCTGGTAGAGTATTTGGGGATTGTAACAAAGAAATAATGCTAACGTGGATTAATTAATTGTTCTTAAAATTTTTATAATTATTTTTAATTATAAAATAATATGTGTTAATTCTTTAAAAAATTAGAGTAATATGAAAGAACATGAATTAAAAAGTGAAAGCTCTGTTCCTTCCCTGTTTCTACCAAGGGCAGTGATCACTACAAACATTTTTATTGTTGTTGCTAATGTACCATGTAATTAGAAGACTTTATGGTATATGGTATATGCACAGATTGGCAAAAATCTCTAAGTCTAGCCATTGATATTCCAAAAAGCTTTGTTGGTGAACATCCTTGTAGTTACCATCTTTTAGAAATAGAACATTGTGAGTAAATAACTGTGTATCCCCATCACAACTATTTTTATCTTTTTATGTTAGTCATCTCCTTGCTTTTCTTTAAAATTTTACCACCTGTACATATATCTCTGAACTAACACACACACAACCCTTCTCTCTCTATATATGTATATATGTATATGTATATGTAGAGATTATTTATATATAAATATATATAATATATAAAGATATATATTATTTCTATATATATTTGTTATTTTTTTAAAAAAGTGAGTAGTAAGTTTACTCGAACACTGCCACCATTAGGTGAAGGCTCCTATAGGTACAAAGTCTCTGGGTGATAGTCTGACTTCGTTTCCTAGAGAGGGGACCAGATCCTTTTCTGGGGAATGTAGTGGGCAAGTTCATGCATGAAGGAAGTCCTGGGAAACAGGGTTCACCACAGTCAGGGCATCTGGCAGAACTCTGCAGGTGTTGGCTGTCCAGTGGGAAAATATTTTCTGCTTCCAAATTCACCATGCCCTGCCTCCATTTCTCAGGAGTGGGTCAGAGCAGAGTACTTATGACAGATAAAATGAGTATCATCAGCTGATTAGGAAACTGAGTATGGAAGGGAGAGCAGGAATTTTATTAGCACATGGTCAAGAAGCCAAGTACAGAGTAGAATTTGTGCCAGGTTCACCTGGACATTCTATTCTTGGCTTAAAAAGATGATTTGTTCAGTAGCAAGGATTTTGGTGATACAGCTTTCATAGAGTCTTTCTCTTTAGTCACCTTCCCCCAATTTGGGCTGAATGTCTTCTCTGTCTAATGCATGGCTGTCATCCTTTATCATTTGCCTTCAGGAGTCTTTGTTTACCTCTTTGTTTTAGTGGAGACAATTTTATAGTAATTTCTTTAAAAAAAAGGTTGTATGGGAAGTAACTTTGACACCTGGCATGTATGATAGTGTTTTTATACTAATTATCCTAACATATGATTGGTAGAGCGATGGGTTAGAAATTATTTTCTTCAGAATTTTGTAGGCATTGTTCTGTTTTCATAAGAAAATATATAAAAATCAACTATAATGTATTATTATATCCAGGTATACCACTCTATAAGGTACATATAAATAAAAACGGTATACTCTAGGTAATGTTTTGTAACCTCATTTTGCTTAATTGTGTATTGTTCTGCTAGATGTCTTCTATTTGTCCTCTGGATCCACTCTCCATTCTTTTCTACCCCGTTGTCTGCCCCAGGAGACAGACCTGTGGGATAGTACTATTCTCTCATTTACAGCTGGGTGAAGTCAAGGGGAAGCACTTGAAAGGAGATTAAAGGGTGCAAGGAGAATGAGAGGAAAGGATATTTATCTCTAGAGAGCCTTATTGTGGAGTAATCTTGGGCTTCCTATGCCCCTCTATTAGAACCAGACCTTTTTTTTTTTTTTTTGCAGATGTTATCTATATTTTTATTTTTATTTATTTTTATTTTTTTTTAGACAAATAATTATCCATATTATATTATTTAATCCAAAACTACATGGGTTCCCTCTTTCCTTTTTAGACCTTTTTTATATACTTAGAAATACATTTACTCACATACACAAATACACATACAGATATATACACTTTTAAAAATTTGGCTTGTTAAGGCAAAAGTGGCATCATGCTATCTGTAGTGTTTTGTAGTTGGTCTTATTTACTGAATAACATATCAAGGAAATCCTTCCATATCAGACATTGTGAGTTATCTTTTTCTCTTGAATGCCTTTTTCTCTTTCATAACATGAAAATACTGTAAAATGATCCCTCCTTACCTTATTGTTAGGCTTTTATTGCCCATTGTTTATTATTACAAATTATACTTCAGTGAACAACCTTATATCCATAACATTGTGCATTTCCTTGAGTATTTCTGCATGATAGAGTTCTTGAAATATAAATATGCACATTTCTATTTTGAGAAATACTGACTTATCACTTATCTAAAAGGTGGTACTAATTTACATCTTAGCAAAACAAAAATACCATTCTACTTATAGCCTTGCTAATGTTAAATATTATACAGGTACATTTAAAAATGAAATAGAAGGAAAATTGTATCTTAATTTTTATTTTGCTGATTGCTAATGAGCATATTTCACAAAAGATGTGTTGGATCTTTTCATTGGAAAATTTATTGAGTCTGGACCAAGTTTAGATTTATATTAATATTTAATTTATAATTGTAATAAATATATAATATACAATCAGCTATATTTTATACTTAATGTATTTATAATAAATAAATACATATAAAAGTCAGCACAAGTTAATTTTCATTTTCCTACTTTTTTGAAAAAAATGGGGAATTTCTGGAGTTTTCCAGTTAGTAGAGTAGAATGAAAGAAGAATAACTTCATTGTAATGTGGTTGTTCAGTTTTGTGGGTACTTTATTGACCCCTAGTCTTATGAATAAATAAATTTACAATTGGCTCAATTCATTATGTACTTTTATTATTATAATTTACTTTTTTAGCCTTTGAATCTTTCACTGTCTGCATTGGTAATGTCCTTAGTTATAGATTCTTTCTCTCACTTCTCTCAATATAAACAATGTCAAAGGCTTGTTAAGAGAACCAAATCCCTCATTTCTTTACCTGTAAATACTACTGATATAATCCATACCTTACTTTTGAGGCTTTTGTTTGGATTAGATGAGAATGTAATGTGCTTATTTTAGGACACCCTTGACATTATCAAGGGATATAACAAGGTCCTTTTGAAACCTCAAATTTATAAGTCTACCATAACATGAAGTAAATAGAACAGAATAGAGGTACTTTGAGATTAGCATACAGGACAGTCGGTCAGAGTCATTACCACCTAAATGATTTGTTTTTTTGACATCAGCCTTGTAGTGTTCACAATTCAACTTTTGAGTTTCAATAAAATTACAAATTACCTTTGGGTCATTCATGAATAGTTGAATCTCTAGGTGTTAAATACATAAATACCAAGGGTCCTCTATAAAGTGCCTGACAAATACTAGGTGGTCAAAAGGTAGCCTATATTTAGAGTTTCTGTGTTAGTAGAGGCCTTAGAGAGAATTTTTCCTGTCTTGCTCACTTTATAAGTGAGGTGGCCAGGTTAAGTAATGTGGTAATGCTTATCTGGCTGTTGAATGTTGGAGTTGCATCAGTTGCTCCTGGCACACAGACCTCTGATGCCAGCATCTGTCAGTCCTGGGATTTTTGCCAACAAGTCCCTTGTACTATCTTTTTTGAACTCTAGAGAAGGCTCTTAACAAAACCAGTTTGTATACTGATTGAGTCCATGCTTATATACATCTTTTCTTTTTAACATTTATTCTAAAACATGAGTCATATGCTTTAGGTTTTTTTCCTACTCCTAGTGACATGGTAAAGTTGGTATTCTTGGCTATGGGTGGCCTGGGTGTGTACACTTTCTCCCTAGGGGTTTCTTGCAGCCCCCCAGTGTGTACCCTATGCCTCAGTAATATCTAATGAGTTATGGCTCCCTGAAAAAGCTATGGTATTTCAAATTTCTGTGACTCTGCATGTTATTGCCTGGAATATTCTCTTTCCTCCCCTCCCAAACACTCATCTTCCAAGAGTCTAATGCCTTCTTTAATCCCTCTTAACAGAGTCCATTTTGCCTGCTTGGATTTACCCCTAACACCTGTTGCATACCTCATTATACCACTATTACAGCATGTATCAGTGAATTGCAATAATTTATTTTCACTCTTAGCTTCCCCACTAGACTGAGAGAGCAGTGTTAGTTGTTAACACTTGACTTGTTTTGTGAATAAAATGACTAAGAAGATTCTATGAAGTAAATATGTTTTCTTCCTTAGCAAGAAATTATAAATATCCCTAATGGATTCCATCTATCCTTCCCAGGGAGTGTCCTCCCACTTTGTCCTACTCTAGGAATGATATATGCAACTGAATAAGAAATCGAGGTGGGCTGTGTCTTGGTTCATGTACTCTATTTTGTCTTTTGTTTGGTATTGGAACCATTTGAACCACAGATGGTTAGACATCATGGACAAACATCAGAGTTAGAATCAGATTATGAACTAGGAAGTTAGTGAGGTAAGTCAAGATTATATTAATTTACTGAAAGGAAAGTGGCTATTTGGGGAAAAAGTTGTTGGATTACACTTGAAATATGCATAGTTTTCAGGATTATCTACAATTTATTTCTGTATGTCTGTATTTGGCAGTAAATGTGTATGTCATTTTTGAAGCATGCTTATTTTCCAAATGGCCTTTGTAAAAGAAAGCTATTAGTATTATACAAAGAACACACAACAATGATATTAAATTGCAGTATTTGTAGTTACTTTTCAATGATGTGGCCTTTATTTTTTATTTTAAAAGATTAGTTATTTAATTGATCAGTTATTTTACCAGACTTTCTTCCAGTAGAAGCTGGCAACTCCCGTTCCTTGCCCCTCCCTAAGTTTTGGTGTGCTATACATTATGTTAGACACTGGGAAATATTAAGATAAATATTAAGTTCACAGGGCCTTAGGCTTCCTAAAATTCAGAATGATTTTTGCATGAGATATTAAAAATTCAGTTTAGGTATCTCAAGAATGGAAAAACAAACACCACATGTACTCACCAGCAAATTGGTATTAACGGATCAACACCTAAATGGACATATAAGAATAACATTTGTCAGGTGTCGGGCGGGTGGGAGGATGGAGGAGGGGATGGGTATATACAAACATAATGAGTGAGATGTGCAGCATCTGGGGGATGGACATGCCTGAGGCTCTGCCTCGAGGCGGGAGGGGGGGCATGGGCAATGTACGTAACCATAATATTTGTACCCCCATAATATGCTGAAATAAAAAAAATAAAAATTAAAAAAAATTCAGTTTAGAATTATAACATCTTTATTTTATTGCCTAAAGAATGTGTGTGTCCTGTCTTTTGAGTTTGGCTTCTTCTAGTCAGCATAATGCATTTGAGATCTACTGAAGATGTTGCATGTATCAATAGTTTGTCTTTATTGCTGAGTAGTATACCATTGGCTGGATGTACTACAGTTTGTTTCTCCATTCACCCTCTGACTAACATTTGGGTTGTTTCTAGCAATTATGAATGCTGCTGCTATAAATAATTATGTATATGTTTTTTTGTAAACATAAGTTTCCATTTGTGCTGGATATTCAGTAGTGGAATTTCTGGGTTATATAGTAAGTATACATTTAACATTTTAAGAAACTGCCAAACTTTTCCATAGTGGCCACATTATTTTGCATTCTCACTAGCAGTGTATGCAAGTTCTGGTTGTTCCACATCCTTGCCAGCACTTGGTATTGTCAATTGTTTTTATATTGTTAAAATTTTAGCTCTTCAAAATAAGTGTGTAGCTAGCATAATTCTTAAGCATGTTTTTCCATCAATCCCTTGAGACTTAGAAGAAGATTCAGAATAGGGATAGATTAAATGCAGAGCCAGGGAAGAGCCCCTAAGGAAGAGATGTACAGACCATCTGTGGTCTGTGAGAGCTTGGCAATGTCTGTCATATTTACTGTTGTACCCCCCAATTACTAGCGCAGTGCCTGGGACACAGGGATATCTTTGTATGTTTATTGCATCACTGAAAATGAACAAATGATTGCAAGGTTAAGGAAGGAATAGGTGTAGGATAGAAAAGTAATTTCAGATTGGTTTTGGTCTGAACAATCCACATATATTCATGTGACACATCCCTTTATATCTGTTTAAGTCTTTGTTTAAATATTCATACATGTTTAAGGGCTGATTCCCAGCACCTTAGCAGGAGGGAGGTAGCATGATAGAGGAAGCAGTATGCAGAAAAGATATGATGCTACTAACTTTTATGCCCTTAGAAAAGTCAAGTTAAGTTTCCTGGGCCTCAGCTTCATTAAACGTAAAGTGAAAAGATTGTATTAAATGATAGCTAAGCTACTTTAACTATAATTTGTTTTTCTTTCAATCACATCAAGTCAGAAATTGGTGAGGAAGAAGCATGCCAGAGCCTTTGATTGGGGGAAGCAGTTATATATGGATATAATGGGAATTGTAGCTCTATGGGGGATTTAGGGATGAGTTTCTAAATGGCTAATTGGCAGAAAAAGTAGTAGATAGAAAAAGGTAGTTATAAGGTTTTCAAATAGAGTACAGCATTGCAGGATTTGGGAGGCAGGAATAAAAGGAAGTAGAGGTTGAGAACCACTGAATTTAGAAGTTTGTAGGGTTTTTTTTTTCCCCCTGTTAAGGAAAGCTTTAAGTTAAAGACTGGGGAGAAGCTGTCTATAGTGTCTTTTAATGTAAAGAAGAGGGCCTGAGCCTCAGAGAAAGAAAAGTTGATGATGTGTGGGCAGCTCTGTGTGAGCGCTGGGGATTGTTTGGCTTTCTGCTTTCCAGTGGTCTTGCTCTCCACCGTTACTCTCTCACCCCACTTCTTAGAAGTTCAGATCTAGAATTTAGCAAAGGCCAATTCTTAGTATATATTTATTCTGTTTGTACTTTGAAGGAGGTTTTGTACACAAAGTCAAGTATTGGTAAAGATTTAAAAATATACTTAGTCAAGTATTGGTAGAGATATAAAAATGTACTCAGTACCCAGATAAACTTGATTCTGTGATTGGTGAGGGATTTGACTTGTTTTGTTGTTTGTCTGACATTTTTAAAATGCATCATGACATTTGAAATTTTATTTTGGCTTCCTGTTGTGTTCTTTTTAAATATTCAGAGGTCTTGATCTCTGGAATACCTTTTTTTAATATATAAATTTTAAAGCCATTATCATTTTCATAATTTTAATGTTTCTAACGATTTTATCATCCCAAGGCAAAAGGTATTTTTGCTCTAATAAGGTTTAGGTTGTAAAATCAAATGTATGATTATTCCTGTTAGACCGTGTTTCTAACTTTATTTTAAAAGATCACTATTATGTTTTGGTTTTGAAGACACTTCCCCCGCTCCCCACCCAAAGTGATCCTTTGGCAAATAGTAAAGCCAGAGAAGAGTCTGACTTCTACTTAACCCTTCAGTTTATAAAGAGCCAGTTTAAGAACAAGTGCCTACGATGTTATTTTTAGATTCTAATGTAAAGAATTAACATTTCTATATTTTAAAAAAATTAGTGTACTCTGTTTAATTGCCACTGCTTTTAGGTACAGTAGTAACCCCTTCTCCTAGCTTTCAGTTACCTGGGGTCAACCTTGGTCTGAAGATATTAAATGAAAATTTTAGAAATAAACAACTGATAAGTTTTAAATTGTACACTGTTTTGAGTAACATGAAGAAATCTCGCACCATTCCTCTCAGTCCTGCCTGGGATGTGAGTCATCTCTGAATCATTTCTTTGTCCGAAGTATCTATGCCATCTTTCCACGCCCCCCCTTAGTTACTTAGTAGCTGTCTCAGTAATCAGACTGATTGTCACAGTAGGGCTGTGCTTGTGTTCAAGTAACCCTTATTTTATTTAATACTTTATTAATAATAACTTATTGTTAATCTCTTACTGTGCCTAATTTATAAGTTAAACTTTATCATGGGTATGTATGTATTAGAGAAAAACATAGTATGTATAGGGTTTGATACTATCCAAGGTTTCGGGCCTCTACTGGGGTCTTGGAACATATCCCCCTCGGATAAAATGAAACTACTGTACTCACCCTTAGGAAGTGTTCTGTAATTTTTAGTCTATTATGTCTACTGAGTAGAAAAAAGCTCTGGGACATTTTAAGATTTTGTGTTAGATAACATCTGGAAAATAAAATATCTGATTTTATGTTAAATACTAATGACCTGGTAAAAAACAAAGGTTTCTTAAACTAGGCAACATTTTTTTGTAGGTCAGACATTTACTCTGTTGAGAGTATCAGTTTCTTAATGTACTAGCAACTTGTTAGACCTGCAGAACATGTAAGGGGGTCACCTGTATGAAATTTGTGCTCTTAATAATATACTGTTTATCAGAGCCTTTTTATGGCCCTGCAGTTAAAGATTATTATATGCATCATTCTGAAATTGAATTTGAGCAGTTAAATATAGTAACAAAGTGTAACCTTTTTTTTTTTTTAAATATATCTTTCAGAATCATGATGTCATGGAAAGGGATTTACTTTATACTCACTCTGTTTTGTGGAAGCTTTTTTGGAAGCATTTTCATGCTGAGTCCCTTTTTACCTTTGATGTTTATAAACCCATCTTGGTATCGCTGGATCA
The DNA here is from genome assembly GCA_008086735.1 of Cheirogaleus medius. Classification (NCBI taxonomy): domain Eukaryota; kingdom Metazoa; phylum Chordata; class Mammalia; order Primates; family Cheirogaleidae; genus Cheirogaleus; species Cheirogaleus medius. Next base: position 151,940,502 of record VBSM01002608.1, on the reverse strand, counting down.
ACAACCGCCTTGTGGCAACCTGGCTCACGCTACCTGTGGTAAGTTATACACCAGAGAAGGAGACTGTCTGCTTGTACCAGAGTAACCCAACCCATTGATTTTGTTAAAGTTAGGTTTGGATTATAGAAGAAACATAAGCCTTTTATGATACATAAGAGACATATTAGACTTCAAAGGAGGGGAAATATGAAAACTAGAGAGAAATAAAATTAATTCCCTTGAAATAAAATACCTAATTAAGAGCTATATTCAAAATTAAAAGTTTTTTTCATATTCTTCATGAATTTTCTTTTTTACTTTCCATCATTGAGGTATATACTTTACATATAGTAATATGCACAAATGTTAAAGGTACAGATTGAAGAATTTTGTCATTAATTTTATTTTTCATTTCTTTTTTTCCCCAAAACAATGACAAAAATTAAGATTCACATAATTTTTTTTAACTTGTGATATTGATGTGATTGATTCACTTTCCAGTAATCACAGAATTTAGAAACAAAGTGATTTCTTATGTCAGATTAGGTTACTAACATCCGTTAAGGTCAAAGTGCATGCAAAATATGCAGTAGAGTCTTGGAATACCCAGGTATTCTCTGTATGATCAGTGCACCCTGCTCTGAGCACAACCCTTTGATATTGAGCTGATGACTTCCTGTAGAATTCCAGTCTATACTCCTTCCTCCTCTGAGCCTGGAAAGTGGCTTCAACCTTCCCTGTTGTTGCTAATCAGCGAGGCCTTCTCCAAAAATTGAGTGAGGTGTGTGTAGCTGCCTTTACCTTGAATATTCAGGTTGTATTTCCTGAGAGTGTTGTGTTACTTGTTTTTCCTGAGCAACAACTAGAACTTAATGTTACTGGGCTTACTGATCTATCATGGTAAAGAGGTGATGAGTATAATACCTGAAAAGGAAAACAAGAAGGGGAATATAATCATCTTTACCTGTTTTTTAAAAATTGAGTTGCCAGTTTCCCCCCCTGGCTTTAGACAGACTGCCTACCATGTTATGCTTTTAGACAGGAAAGTACCAAGCTAATGCTGCTGACCCCTTGTTGAGAAATATGAATGAGGAATTAATGAAACGTGGCTCATAAGATCATTATTCTATTGTATAACCCTATATTACTATATTAAAGACAGAAACAGGAGTTTGCAGGGTTTTGCCCTGAAGGAATGTGTGAACTCAATGGTTCACTTATTAGAGGCTGCTATCATGGGAGAGCTCTCAAATCTCTGGTAGGGATGTTTTCCAGGAAGGTTTCCCGGCATCTCAAAATCTATGAGCTTCCCTGTGTCTTGAAAGACAAGGCAAGGCAAATATGGCCCACAGGATGGGAGCCGGAGACAATGAGTGCACTTTGCCCAGAGATGCGCCCTGGTGGTTATAAACAACCTGTTTTATTAGAGATGGGCTTCTCTCTCCTATCTGTCTACCTTTAAGTCCACCATAACTAATCAAAGAAATATAGAGTCACTATTCCTCTTTTGTTTTACCTTTGTTGACAACTACCTCTTAGAACTTAGAAGTTAGCTTCTGAAAGACTTTGTACCTGTTTGTTCACCTAGATAGATTAGAAGCCGCTTGAGAGGACTTTTGACCCCTAACCCACTACCTGTATCCCCTAGCAACTGCATTTCCCTGATATGCAAATATGTTACCCTGACAACTGGTAATTGATGTCTGTGATTATAAAAACCTGTATAAATCTAAGCTTATTGCTGGCGTTTATGGAAATACGCCAGTCTCCTAGGTACCCCCCGCTGTGTTATATCTGATCTTTTTTATATATATAAAACTATAAATTATATACTTTAGTCTCTGTGTATTCTTTTATTTCTCTGTTGCCTGTCAATTTCCTTATCCTCTGTGGTGACCCCTATCTTGGAGACTTGGCTCCTTGGGGAGAAGCAGCTGATCTCCTCACAGGCCTGCCTCAACTACTCACTTCCCCGCAACCCCTTCCTTGGATGAAGGTTGATTGAGAAATATTTGAGAAATCAAAGTAAAACCCAGGGCTAATGATGCTAATAGCTGTTTATCCTGTAAGTGGTAGATGCTGTGCTAGTTGGGAAAGTGGCTTCATTTCAAGTGCCACCATTATCCCCACTTTACAGAAGAGTAAATAGAAACTTTGAGAAATTAATTAAATTGCTCAAGGTCATGCATGTAGGCAAATATTTTAAGCAGAGCTGAGATTAAGTCCAATTTGTCTGATGATAGGGCCTTATATGATAGGAAAAATTTCAAGGATTGGTAAGAGTCAAATGGAGCCTTAACAGCTGCCAGTGTTGGGAAGTTCAGTAGTACCTGATGAGTGTTTCAAAACAAGAAAGTTTATAGAGTTCTTTCAAGCTAGAGAATGCCTGACTTGAGAAAAAACTAGTCATAAAATCAGTATCAGTACTAGATTTCCCTAATAGTGGAAGAGAAAAGTTTGGCAAGAAATAGTTATAGAAAGCCTTCTCTTTTGCTAGAGAAGCCAAAATGGCATAGGATGCTGAAATACCTGGAACAAAGTACATAATAATATTTGTTGAATGAATAAACAAAGAAATTTCAAGGTCATATTAGCCTTAGTATCAGTATTTTGCTGATTTCATAAAAAGAGCTGTGCAGTGTTTCCTCCTCTTCTGTTTTTTGAAAGAATTTGTATAAGATTGGATTTTTCCTTATATTACATAGATTTTACCAGTTAAGCCATCTGCATGTAGAGTTTTCTTTGTAGAAAGAATTTTGAAGATGAATTTACTTTCTTTAATGGAAAATTGGCCTAATCAAATTTTCTACTTTATATTTTATCAATTTTGGTCAGGCATGTATTTCAAGGAATTTGTCCATTTGTTCTTTTTTTTTCTTAGTTATCAAGTTTTTGGCATAAATTTACTCATAATATTCCATCATATTATTTTAATGTCTGTGGCATCTGTGATGGTATCCCTTTATTCATTTCTGTTACTGATATTCTTTCTCTTTTTTTCTTGATCAGTCTTACTAAGAGTTTGTCAGTTCTATTAACTTTTGCAGAGAACTAACTTTGGCTTTATTAATTTTTTCTATTTTATTGATTTCTGGCATATAATTTTTTTACTTTAGATTTAATTTGCTTTTTTAATTTAAGCTTCTTAAAGTAGAAATGTAAGTCATTAATTTTAAATATTTCTTCTTTTCTACTATAAACTTTAAAAATATACATTTCTCTTTAAGCATTATATTTGCTGCATCCCATAAATTTTGATGTTGTATTTTCATTATCATGAAGTTTCAAATATTTTCTAGTTACCCTTGTGATTTCTTTTTTGATCTATGGGCTATTTAGAATTATGGTCTTTAATTTCTAATGTTTTGGGACTTTTCTAGCTATTTTATGGTTATTGATTTTTAATTTAATTACTTTGTGGTCAAAGAACATATTCTGTAAGATTTCAGTCTTTGGAAATTTATTGAAATTTGTTTTCTGGCACACATTCCATGAGTTCTTACATTTTGTAGTTGTTGACTGTGGTATCCAATAAATATCCATTAGGCCAAGAATGTTGATGGTGGTGTTTAGATCTTTTATAATCATATTGTTTCCCCTATATCTTAACTATGATATTCTTACTAATTTCAGTATGGTAACGCAGGATGCTGCAGCTGGGACCCACAGTGCACTCTTCTCTCATTTCTGCCCATGCAGGCTCCCTTGCCTCCCTAGATGAGTTCACAAATCTCTCCTCTGTGCTGCAAGCAACACAATTGAGTCCTGTCGGTACAGGATCTGGTCTGCGGGCCTGCCCTCTGGGTCCCCAAAAATCAATCCCTGACCATGCCAGGGAGAGGCATTCTGGTTCTGAGTTGCCTATAGGGTGCTCAAGCAGGTTTGATGTCGCTCTTCTTCGGGGTGTGCGGTGCTCTGATGGAGCCACTAGGCATGCAGCACCAGGCAGGGCCAGTGAGCAGGGAGTTCACAACCTGAGCACCCCTTAGTCTGCTGCAGACAGGACTTTAAGAGGAAAGGTTTGAGCCTCAATCTCTGTGGAAGCCTTGGTGTGGTGGCCCAGTTGTCTGTCTCAGCAGCCATGGGTAGGGGAGGGGAAAGGGATTAAAAAGAGTCTGGATGGAGAAAAGCTAGCACTCTGGTCATCTTTGTCCCTCTATACGGAAGGCAGCTCGCCCAGAATGTCCAGGCTCTGGGGTCACGCAGATTCTCTGGTACCCCATACACTTTGTGGCTCCTATAGTGTGGGCCGGAGTTGGGAAATGTTTGTGTGGGCATGAGCAAGACATACTGAGGGTCTGAAGGCCTCTGGGGAGGACAGAGGCACACAGTGGGTAGAGAAGCAGTATGGCACCTGCTCTCTTGCTTCAGGTCTGTGGTAATGGGAAGTGGCTCCCCAAGGGGGCTGGGAGCTTGGTGCTTTGTCCACAAGAAGCTCTCAGTTTACTGGCGGCAGCAGCTTTTAGGCTCATGGGGGTAGAAAGTCTCTTTCGCAGCTCAGGAGCCTGCTGACTTTCAGAGATGTGAGGGTGAGAGAAACAAACGTTCCATCTACCCTTTTTGCTGGACTTCAAGCCTCTTGGGTGTTGATCTCTGCCCATAAGTTGCTCCTTCTTGTAGGTTCTGGCACTCTTTCCTCAGGATTATACCTGATCTCTGTTTGTTTTTTCTCTTTCATCTAAAACTACTCTTTATTGAGATACTCTGGCAGCTGGTGTCTCTGGTTAGCCATCTCAGTTTAATTTCTTTAGAGAGAGAGTATAAACAGAGTGCTTATTGGCACAGACATTGGAGATAGACATTTGGTTTCACTGTTGGCCTTACCACTTTCTAGTCATTTGAACTGGCTAAGCTACTTAGCCTTTCTAAAATTCTGTTTGTTGATCTCTATAAAAGGGAGTCCTACCACTGCCTATCTGCCTTAGAGAGTTTTTGTGATGACTAAATAAGATAATAAATATATAGCCTTTTTAATACAATGCCTGGCATTTGGTACATACACAGTAAATATTTGCTATTATATTTGTTTTAGGGGACAGGCCAAACTGCTGTTCCAAAGAAAATTCAAAATATGGTGGTTTGAATAAGGTAGAACTGTATTCACCCTCAGGTCCAGGTTGGCAGGGTAGCCCTTCTCCCTGATGTCGTTTGTCCAAGGATTCAGATGTCTTTGTTATTCCACCTAGTCTGGCATAATGGCCTCTTCTATGTGGTCAGGCCTGGGTCACTGCCACTTTTTTGCCCCACTCTGCAGAAAGTAGGGAGGGGAGGAAGTCTAGAGCAAGTGCTTTCTAGACCAGTGAGTCACAGATCTAGTACATAACAAGTGGTACATATCACTTTTGCTCACTCTATTAGTAAGAGCAGCTAAAAGCTGTAATAGAATCAGGGAAATGTCTTTTTTCTAGGATTCGTATACACAATTAAAGCTTTGTTACTCTGTAAGAAATGCCAGTGTTTACGGGACAAGTTACCAGACAGATTCTGCAATAGCTGTGTCTGCTACTATTAAATATTACTACTAGCTAATAGCGTTACTATTACAGCAGAATTACCTCATACCTGTACAGCATTTATATAACTTCAATTACATGCACTAAGATGGGTGATGGAAGAGTGGACAGAGAAGAGAATGAATTTTCCGTGCTTCATGTAAGATGAAATGGGAAATATGAGTGATTTCCTGAGTGAGTCTTGTGTTTAAAGATAGATATTTTTAAACAACATGAAAACCAATCACTTTATCTGATGGAGAAATAGCAATGTGATCCCATATGGGGAAAAAGCTGGTTAAGCTGGACTGATAATGTTTTGAGCTCTTGAGAGGTACCTTCCTATGAGATTTTCAAGGATAATTTCAGCTATTTCTTACTTTTACCTTATTAGCTGATTTGAGAACTTAACACATAGATAAGATTCAACTACCACTGCACTATTAAATTATTATATTACTTGGAAAACTTCTGTTACCCATCTGTTTAGTTTGCTAGTCACAATATATTGGGTAAAGAGAGTTTTTCAGTTTGAGATAGTGAACATGTCTGTTGAAAGAAATGGAGAATAACTGTCAAGGGTGTCTTTTTGTCATCATTTATTTCATACTTTTACAAGGTGCTAAAGGAGTTTTTATTTTGAAGCAAATAGAATACACCTTTTTTTTATTATTATTATTCAGGAGTTTAATCCCCCATGAGTATACACTATTTTAAGCAACCCCAAACCGTTAAAAATAATTTTCCACTAGAAATGAATTAGGATAAATGTACTAAAACTAATTATTACTTCACAGAAATAATAACAAATTGTTCTTTTTTGTACGTTTGTCTCATGGATTAAAATGATTTTGTTGGCAAGATTTTTCTTGTTTTTGCTCTTTGTAAGAAGCACATTTTCTTAGCTAAATGAAGTATAGAAGTAAAATATTTTAGAATCTTAGATGAGACTTAGAGGTCATTTAGTCCAACCTACCTCCGTGTGCAAAAATCCCTTCTAGAACACCTCTGTTGGGTGACCAGTCCTTTTTTCCTCATTCTATAATGGGGAATGCATGGCTTTTTTCATTTCATTTTTGTACAGTTCTGTTCAACATAATCAATACTGTAAGTGTCAAACCCTGATGTACCCAGAGCAATTTTTGTTTCTCAAAATTCTGAATCTAACCAACAGTCTGATTGCTGCCTGGGATTATGAAAATTACTTAGAGTTCTGTTCTTTTGCCATAAATCATGCCTTGGGAATTTAGAGATCATTTTCTAACTCTCCACTCAGTGCACATGTCTCTTCCACAGCTTTCTGATCCTATTCCATTCCTAGAACAAAACAGGTGTTCAACAGACATGGATTACTGAATATAATTTTTGTGTACACTGTTGCTCTTAAGAAAGTGGGTGCTCAGTGTTTGAAGAATGGTATTACAAGACCTCAAATAGCTAGGGATTTGTGGAGCTGGGTCTAAGCTTAGTCTGAAAAGCCAAAGCAGACTTGGAGATGAGCAATGACATGTACTTACTCTTACCTCAGACTAAATAAAGATTCATTGGAACGAGAAATGAGAGCAAGGGACACGATGGCAAAACTGATTTTTTGTGCTCATGAGGGAAGCCTCTCATCTTTGTGTTTTCATATATGATGAAACACTTGGAGGTAGTAAGTAGTGGTATACAAAAGATACTCCAAAATTGCTTCTATATTTCTGACTCTAGGAGAAATCTTTGACCAGTTAGGTAAAAATGATGAGAATTTTTACTCTTAGTTCAATATAAAAAATAATGCATTAACAATTTTTGTAAGATTCATGAGTCTCTTACTGCTGAAACTATTATTGTCTATACTAGAAATAGTATAAATATGAGAATAGTGTCTTTTTTTCCAGTCTTCTAATCTGGATTATTTGAATTCTGGAGTTTTTTATTGACATCACAACTTTATTTCTGTGTAGTATATTTATTATTCTGCCTTTGTAGGAGCTGTAAATAATCTTGTCTGGTATTAAAAATGATTAACATGAACTTGAGATCTTAGCTGCCTAAAAGGTTATATATAACCTCCAGGCTTATTCAGATAGAGTGCTGGATGTCAAGGGAGAGAATGTCATGTAAGATACCCCTGGATACACAATCTGGGATTTTATTTTAAAATTTATATTTATTTATTTATAACATTTATTTAATATTTATAAAATAAAATAAATGTTATTTTAACATTTTCTGTAATGAAAAGCAACAGATTGTTTGGGATCCATAGGTATGATTTATTAAAAATTATACATAAAGGGTTATAGTTGAGGTTTGGGGTTTATGGGCTTAAGATTTTTAACTCTTTTCAGTAGTACAACACATAATTAATAATCACCTCCCCTTTTCTACCAATTACGTGAAGGGCATTCTACATTCTAATTCTTTGCAAAAACTGAAAAGTATATCATATTTGGAAAGTAGAGTGGAAGTAGTCCAAATTAACCTTGTATAGTGACTTCACACATATACTTTGGGCCAAGACATATATTCAATGATATGTCATTGTAGTTGATGGCCCTTTTTACTTACAAGTAGAAAAAGATATTTCTTGCTGTGGGTCTAAGCATAGAGGACTGTGCCATGATCTTCTCTGTAAGGAAGTTTTCCATGTAAGTACTTGAAGTTCACAGAGAACTTTGTGAAGTAGGGATTATAATTATTTGAACAGTTATGGACTCTTGAAATTTGATGAAAACTACAGGCATTTTACCCAGCAGAGTACCTATGTACACATTCACAAATCTTTGTATACAGTTTAAAAGGAATGCATGTTTATTGACTTCTTGGAGGCCATTCTTCTAGAACATCACAGGTGCCAGGTTAACTATCCATGCTGAAAGTGACTCTCAGCCCTGGAAATGTAACTTAATGGGGACTTATAGGATATCTGTAGCTTCTTTAGCCAAAATGATCTTGTTTTTTTTTTTTTGAGACACAGTCTCACTTGGTTGCCCGGGCTAGAGTGCCGTGGCGTCAGCCTAGCTCACAGCAACCTCAAACTCCTGGGCTCGAGCGATCCTCCTGCCTCAGCCTCCCGTGTAGCTGGGACTACAGGCATGTGCCACCATGCCCGGCTAATTTTTTCTATATATATTTTAGTTGGCCAATTAATTTCTTTCTATTTATAGTAGAGATGGGGTCTCACTCTTGCTCAGGCTGGTTTCAAACTCCTGACCTTGAGCGATCCGCTCACCTCGGCCTCCCAGAGTGCTAGGATTACAGGCTTGAGCCACCATGCCCAGCCGTGATCTTGTTTTCTGCTGTCAGGATGTTAACACTCGACAGTAACAGTTTGGACATTTAACATTTCTGACTTCTAAAATTTTTTAGTATATTTCTTTAGCTAATATTATTTTTAAACCTTTTTTTCTTGATCTTGTTTATTCTTATGTTTTTAGAGTCTTTCTCTATTGTATCACATTCTTTAAAAAATGCTTTTTATTGTGAAATGTAGCAAACATATTGAAACGTTATCAAAACACAAATGCACACTTTAATGAATAATTTTAAGTGGAACTATCAGCCAGGTCAAGAAGTAGAATATTGTCAGTCCTCCAGCAATCTAGACTCTTAGTCAAAATGCTCTCCTTGTTGATATAAGTAGTCCCTAATCTGACTTTTAACATATTTATTTCCTTGTTCATTATAATTTTACCTTCTCTATATTTACTTTTAAAATACCTTAATTTTTCTATTATAGAAAGTCTCATATAGACTTTATATATATATATAGATAGATATTTATTGTATATGTTCTTTTTTTGTTTTGCTCTGTTTCTCAAAATTATGCTTGTATGTGTCTTTCATGGTGCTGCAGATACCTGTAGTTCATTTATTTTCATTGTTGTATCATTTTCTATTGTATGACTATACCACAGTTTGTTTATATGCTATACTTTGGTCAAGATTATCATGATATTTGCCTAAGAGAACTTTTAATTTTCTTACCTTTTTTCTGCCTTTGGAACAATTCTCTTTCCCTTAATAGTGAAGTCAGATATTAACTTGGAAATCTGTTACATGTAAATAACTTGAGAATTTAAATAAGAGATCAAAATCATTAATGAAGTTTTCTTATTATCTGTTATTTTACTTTCAAGACTACAGTCTATAATATACTTTGTTTCTAAATATTTCATATATATTATATACCTGGCCATCAGAAAAGTTAATTAAATTCAGCAAATATTTGAGCATTGAGCATCCACTATGTGCCAGCACTGTCGTAGGTGCCAGGATTGTAGTATTTTAATACATTAGTGTTTTATTCGTGATATATTGTTAAAATAAAGCCAATATGTTTTTGTTTTAGGAAAGATTATAGTACAGAAAAGTATAAAGGGAAAAGTTTACCTTTCAGTTTCTTCAGCTCTATACCCAGCATTAAATTTTTTGACTATCCTTTCTAGAAAAAAATGTAATAATGTTATATATCTATATCCTTAAAATATTACACAGTGAAATCTTGCTTTAATTATGAAACTGCCAGAAACTTAAATTAGTAAAAGAACTAAAAATAGAAACAATGCTTCATCTTCTCATTCTTCTATGTTAATTTTCCCTCCCTGATTTATTATAAAAGCAAGAATCATGGGAAACACTCTACTTTTATATATTAACAATCATAAGATTTATTTATAAGATATGATAACATTTACCTATGGGAAATAATAACTTTGAATTGCTATATATCTGTATTGTTGGTTTTTTCCCCACCTTAGGCATTGTTGGAGACCATGTTTGGTGTAAAAGTGATTATAACAGGTGATGCATTTGTTCCTGGAGAAAGAAGTGTCATTATCATGAACCATCGGACAAGAATGGACTGGATGTTCCTGTGGAACTGTCTGATGAGATATAGCTACCTCAGGTTGGAGAAAATTTGCCTCAAAGCCAGTCTCAAGAGTGTTCCTGGATTTGGTAGGTTATTCCCACACTATTTTAAATGGTTCATTCATTTTATATGTAATGTACACATACTAACACTATAGAATAACTTGGTAAAGTCTACTTAAACATTAAAACCATTCCCGTTTATTTTCCTCCCTGAGCCAAAAACAATCCCAGTTTCTTTTTTCCTTAGTGGATCTGTTATGACAGATGACTTAATTTTAATCTCTTTTTTGAAACATTTTATTCTGAAAGAGAAAAAGTATTCTCAAGGAAGTGGATGTAGCACCCAAGGACCATATTCATTTTAAAGGATATGGATTAATAGTTCAGTAACTTTTTATTGTATGTCATACTTGTAATTTAGGCCAGTAAGTGGTCTGTGCTGATAAAGTACTTGAAATTGACTGATTCATTCCTATTCATCTTATAAATATGAATTGAACACCTGTTGGTTCCAAGCATTATACTAGGTGCAGGTTATTTTCTGGACTTCCTTAACCCATAGTTTTTTTCTTCCCCTAGTCTTTTTATTTTGCTTATGTACTATAATATTAAAGTTCCTAGAAATGTTTATTTTAAATGGTTAGAAATTTATCATATTCATTGTATATAAGAGAAGTAGGGATATTTCACTATTGCATGATACAACTAAATTGTCTTCTTTCTGAACTTACTAGTTAATGTAATGTAAGGTTGAGGAACAGATTATAAATATATTCTAACCAGTCATTCACATATTGGTATATGAAGCACCCACTATACTCCTGACAGCCTCATCAATTACATCTATACTTCTTGGGTTTTCCTATGTAACATTTCTTATTTGAACTCTTTGCTCTCTAAACCATGTCTTTATCAGGTCTACTGAAATGATTTATGATTTGTGAGTGCAAATGGCAGGTATTGTCCTCAGAATAGATTAGTAAGGGTGTTTGTGGTTAATTTACTAAGTGTGTTTGTGCTTATAGTTGCCTCCGGGCTTATAGTTTTGTCTTTCTCTTTGCCACTTTCCCAATATAGTGGTCTCAGAGTAGTCAGATTTCTTACATAACAACTGGCTTTCCCTAGAGAAAACACTACCAGAGGACCAGCAGATGCTGCAAGGCATTTTGTGACCTAGCCTCAGAATTTGTAGAGTTACATCCACAGTATACTATTGGTGGTAGCAGTCACTGTCCTCAAAGGTTCTAGAGGAGGGAGCATAGACACCACCTTTTGATGGGAGATATGGCAAAGATCTTAGTATCACAACTACCACATCCCTAAAAAGACTGATCAAGAAAGAATAGAAAAGGCATATATTGCCAATAACAAGAATGAAAATGTTTTATTCCTAATTGTACATGAAATATAGTAACAAGATATTAAAATAACATTATGCCAATAAGATTGAATATGTATATGATGTCAACAGAGAAAAATGTAGCTGACAAAATATGACAACACTAAAAGAAAATGAAAAAATCACAGTTGTGGTAATGAGGAGTAATGAGGAGATGGAATCCATAATTAAAAGCCTTCTTAGAAAGGTTTTTGGAGGATAATGACAGCTGCCTGATTATCTTCACCCTTTAAAAACAATTCACCAAATCAACAAGCAGAGGGGACAAAACCACATATTACTCATCTCTTCAGCATGAAGAGATAAAAAAAAAAAAAAAGAAATAACCTTCCAGTTGCTACAAGTGGATAAATAAATTTCAGAACAGTTCCTTCTGCCTTCCTGCCTTTGCAACCCTGTGATTACTGTGAGTCGGAAGAGGATTAAGAGTAGAGGAACGTGCATCTGGGATCACTGGTGACTCTGCCCCTTTCAATGGTGGGGCCATCGTGCACATGCATGTGTGTACCCCACTAGAGCCAAGTGACTGGCCCACCTGGTATCCTCACCTCTAGCAAAATCATACTACATCTTCCATAAACAACTACAACTTAAGCTACTGTGGCACTCACAGACACTGCTGATATTGATTCCAGCCAAAGAAATCATATGGAGACTACACTACTACGTTCCCCTAGAACCACAGCCAAAGCACCCTACCCAATTGACACTATAGGACACATCTACAGCAAAAAGAAAATCTTTTCCTACAAAAGCCACTCCATAAAATTGGAGGAAGTGACTATTCCACCAAATGCACAGATATTAACGTAGGGACATAAAAAACATGAAAAGCCAAGAAAACTTAACACCTCCAAAGGAACACAATAATTCTCCAGTTAATAGACCCCAAAGAAAAGGAAACCTATGAAATATCTGAAAAGGAATTCAAAATAGTAATCTAACGACAACTCAGAGAGATTCAAGAGAACACAGTTCAAATTAGGAAAACATGATTTGGATGAGAAAGTCAACAAAGAGATAGATGTCATAAAAGAAGAAGCAAACAAAAATCTTGGAACTGAAAAATGAAATGAAATTTAAAAATACAGTTGAGAGCTTCAGCAATAAATGAGATCAAGCAGAAGAAAGAATTTCTGATCTTGAAGACAAGTCTTTAGAAATAACCCAGTCACATTAAAAAAAAGAAGAAGAAGAATGAAGAAAGTCTATAGGACATATAGAATGCCATTAAGTGATCAAATATTTGCATATGGAAGTTCCAGAAGAAGAGATGGGAAAAGGCATAGAAAACCTATTTAATGAAATAATAGCTGAGAACGTTTCCAGTCTTGGGAGAGATATGGACAAATGGATACAGGAGGCTCAAAGATCTCCGAACAGATCTAACCCAAAAAGGTCTTCTCCGAAGCACCTTATAGTCAACTTGTGGGGCGCGGTGTTCCGCCATTACAAGATGGCGCCTAGTTCCGGGT